>SOMO01000116.1:58950-100969 GCA_028128575.1 Paedocypris carbunculus
AATCATTTTAGAATAGAATCTGAGTCTGACCTGTGTCTGCGTCTGTATAGCGTGTGAGAGATCTCTCGGAGGTCCGGTGACTGCGATCTCTGTCCCGGTCTCGCTCTCTCCTCCGCGGGCCGTGTCGGTTCCCCTCCTCTGACACCACTCGCTCCAAAGAGTAATCGTCCAGTCGCACCCCTCGTCCTGGACGTCCGTGGACCAAAGAAGATGTGGATCGGCGCATTGGACTAGTGTCTGTGATGGTCTATGACGAAAAGGCAGAAGAACACAAAAATGCTTATAATTATATTGACCTTTGTGTTTGTGTCAATACTTGCAGTGTGGAGTGTGTGTGTGTGTGTGTGTGTGTGAAATGCGGGTTGAATCGATTCAGGAAAGCACTCGGTCCATTCCAGACCCACAGAGAAAACCAAAGCTCAGGCATATGGGCCATGCTCAGCACGTCACGGACAATCCAATGCAATTCCTCCAAAGAGAAGGGTAAACATCACTCAACGTTACAAAAAACGCAGTACAGATAAACTGATCAGGGTCTATACAGTGCGTACAGGATTATTCAGGAGGTTTAAATTGGTTGTTTAAAGAAAAAAAAAAAAAACCCAACAACACCACCACCGACACACATTTCACTTTTAAAAAATGGTCAATTTATATTATTAATTTATTTACTTTATATATAAAAATACAATGTAGGTATTTGATTTTAGAGTAATCTTTTTTTCCAATAAATTGAACTTTTATTGTTCGTTGCATCAAACAATGCACCATTAGTGATAAAACGTAGATTGAATCATTTGTTTATATTTGTCTTAATAATAAAACTGAACCGAGTGTTTAAATTCTTTGCAAAATGTTTTTCTAAAGTTATTAAATTCAACAACTGACTGATAAAATCAAGAAAATTGATTATCCAAATGTAAAAGCTGCTGTACAAACCCCGACTGACAGATAAAACCTAAACACATACAGATCAAATTTTAAACACAGACAGACAGACAGACAGACAGATACATGGACGGAGACAGACACGTTGCTAGACATATAACATTCCTTGCATGCACTTGATACGCTTTTTAGCTCATTTCTAAAATGCTTTCCATCGCATCCGTAACCTTTTCCCAATCCGGTTCAGATCATCAAACCATGCACGACCCCTAAAGCTTTACAGCACAAATAAACCATCATCATCATCATATCATCACTTTTTTCCGCTTTCCCACGGCTTGACGCCATGCGCAATTATTCAAACATGCTAACAACATATAGGCTCTTGTTTGAAGTCCATGCGTCGAGAACCATAAGACAGCAACAGCTCCGCAGGTCCATGAGAAAGACGGGATTCAAGCAGACACCCCACCACGAGCACGCAGACAGACAGACAGACAGACAGGAGGACTGGGCTGCAGATGTTTTCAGGTGATGCAGAAGAAGAGGATCACGAGATGGAGGTAAAGAGAGACGCTCAGACTGAGAGACACACGGGCTTAAAACAGACAGAATGAGCACAGGGAGGAAGAGAAGAAAACCAGGAGAGAGAAAGAGTGGATCTGAAATTGCATACAGTAGGCCACTAGCTCTTAAGTAGTGCTAATGTAAGATGAAGTTGAAATATAACACACAAATGTTTTCCAAGATCATTTACACTTCATAGATGATCATATTTGTTCTCTTTTTATTAACAGGTTTTTGTCTAAATTTGCTAAGCCAAGAATGAAAAAAAAAAAAAAAAAAATAGCATCCAGGCACACACTTTTTCTACTGGACTGTCAGGATGCTGAACATAAAAACATTTAAACATTGAAATAAAAAAAAATGTAATTATCTACATTATTTTTATTGTTGTTATAGCATAATGCACTATCTTGTCAGTATTTTGCACTGTATGTCCTTGCACCTAAGCTTTTCACCTTCGCTTATGTTGGTGATGTGACAAAAAGTGATTTGATTTCATTTGCCTTATCTGAATTTAAAATTTTCTTTTTTTAAATAATATACAGTTATTTTGTATACAGTATATAGTTAGTTATAGGCTTAACAATTTAGAATCTTACTAAACATTCTTCCTTTTCCAGTTCTTAGTTATGGGCAGATTACTGTACTTAATTTTCTAATACATTATAGGCGCACTTAAAAAGATATTGATGTGTGATTAAAGTGTGCTTTTTGCAGGAATTTTGGAATATTACGGGCTATATTCGTGACTCTGGTGAAGCTTTGTGAAGAAAAATCGTCTGTTTTTTACCAAGCAGATTTTTAACAGCAGATTTCAAACTGAGAGCTATCAGACAGGCAACAGGTAAAAAGAAATTACGAGTAAGAAGAATAAAAAGAGAAAGTGCATTTTACATTTCGTCATTAAATGTACGTTTTCCTCTCCTACGGACTCTGGTTTTCCTGCTAGGAATAGATGTTTTTTTGGTGCGCATTATAGTCCTGAAATTATGAAATTAATTTTCACGATCACCAAACATAGAGACAGGTATTAAAGTAAGCAATTTCAGATGATCTAGAAGACGAGAGGGAGAGAGAAGCAGATGAAGAAAGAGAGACAGTGACGGTACATACACTGAGGTTACTTTCTCGAGGCCTGTGTCTCCGTCGCTGTTGAACAGCAGACAGGTGGTGCGCAGAACAGGACACACGCATGAGGTCACACGGACGACACACAGAGCGCGGCAAAGAGAGAGAGAGAGAGAGAGAGAGAGAGAGAGAGTGCGGGGAGGAAAACCAAAGAGACATGGGAAATAGTAATGCAGATGAGTGTTTGGGGCAAAACAACGTCAAAGAGGGAGATCAGTGAGGAACAAGAGATGAAATAATACAGAAGAGTGTAAAGAAACGACAAGGACCAAAACAAAGTCCGAGCGATGGATGTGGATTGTAAAAAAACGAGGGAGAAAGAAATAATTTTTTTCCGGGAATGAGCAGGGATAGGAATCATGGATAGGAAAAGTGTTGGGAAGGGAGGAAAGAGAGAAAAAAAGAGAAATATTGAGTGTGTGTAGAGGAAGACAAGCACACTAACACACTTACCGCTGCAGAGCGCAAACTCTGTGGGGCAGAGCAGTGTTAGACAAGAGTGAGTCACAACTACACGTACACAACAGCGGAGAACACACATCTACTCCACAGTTCTTCCAGCACACACACACACACACACACACACCCTTGTGTTTCAGTGAAAGGCACAAATCCAGACACATCTCCATCAGGATCTTCAACCAAGGTCATGGAAAGAATGCAGGATTGAGAAATGATGTGTGAATGGTGTCGGTGTGTTTGTCTATTTCATTCATTTTGTGATCAACTGGAAACTCAAACATGAAGGAACAAGAAGTCAAGCGTATGTGCGTAATTAGTTGGAAGTGTTGGTCATGAATGGTGTGGGTATGTTACTGATCTCAGAGGTTGAGTTGTGGAAAAGTTGTTTTAGAGGATTTTATACTATAAACTAAAACAATGTTATCAGGCAGATTTTGTATTATTAACGAAAAAAAAATATTGTATTCTAAATTTCCTGAACAATTTTTTTTTCATTTCTTGGTCATGGGGAGCTGAAGCCAGGAGGCGGGACACTGGATAGGTGGCCAATCACAGAGCGAGAGAAATATTTCACAATTATATCATAACTACTTGTAGCTCAATAAGTAGAATCTAGCACTGGCAACAGCAGGATTGTAGGTTTGAGTCCCGGAGAAAGTCACTGCTTTAATTGGGCTTGAATGGATAAATAGAAAACAAATTATTACATTATTTTATTCTTACTTTTTACACATCTTCATAGTTGTTACATGTATAAAAAAGTGACCTCAAATCAAGCTCTGGTAATAATAGCACAGTCCAGACAAACCAAGGTTTTTCCAAAGATGAGCAAGAGTCAAATGATAATGAAAACACACACATTCTTCACTTCTCCATCTTTCTTTCACTCACAGCCATGCAGATAAAATAACATCAGGATGTGGGAGACTTATCCATTTGCCAACAGACAAATGATAAAGTCATGCTAGCATTTACAGACGTGTTAGCATGACGCTAAACTAGCCAAACCAAAGCTATAAAGGCCATTGGTTGGATAACGTGCCTTAATGAAAGGATGATAACAGATATAAACGGAAAAATCAAACGGTTGAATGAATGTCTAAGGAGATGGATGGAAAGATGAAGGTGCTCACTTGGTTGTCTGCTGAGAGGCGTGGCATGGAGATGGTCCGCCCATGCCCTTCCATTGGGTGATAGGGCTCAGTGTCCGAGTAACCGTCCCCAACAGGCCCAATCTCTCTCAATTCTACCGTCTGTAAAACAGAGCAACAGCGTGTGGGCTGAGCGGAAGCCCCTTCCCCGGCCTACACCTCTACTCGGTGTTATAACACACCGCTCCAAGGTAATAACTTCACTTACACTACACGTGTCTAAGAATAAAACCAGTTCACACGCGACTGCTAATCCCAACATTAGCCGAGATACAGGAAGAGAGGGAACACTTCACAGCGCCAAATATTGATGGATACGCAGATGCTTGTTCAGTGAATCTACTTAAAATGAAAAGAAATAACAGAAACAAAAAACTTAAACGTATGAGTGTAAGAAAGTTCTCTATAGTTCTCATCACCTTCTCTATTATTTTTGTTTTCACTATACAAGCTATTATGAAATTAGATATGATTGTATGAACAGCTTAAACCTAATATTTGATATTCTTTATTTATCTTTATTCACTGTTGTTTATTATTATCATTGTTTTCACTACTACTATCTTGCACAGTTTCTTTCTGTTTCTCTGTGGCTGTTCCAGCAATTGAATTTCTCCACTGTGGGATTAATAACGTTCGTTCATTCATTCACTCACTCACTCACTCACTCACTCACTCACTCACTCACTCACTCACTCACTCACTCATTCATCCATTCATTCGTTTATTCATTCATTCCTAATCTTTTCTCATGCCTCTTTGCTTCTCAGTAGTGTTCAGAACTGACATTATTTAAACAGAAAAAAAAACCTTGAAAATGTGCTGAAATTGAAAGACTACATTTGCGATACCTTTGGTCAGTTGCAGTCGAACCACTGGTTCAAGATAAAACTTGTGAACCCAAAAGACAGAAAAGTACTGATGTGAACTGGGAATAACAGATCTTATGTTCTAAAAAAATTAATCTCACCACTGGTTGAAAAATCCCAAGCCAGCGAACTAAAGCTTCTACTCATTAACATTCTAACACAAGCTTCTGATGGACAGAGAAACAACAAGGAATGATGACTGTTGAGCCACAGTAAAGAAGAGGTTTGAGGAAACCTCACATATCCCAAAAAGTCACGATTTTAGCCAGCAATTTTAGAAGTGTTAAGCTCCAGAGCGACAGAGACAGAGGATGTGAATGAACGAGAGCTGTTCCCAAAGCTGCCGCTGCAAGAAAGAACGACCATGACGAGGAAGACAGGGATTTCTGGAAGCACAAAGTCCTTGGATGCCAATAGGAAGACCATGAAATGCAGATTGTTTCACATCAGAGGAATCTGTACTGAACACAACTACGGGCTAAACAGGAAATAAAAAGCAGTTGTGCAGAGCCGGAAGCAAAGCTGAGGTGTGTGGCCCAGTACTACCTGTGGATTGTGGCGGCTGTCATGGTGGTTATCAGGATATGATCTGTCTGGGTTCCAGTTTTCAGTGCCGGGTGTTTGGAACATTTCCTGAGCGCGCTGTGTCATCCATGACTGGCTCTCACTCATTCCGCCCTCAGGAGCCCTTCATCAAGAAACAATGCTGGTTAAGTTCTCACCAAGTCTTACCTCCTCAAACAAATACAAACTTTATTAGCACTTTTTATTACAGAGATTTTGCAAAAAAATCACAAAACCCAAATATACATATATACACATACACATACACATATACACAGTTGTTCAGATCTATAGATCTATCTATCTATCTATCTATCTATCTATCTATCTATCTATCTATCTATATTTTACAACAATAGTTAAATTGTCTATATAAAGTATTTTATTTTAAAAACAATATACAGTACATATACATTTGTGTACATATTTATGTATCTTTAGGAAATCTTGCAGAATGTAAAAGTTTAAACACAAAAAAACGAATTAATTAAATAAATTAAATACATGTAATAATTACATTACATTTTTTTTTTTTTTTTTTATGTAAAAGAAAAACATTCTAAAGTAATTTTTTCAAAATGTTCATTTTTGCAAAACATGTCAAATATATAACTGGTGAGAATGACCAATTCCACAATAATATTCCCCAAACACGAGAGACAAGGCATCAACAAAGCCCACAAATCTCCAAAATCCAAAGGAAGCTCTACTCACAGACTGTTAACAGCAGGTTCTTGTGGTATCTCGGTGAGACCGTTAATTCCCAGTCCCCCTTCCTGGTTTGGGGAGGGCTCCATGCGCTGAAACATTAATGGCGTTCGGTTCTGTGTGAGATACAAACATGGCCTGCAGCTGGGATCACACACACTAATGGGAAATGGGGTAACACACACAAGTCACCGTGCAATACACAGGTGGTGGGTACCAGACAGCAGAGGTCACCCAGAGGGCATCATGGGAAAATGGCATCCTCCTGTGCCCTCCCCAACCTGAATGGAGTCTTCCATTGGGGCTGTGCTGTCTCGGTATGTGCCGATGGCTCAAGGCATTTCCATCCAACCCACCGGGAAACATGAGTGGTAACAATTTGGGCATCCTACAGTAAAGATCTAAGGTTCATACTGGCAGAACTAGAGGTTCTGGTGAGGAACACTTGAACTATGAACTGATCTAGGAGACCGTGGTAGCCCAAAGGTTACGTCAAGAACCTCCACTGAACATCCAATAATGGAATTACTGGGAAGTCAAATAATGTCCACACGAAAGGAAAAAAAAAAGTTAGTCAAACTTGTTAGTCACATTGATGAATCAAACTGACCAATCAATGAAAGACGACAAGGAAACAAAACGGACGGAAATGCTGCTGACCATAGACAGGTCATCTCTAAGAGAGGTGCTTAGAAAATAAAACCGCACGACACAGTACGGTACATACATCCAAATTAGACAGGCATAAAACAACTGCAAGGGAAACACAGAAGGTGTCACAGCCACAACAAGCAGTGATGTTGAGAAGATGCTTTTGAAAGACAGGAGCCGTCAAATGAGGTGAAATAGGGAAATAGGCAATGGCGGGTCATTGTTATGAATTACAAAACACAAAAAACAGTATATTTTTAACAGACTGTGTTTTGAAGGCACTTAGAAAGTTGCCTACTACAAGACGAGTAAAAGTCACTTTTTCTACAGCCAATTAGATTTGAGCTTTTGTCATAGGGTCTACCCGAAGGCTGACAATGCCGCCACATTCGGACCCGTTGATTTGACAGGACAGGCACTTCTGCATTCATTTTATGGGCTTTTTCTTTTTTTTTGTCCCTGGTTTTTGAACACAGATGAATATTGAACATTTTTTCTTTTAAAGACTTTTTCACATAGCGACATTGCGTTGGTCTCGGACTAAGAAAAGCGCTATATAATTAAACTTGAACTACAATTTCTAAATGTAACATTTTTTAATGAGAAGAGGAAGGGATTTTTGCTGTATTATTGGCAAAAGAATATTACCAATAAGTGTTTGATATTTAAGCTTGTAATAGTGTCACCACTATTTGCGGATGAGATGGGATATTTGCAATGAAAAGAATCGTTAAGTTCCAATGACACTATTCTGGGACGTTTTTACCAGTGTAAAGTTAATATAGCGGTGCTGCAGTGATGTTTAGACGCACTTGACTTTTCCATGTGTTTTTGGTGGCATCTGTAGCTGCAGTAGAAAAAAACAATTTTTTCCTGATTTGTCTATTCAATAAAGGCATTTATTGCATCAACAGGAGCAAGGCAGTGTCTCATTATACTGTAATTCTGAAAGTTAAGATGGTTTTTATAACCATATGTTGGTTTTTGAGCGGCGTGTTGATTCAGGCGGACCACTCCTAAAGACCCAGATGGGAAATGCACGGCCCGCCACTGCAGACAGGCAAACGTTCTAATGGTTCCCTTACACAACCACACTGTGCATGGTTCATGGAAAAAGATAAAACCATGATAAACGATCATGCAGACAAAAACTCTGAAACATGGACGGACATGATACTGACAAAAAGGCCATGTTGTATTTTACATCACTACAAATTGTTAGCAAAAAATGTTTTTTAAAGCATGCTTTTATTCTGTAAAGGAAACACTGGAATGTGTTATTGCGTATGCTGTAAAGCACTAAAGCAAAAAACGTTGCTCCATCAGAAATCACATTAGAAAAACAGTTCACATGCACAGCTTATGCTTCTAAATGTAAGACGTGTAAAGAGGCAGAGTTAGAGCTGCAGGTTGGACTGCATGCTGGGAAAAAGAGCCGAATCGGGGCAGACTGCAGTTTGCTAGGGCAGAAAATCAGTCATTGTGTGTGTGTGTGTTTGTCTGAAAAATACCTGCTCCTCCCGAAGCGCCTGAAGCTTCTTGGCTTTGCTCTGCCGGTAGTACTCCATGATCATCATGGCGGCGTAAATCTTGCCCACGGTCAGGTCTGTCGCTGCTGAGAGGACGAAAAAGTTACCCTGCACAATTAGACCGGGGTGGAATGGGACCCTGAGCCAAGAGGGGAATGGGAATTGGAGACAAGGCATGCCACATTAACACAGGTCGGGTTCTGCTAGACCCGGATTAAACCCCATCCATGACCTTGCGAGAAACCTTAACAGCTTTTAGCTTCTGCAGGGTCAAGAATGAGTTTAAATCTGGATCTGATTTACCGACCAGGTCGACAACAAATCGCAGCACAAAACAGCCCCAGAATTGACCAATATTTCACATTGATCGATCAATTTCAGGGCCAATGTGCATACATAACACACACATTATACAGAACAATATTGACAATAGACGCCAAAGTACAAAACTACACTGACAGATACGAAATGCCACAGAGCTGATAGTCTTTTCACAATCAGATCCGCAATTCCAAAATGTGTTTGTCGATAATTTCTAGTCCGCATTACATCCCTACATGGACTCAAACGCCGTTCCACAATGAAAGGTTGTTGTTCTGATGCCGAACTGTACAGCGTATTAACTTTATTAAACTTTTTACAAGGCAGCTCAAATTTTCCACAAAGCTCTGGAGTAGAATCCACAGTTTGAAAAACACACTACATAAATCAGAAAAAAATTTGAGCTTCCATAAATATCAGAGTGGGGGAAAAAATTATGTAAATGACCCTAAGAATAACAACTTTTATGTAAAATGGCATTCAAGACCCAAGGGATATGAAAAAAAAAAAAACTCATGCTGAATTAAAAACTTCACTAAATCAACGTTAAAACATGCGAAAGCAAAGGTTTGAATTCATCGGCTTTATATTTTACACAGTAAAACGCATGATACCATCACTAATATAATATAGCTAACTACTCCTAAAATCTACTAGTCCTGATGTTTCTGAGGCTCTGTGGACTGTGCTAGCCCAGCATTGTGCTTTACACAGGCTGGAGTGAAAAGACTTCTATAGAGGATCCGTCTATAGCGAAGCACCCCCTGATAACAGGCCATGGAGATAAGAAGGTAGAGAAGAAGAAGCAGAGGTTCGGAGAACAAAGCACATATATGTTGGTCTGCAGTAGCATTATGAATAAAAATAAAAAGTCTAATTTGTCTAGTGTGGAAGTTAGTGGCTTAGTGGTAGCGTGACCAGAAGTTTGCAGGTCCTCCACCAGAAGGAATCGCAACTGAACTTGAACAAAGAATGGATGTTGTATGGATCCTCAAAGCATTTTAGACCAAATCCAATTTTGTTATTCTGTATCAACATATCTATTGCAGTTAGTTGATGCAAGTTTGCTTGATAGCTGGGGACAAGAGAAAGGAAAGAAGACAGGAAGTTGAGGAAAGATGGTGAGAGCGTTGCCTGATCGGAGGGTGCTGAGCGCGATGAGCTGAGAGAAGCTGTCCTCTGATGAACTGGTGATCGTTCAGTGGTGACTTGTGTTTCTACAAACCCGTCTGCAACTTACACTTGTGTGGGGTTACCAGCAGATCCAAGTTCTTCTGGGAAAGGTTTGGCCAAATTGCCATCATTTCCTTCCGGAGTTCCGCATCCATTTGGTGTTTGTCCGCACCTCCTGAAAGGGGAAGAACAATTTTAGTGCACTTTAAAGCGACAATAAAAAATACTTGAATAAACACAAGGATATCACAAAGCTGTAGGCAGCAATGGCAGTGTTTAGCGTTCTAATATTTATTTTGACATAAAGAAATAAGGGGTTATAATCTTAACATTTTCTGTTACTATTGAGTGTGATTGTATCTTATTGAGCAATGACTTGACGTATATGTGTTTTGACTTTACAGTCATTTAGCAGACATTACAATCATTTAGCAGACGCTTTTATCCTAAGCGACTTACATTTCTTTACAATTTTTACAAATCAACAAATTCCTGCTTTTCCTGGGAATCGAACCCAGTTTCCAGTATTCCAAACACAGGCGCTCCTCAGACTGCAAAATCTTTTTTAACAATTGCACACGTTTGCATTCAGATTGATCAAACTCTCACTGTTCAGTCTATCAGATGGAAACTCAAGCTTCAACTTCTTGACATGGAAGCCACCTTAAAATGATCTAGTTGCCTGATGAACAATGGCACAATTTGAACTGATGATTTATTCGCAATGTGACAAGGCAGTTGGAAATTGGTGCCAAACGATCATGAATTAATGAAAACAGAGATACACTGGACATTTTGTTTCACAACGGCGCCCAGGAAGTAAGTAAAAAAAAAATCGCACTATTCTAATTCTAGCTCTTCAAGCTCGAACCCCTAATTATGAACATAGTATGCCAAACACAATTTCATATTCAAACAATTTGGATTGGAAATAATTTAAGGATTGCGGAAGCCGTGTTTATCCGATGTTGTTGGACTTTACCCTTGGCGATTTTGATATCCAGAGCAGTGCGGATCAAGGCCATCAGTGTCGAATTGAAGTGCACTGTGTTGTCGTCGGCTACGGGCAGATCCATACGCAGCAGTCTCTGTGGAAAGCCAATCAGATGGAGTGAGGGCGGGGCCGGGGAGGTTAGACCTCTAGTCAGATGCTTAGCTAAAGGCACAAGGGGAGCTCAGAAGACTCTAGCCAAAGTTCAAAGTCAACAACAGTTTAACATCAATACACTTTAGATATATTGGAAATATCCTTGATGCAGTGATTGTGTACAAACCAAGCATCATGCAAATTTCAAGGGCATGACTTCGATAAGCTTTCCGTGATACTTAAACCACCACACGAAATCGGGTCTGAGCATCTCATTGACATCTGTGAGAGCAGTTTCCCAGTCTGACAAAGGACCACTAGACTGACATTCTGAAAAACATATGTGAATAGGTGTATTCACATTGTCCATACATGGCGTTATGAGACATGTACACTACGAAGACATCAACTAAGTAGGCTAATCGTAGCCCTCACAGATAACACAGAACCAGTATCACATTAGGGGAAGTCATTGCCTCATTGTTCCTCTGCCTGTAAAAACAGTTATTCGTCCTCGAATTGAAACTGAGCTACTGACAAGTACTTTTTTAAGACAACATAACATGCAAATAACAGGCTGAGGAAAAACAAAAAGAAAGCAGCAGCTTTTCCAGAATCATGTTGGCTGTCGCTAAAGAGCTCCCCCTACCTGTTTGGAGGTCTTGAATCTAGACCAATGCAAGAAAAGGAACCTAAAAACAGCAGGTTGTTGTTTTCAGATGCCTGTTTTCATCCATTGGGATTGGAACACACAAGCACACAATGGCATTAGTGTGAAAGAGCGAACGGCGTTTTCGGGTGTGTGTGTGTGTGCCCATTTCAGTCCACAACCTCAGAGGTTTAGATTCCAAAAAGGGGGAAAAAAAACAACGGGCCAAAGTTGGCAGCGGTGACCATGCAAAAGCGCATGCAGTGTAGCACTCGTCCAATAGGAGCTCAGAGATGGCACATCAAAACCCCGCCCTTTTCGGCCCACGGCATGCAGCATGCAGCGCAGGCACCGCCCCCCGCCCCGCCCCTCACAGAACAAGAGCAGTGCAGCCGCGCACGGAGAGTATCACTTTATGACTTTTTTTTTTTTTTACATGACCACTTGTATTTTCGGGTTGCTTTGGCATCTTTATCCTTTTATGGGGCGATTTCACAAACGGCTAAATGTCATAATGCTTTTACTGATCTCTCGATGCAAAACAGGTGCAGTTTTTAGATACAGTCGGATAAAAGAGTGGCATTCCCTACTGAGTTAAAGAAGAATAAAAATGGCTGTTGTACACCGAGCGGGTGTAGAACTGGATTAGGGGGCACAGATATATAGGTTAGTTCACTTCAGACTGGAAAGCTATGAGATGTGTGTCACATATAAACAGTGGAAAGGGAGTGATGTGCTTGGCCATGAAAAGAAAGAATGTGAAAGAGAGAGATGGAGAGGGAGGTAGAGAAAGAGCGATGGAGGCTGAGAGAGAGAGAGAGAGAGACAGAGAGAGAGAGAGAAAGGAGAGAGAGAGAGCAGAGGAAAACACTAGTTTAAAGAAGAAGGAAAGAGTATAAAGAACAAAGCTTTAGAACAGTATAGAAAAAAAGCATCTTTCCTGTAGCTCAGTCAGTAAGAAGCTGTTTAAAAGCAGAACTGTCATGCGATGTAAGTTGACTTAGTGTCTTCTAAATTCGATTTACCATATTTACGTGAATATAAGCAATCCACTGATTTTTCAGGCACAGAGTAAAAATTCCAAATAAAAACATGTATGTTCTCTATTTAACAGACCATATCACTTCAATGTTGTTTTTACTTAAATAATAGATTTTAAAAAATCTATTCTAGTGATAAGAACTCAACCTCCCAGAATCCTCAGCGGATCCCAAGAGCCTTTGCACTTCAAAGCCATTTTCAGCCAAGGTGTGAAGATGATCTCAGCGAATGTGCAGCTCTTTCATGTTTTCCGTAGTTCTTTTTACTCCTTTCCTGTGTTCTGCGTTTTCGACAGTTTTCTTTCTGCCCAGGTGCTTTCGCCAGCATTTGGACTTCATTTCTAGCTGTTAGCAAACTCCAATATTAACGTTTTTTTATTTCTTCCAGTGTTATTTAGCCACCACCGACTATGCGTCGTGGCTAATGTTTCTATATTTCTGTTATTGAGCCAACAAAAGCATATATGGAATCAGGAACCACTATTTAAAGAAAGAAAAGAGGCTGCATAAGGTTGCATAAAGTTGACGTGTTTCCGTTTATTTGAGATTGCTCCTGACTTGAAATGGGGAAAAATGGGCGCTTATATTTAGGCATATTTGAAATTGGCGAATATAAGCGCCCCCCCAAGTTTCTGAACATCTAAAATTGGAAAAAAAAGGGCTGCTTATATTTGCGTAAATACGGTAATAATAAAAAAGGTTGGATTTGTATCAGAAAATTAAATGAATAAAATGTATTACAATGTGATTGTGCAACTGGGTGTTCTTATGTCTGCATTTGCACTGTATAATATCTGTATATTATACTGTAACAAAAAAAAAAGAGGCTGGATAGAAGAAATAAAATAAAGAGGGATAGGGAAAAGTAAAGCACAGATTTATCTGTAGTGGCTGAAAAGATGGCGGACAAGACAATTGAGTGTATCAGTAAAGAAAAGATAAAGAGACAGTGAGACAGAAAGAGAGTGGGGAACGGAAACGGGTCAGAACTGCATTGACAGAAGGTGGGAAAGCTTATCTGTGGATTCTAGTGGATTGCTGGAAAAACAAAAATAGACAAAGTGGGTCAAAAAACAAGGCTCTATTCTGACCACACTGTCTGAATGTACAATATCGTTCTTGAAATCAAAGGAAATAAGCAAATTGCGTGTGATATACGTAAGTGTAAGATCAAGGCCATCCACTGGAGGGAGAGACGCAGCGGACCCAAGAGACACAATCCTTCCCAGCCCTTCTGTACACGCACACCGTGAGTCATGGATATTTAAGCACACTTTACTCATTTGACCGTAGATTTACACAATGAGTTAATCCGAACTGGGAAAATGAGATGGAAAAATTACTTTTACCACCGTCAAAGTCAACATGAAATTTGCAAGTATAATGCGAGAATGAAAAAAACTGTGCAATTTAAAAGGAGGATATAAAGTAGCAGGCAAAAAGTACAGAAAGGCAACTTCCAATACTTCAAAAAATATTCAAAAAAATTCAAAAAAAAAACTCTGTTGGATTTCATGTGGACTTTAACAAATACACACATGATGAATTCATCATCTGCGCCAAGTCTGACACTGCGAGATGACGGTGGCGTTGGTTCAATCGCAAGTCCTTCGCATCTGCACGTGAATGAGTGAGTGCGGTGCAGAAGGGCCGACAAGGCGTCCCCTGTTCCCCCTCTCCAGTGGATGTGTGGACGTGTGCGTGTCAGCTGGCTAAGACTTTCACTGGTACTCCACAATGTAAAAGAAAAGTACAGCAGCTCACCAACACCAACACTAGAAGGAAAATGAAAAAAGGACAGCTTTGATTGGCTATGGCGCACCCACGCCGCTAACCTTGTAGGCGACCCGAGCTGGGCACCTCTTCCCCAGGCCAAGTGGAGGACACATGTGCCTGAGCATCTCATACATATCACTGTAACTGATCCTGCCGCTGTGGGTGGGGGATGGAGGAAAGACCCCCAGAAAATCAAAGAGGAGGGAGGGAGGGAGGGAAAAAGGGAAGAGGACGTTGGATGAGTAGGACGTAAAGGAAGAAGAAGAGAAATAATGGAGGGGAGGACGCCATGGGACAAATTGAAGGATGGTGGGATTTAACATAAGCAAAAGGAGTAAATTCTGGATAAAAAAACAGCAAGAGGAAAAAAAAAAAAAAGACAAGGTTATTGGTTTGGTCTGGGCGAGGTGTCGGTTTTGAGAGCGCGCTGGCTCTGGATTGGCTGGAGGTTAAACAGGAGGAGGGAAAGCTGTTTTGGAGTCCTAGTGTAGAGTGTTCTATGCGATCGGAGGACGGTCCCATAGAACGGCAGTGGAGCTTCAAACAGGCAAAGAAAAGCACCACTGCTTTGGTGGTGGAGTATGGCAGTCACGTCAATGCAGTCCTCTGATACCCAACCCTCACTTCGTCCCCCAACAAGAACAATGCACACTGTTACACCCAGTTTGCCAAGGCATGGATCAACAGCAAGCAGAAAAAAACCACAATAAAATGACTCTAATATATATATATATTTTTTTAGTTTTTAGATTACAGCTTCATTCCACAAAGAGTCATACAGACTTGTCTATCGGTGGCAGTGCATGTCATGCGACTAAAAGGTGTCTGCATTGTCCCGCACATTCTCATTTTTCATATCAGAATGCATATAGAGATGACAGATAAAACGAGAAGAAATGAATTTTTAGTCAAACTGAAAATGTGAAGAGTCAAAATAAAAACAGATCGTAAATTAAAAGCAACACTCATTCCAGTCTTCGAGCAGGTGCTTAAGTTTTTGCTTTAGTAGGATCCAAACCTTGCAGGCCACCCTATGAGGACATTTCTTGCCTAAGCCCAGCGGTGGGTCGATAACCCGCAATAAACTGTACATATCCTTATAATGAATGCGCCCGCTGCAAGAAGAATACAGGGAGGTTAGAACGGGGCACACACACAGAGGGAAAGAAGTCAGAAAGCCACAGAGGAGCTGGAGAGGAAGAGAAATAAAAGAGGCACAAAAAAACACACACACAAATCCATTGACAAATCACACTCCAAACCCACGAGGCTTCCTCTCATTAACAGAAAGCTAGATTGTTCCTAGATTGTCTGGACCATGGATGTTGGAATCCATCACACATGGGAATTTGTTAGGTTTTTTTTTTTAATAAATGGGGAAAAAATAGGTGAAGCCGACCTGAGATGATCCCTAGTGCTGATCCCTAGTGAATCCTCCCGCACATCATGGCGTGAAGTAAATGAATCCGTTATATGACCGTGCACATGAGAGGCTTGTCTTGGCACGTCCAATGACTTAATTGAACTGCATACAGCGACAGCTACGTGGATTCACCAGTCAAAATACACACAGGGGTGTATTTTGTAAAAGATTGTATGCAGTGGCAAGGACAGAAAAAGCTGTGCCAGCTTGTCTGTCGGGATGTTTGCCATGCACACCAGAGCAAGAAGGATGGGAGAATTAAGTCATTGTGAAGTCAGAATCTTCCATGCACAGGGTCTTACGATCAATCTTTTACTTCACTTCCTCCTTTTCTTCCGTCTCAGTAACATGCTTCTAAAACGTTTTCTTCTGAATTATAAATACATTTTTTTTTCAGTCTGCTACATGGCGGATGCCATTTTTTAAACAAAAAGAAAATCACTATTTAAAATTGCAGCTTTAAAATCTGAATTTTCTTTTATAGAAGTATTTATTTACTACACTTATTGGGCATTATCATATTATTATGTACTACTTATTATTATTATAATAATAATAATGTAATATTTAATGTAATATACAAATTTTATAAGTGTTTAATTATGATCGAAGTAACAAGGAATCTCTTTTCACTTTTGGAGCATGGAATAAATGTTTTCGTACAAAATAATTTTTGTACATTTTTTTAAAATGAATAAAATACAAAAATTTTTATACTTTTCTATAAGACACTAACAGCAAGAAAGGCTTCTGGACATTGTAGTTTAGCAGAATGTGAATGGAATTATTGGAACATTCTTGGAACAGCACTAATTGGAACAAAAAGAAAAAAAAAACTAGCACAGGAACAGGAAAGTTTTTTTCAGCAGGAAAAAAAACACAGTTGGAACAGTTGGGACAGTCAACACATCAGGGTAGATTTAGAGGTTTGATTAAACAAAAGACCGGTGAGAAAACAGCGGGCATTGTTTTACAGCCTCCAGCAAAGATAAGATATTATTTAGTGGATATTAAAATGATTTCAGAATCTATGAAAAGCTGTTATTCGCTATTAGTACGTTCATGAGCGGAAAATATTTCAGAAAGGTGTAAATATTTCGTAAATAGTTAGGAAAAAAGTTTAGTTATTAGTCCTCTAGTACCACAGGCTTCACCATGTTTTACCTTTTAATCTGTGTTAATATATAAATGCTACATTTACACGTATAAAGGTTTGGTTGTGCCTGGGTTGTTTTGTGTGTGCCACTCACCAGGCTGCTGGGTCGTACTCTGCCCATATCCTGACATACTCATCCAAATGATGCGGACCCAGGATGGAGGAATCCCTGGTCAGGTACTCAAAGTTATCCATAATCACAGCCACAAAGAGATTCAGCATCTGAAAACAAGGAAAAGGAGGACATTTGATGTTTTGTTTGTCTATTGGGGCACAAAAAAAACCCAATTATTTATTATTACTGAGTAAAATGTGTTGTTTTATTTATAGAAAGACAGTTTTAAGGCGTTAATGCCCAATAAACTCCATGATGAAAATGACATAAAATGTCCTACTAAAAATGTTTAATAAAACACCACTAAACCAATTGCATGTTAATAATATAATAGTACTTTAAAAATTAAACTCTTTTTAAGTTTAATAAGAGTTCAAAGAGTTTAATTTTAAGAACAAAACATCTCACCAGGAAGGAACAGAGGAAGATGAATGAGACAAAGTAAGCATAGGCGACATTGCTGCCACATTCATTTTCCTTGATCCCAGAATCTTCATCACAAGGCATTCCTCCAAGACACGACAGCATAATGTCATGCCATGCTTCGCCCGTGGCACTCCTGATGCGTCAGAAATAGCATTTTAGCAATTTTGAATAATCCACCCAAAGACACTGTGAGTCACACCAACCGGAAGAGAAGCATTAAGGCCATTATGAAGGTTCTGAAGTTGTTGTGTTCATCAATCGCTCCTTCTTTTTCCAATGACAAGTTCCCAAACAGCTTCAGAATGGGTTAAAAAAAGAAGTGTGAAACTAGCCGCACACCGAAACCATGTGAGTGGATTTTTATTTTTCCTTTGAAATGACAAGTTACAACTGTAACAACTGTTACCTGCATGCCAATGATGGCATAGATGAAGAATAGAATGGCGATAAGCAGGCACACATATGGAAGAGCCTAGAAAAAAAATGAATAGGGAAAAAGTTAATGCACTGAGAATTATAGACATTTTCTAGACATTGTCGCCAAATATCTTAATCATTGTTTATGGCTAACTTGTTATGTTGGTGTGTTTTTGCAATACCATAGTTATATAATGAGATTCATTGCTCACATTTGTATGGTTTTAAAGACACCAATTAGCTTTGGGACTCTTTAAAACTATAATAAAACATTTTTTAGACTTTTAATCAATTCATGAAAAAATTTAACTTGAAACCGGATGATAGACAGCTAGACAAAGAGACAGACAGACAGATAGATAGAAATGTATATAGATAGATAGATAAATACTGTATGTACAGTATAGCTAGATAGATACTGTATGTACAGTAGATAGATAGATAGATAGATAGATAGATAGATAGATAGATAGATAGATAGATAGATAGATAGATAGAGAGATAGATAGATAGATAGAGACAGACAGACAGATAGAAAATTCACAACAATAAAAAAAACAACACGCTGTATAAAATGTTTAAACTTTAAAATCAATATATAATACAGTTTATAATTCATTGTATACCTTATATAACAATATATAACTAATTGTATACCTTGAAGGACTGAACAAATGTCCAAAGCAGAATGCGAATGGTTCCACCTTGTCTCAACAGCTTAATGAGCCGTGCAGCTCGAAAGAGTCTCAGAAAGCTCAGGTTTATGAAGTTATTCTGTGGAAATGAGTAAAGAGTTAAGAAGAAGCTAATCCCAAGCGCACATCAGAAAAATAACTATATAATATAAACCAAATAAAATCGTTTAGAGGGACAGAGTGGGTTGAAACAAATAAAATGTTTAACGGAATTTTATAATGGGATTGAGACAGAGTTAAAAATAATAATAACAACAGTGATAAGTTAAAAAAAAAAAAAATCAAATGAAGTAAGAAGGGAGTCAAACAATAGATCACTAAACTGTAAAATTCATCATCCAATCATAATATAAAGTGTAATTGTTTTCATCAAATGCACTGATCCGTTAAGACAGGCATGCTAGAGTATGAAAGCGGCCTGGTGCATTGTTATGTTTTATGCCTTAGCAAAAACAGGCATTACCGAATCTTTCCAAAAGCATCAGCCAATGGGAAACTAACTGTCAGTCATGAGATGCTCAATTGCCCAGTCCAAACTAAAATCTTCACAATTTAAATCTGCATTTATACCGTACACTACCTACACAATT
Organism: Paedocypris carbunculus; assembly: GCA_028128575.1. Lineage (NCBI taxonomy): Eukaryota > Metazoa > Chordata > Actinopteri > Cypriniformes > Paedocypris > Paedocypris carbunculus. The sequence goes on from SOMO01000116.1 coordinate 78,336, forward strand.
CTATGCGTAAGTATTTGTTTAAATCCAGTGGCTGAGTCAAATATGTGGACTAGTTCTCCCACAATCCAGCATTCTCATAACTCAAATAGAGGGGAAATAGCGCCCTCTTCCCGAGAGAAAAGGAACTGCAGCAGAGCAGAGCAGGCTGATATGGAAAAAGGGGAGATACGGGGTCATGACAGAAGAGGAGCAATCATGCAACTTTCTCTAAAGTGCATGGCATTCAGCCGATGGCATGGAAATGTCTGTGGATATTAAAAAATAGTAAAAAAAAGAACAAACAAAGAAAAAAAATTCTATTAAAATCTGAATCTAGCTATAATAAATCAAGACATCCATTCACGAGAATGCCAAAAGAATCTAAAGGAAAAGCAAATACAAAATGTCACTGCCATTCAAAGGTTATTCCAGATGTTATACATCTGAAATATCTGTTTCTTTACATTTCTTTACTTTTATAATTGCTAAGGCTTTTAGAGCAATATTTTCGCAAATTTGACTGGGAAAGCGCACACAATCGTTCTGTCAAGCATCCATGGGGACGGGGGTTACCATACGGAACACACATGCTCTGAGGATGAGGAGGAAGGAAAAGAGAGAAGATGTCGGGGTACGGGGTGCATTAGAAGCCAAGAAAGAATTACAAACCAACCAGATTCTACGTGTTTTTTTGCAGTAGATGGATGCAAACATGTACAGTGGGTGTGTGAGGAATATTGAATAGGCACAGATGAAATGGAAGACATGATTGTTTCATAGTGCATTTTTTTGGTTTGTTTTGGATTGGATGGGTTTATCGCCAACAAATCAGAGGAAGAAAGAAAGCATGTAAAAAGATAAAACAGGAATAAGTTGTTATGGATACAGTCAACAGGCTGATTAATCAAACACAGATACGGTGGGCTTTGATCTACAAGTTAGGCTGTTCTATTGGTCAGACTTTACTAGAGAAAACTGTAAATTATGAGAAATGATAATTGTGACCTATACAAAATGGCCTAATGGGGCATGCTCACATATTCAATCAATATAATAAATGCAAAGGCAATAAAATGCTTAATGTCTTATCAGTACTAATGGAAAAGCCTGTCAAGGTCTGTGTAAACATCAGAATATACCATCTCTGACACATTTTGCACCAAAAATCACAATTAAAATAAAGACAGACTCAGACACGGACATACGTGATCACCACAAAGACATAGCCAAACGTTTAGTATGAGCATATGATGAAAAACATTGAATGTAGAAATCTCAAAATGCAAAACTTGTAAGATGTTTTTTTTATTACATTTTTTATAAGAGTATGCAACTTTTTACACTCTATCACGAGCATCAATCTACATTTATATAACAGTCAATTCCGAATGAGACTTGAAATCTAATAAATCACTTACCCCAAGCTCCGTCACTAAAATATCTGTGATGCTGCCGAGAACGGACACAAAATCAAAAACATTCCAAGCGTCTCGGACATAATTCTGGAAAGACACAGACATGTCACGGGTTAGCCAATCAAGTTAAAGTTCTCGAGTTCAAGCGTTTCGCGTCATCCAATTCCACGCCACCAAGACTGTTTAAGCGGTGTATCCAATCAAACGCCAGTCGCCATGGAGACACGCAGGCAAAGAGTGCACGCAATAGCTGTGGGGAAGCTTCTTTTTTTTTTGTCATACACAGTTGCTGAAAAGGTTTGGAGAAGAAAGCGTGGTTTATAAATATCTCAGACCTAAATAAGTAACAGAACTCATGAATTAATGAGTGACGGCATCTTCACGTTGTGCCACGAGTAAGAGCTCAATGACAAGCTTCTGAGATACTTACTTGAGCACCAAAGGCGATGATTTTCAGAACACACTCCATGAAGAAGAGTGTTGTGAAGACAATGTTAAGGTTCTTGAGAACCTTGTCGTACGTTTCCGACGCCCCGTTATACTGAAACGTGTAAGAGATTGGGACTGAGACACAGGAAGATGAACGCGATGTTGAGATGTCTGGTGGGACGCGTACCTTCATCATCAGGACGATTGTGTTGAGCGCAATGAGAGACATGATACTGTATTCAAACGGAGGCGACACCACAAACTGCCACATTCGATACTGAAAGCTCTGCTTGTTCTGAGGCATGTGGCGTGTTAGAGGCTTGGCATTTATAGCAAAATCAATACAGGCTCTCTAGAAGACAGAAAAACAGACACCTTTGAAAAACAGAGATACATAGATCCTGGCAAAAAAAATCTCTTTTTTTTAATGTCAGACGCTAATAATACCATATCAAACATGACATGAGTCGCTCTCTCTAACATTAGTCGTGATTAAGGAGTCACGATTCCACAAAGGGCAAATTACAGTTATAATGATAATAACAAAAATATTATTTACTACAACGTTCAATAGTTGTCACCCTATTTTGTACATGTTTTTTTTTTCCTAATTATCTTTAATATTCTACAAAACAAAATAAACTCTACCATCAATGAAAAAACAATACATTATATAAACAATATATTAATAATTAATAAATAAAATCCATATATAATATGAACTAACATAATTATAATAATAACATTAATAACAACAACAACAACAACAATAATAATATATTTAACTTCAGGATGAAACATTACTTAAAATAAATAACAAATGAAAAAAAAAAAATGAAATAATTAGATTTTTATTCACCTAAGTAGAATTAAAAAAGTGACTTTGACTACATTACAGTAAAAACTCATTATCATTGGCTTTTTACCATAAATACCACACCTGGGCTATTTGTGGTTGAACATTTACCTCATTTTTTTCGAGGCTGTAGTCCTCCATCATCTTATCTCCTTGTTCTTGGAAAGTGATGATGATGAGAGCTACAAAGATGTTTACGAAGAAGAAGGGGAAGACAACGAAGTACACCACGTAAAAGATGGACATCTCCATCCGATACCCCGGGCTCGGGCCCTGATCCTCATAAGTGGAGTCCACTGAGTGTTTTAACACCCTGAAGAAGCGAGAACAAGCGATAGAACCAATCAAAATCTGAGCTCATCCACTTGCAATTCTCAGGCCTTTAGGCCATCATCACACATCTTACGAGCCACAAAAAAAATCAGCAGTACATGACAATAAAGAGCAACGGTCACTCACTGTGGCCACCCTTCTCCAGTGGACACGGTGAAGAGAGTGAGCAGGGCCCAAAGCACGTTGTCGTAGTGGAAATCGTACTTCTTCCACTCCCGTTCCTGAGATTTCACCTCGTTATTGCGCTCATACACCAGATACTTGCCCCTGAAACACAATGACACAAGATGATATGATATCTATCTATCTATCTATCTATCTATCTATCTATCTATCTATCTATCTATCTATCTATCTATCTATCTATCTATCTATCTATCTATCTATCTATCTATCTATCTATCTATATATCTATCTATTTATCTATCCATCCATCCATCCATCCATTTATCTATCTATATACTTCATGTCCGTCTGTCTGTCTCTCTGCCTCTCTGTACGTGTAATATATATGTAAAATAAAATAAAAAACACAAAAACCTGGAAACTTGAATATAATGAATGAATATAATCTATATTGCCCCTTACCGACAATCACGGGCAAACTCTTTGGACTCATCAGTGCAGTAGAAGAATCGTCCCTTGAAAAGCTGCACAGCCACCACAGCGAATATGAACATGAACAGCATGTAGACGATGAGAATGTTCAGCACGTTCTTCAGAGAATTCACTACACAGTCAAAGACCGCCTGCGGAAATATAGAACTTGTTTAGTTTACTCTATTAATTTGGCAAAACAGAGGAGGATGTGTTTGTTTAAACGGTGCCTTAAGTTTAGGAAGACGCTTGATGGTCTTGAGTGGACGCAGCACCCTTAGGACCCTCAGAGATTTAATGATGCTGATGTCTTTCCCCTTACCGCTCCCCCTATAGGTGGAAGGTCAAACAACATATCAACACCCTTTAATGGGACACAATGCTTTATTAGAAATCACAAACTCATTCAATTTCTTCATCACACATTAAGCATTACTCTAATTTACTAGTTAGAGTTTCTTCTCCATGCAACAACTGTGCATCAGGTTTTAGCAGAAATACTGCACCAATATATATTACAATACTCAATCTGACAATTCGGTCTCGTTTCAGGCAAGTCAGACTCTTGCATCCTTTGTTGACTTCTGTCTAGAGTTCTTGTTGTCATCTCTGTGCATTCCAAAAGCATCACGCATTCAATAATATAGAAAACTGTCAGGCATTTTCCGGTGCAATGCCCAGCCAAACCTCTTTCTTTCTTTTTTTGTTTTTCTTGTTTTTATCAAGTTGTGTTAGAGCAGACGGGGTAATGAAGGTCTGGAAATGAGAGGCTGCTTGTGTTAATTATAGGTTAAATGACAGGAATAAGGGTTTATTAAAATGCAGAGGTATAGCGGACACGAGTCTCGTCTCTAGAAGAACGTGAAAGGGTTTTTTCACACGTCAAATCAAAAATATGTTAACTTCACTCAACCATAGTCGATTATTATAATAGATAGAATTGATATTTATAGTGTATAAAAAGTTTTTTTTTTTTTTTTTTCACATTTTCTTAACTGCACAGGAAAACCATAATTTAAAAACGACTAATTTAACGTGATTTAGCTTTGGCATTAAAAATGTCCCAAAATTTAAAAAAGCTACAATAAAAACCAAATGTTCAACTACAACATGAGCACAATAGATACTGCAACCATATCAGACAATGTATAGTTAAAAAAATATGCATATAAATTAACAAAAGTGGAGCAGGCAACTGTGATTAAACTGTTCATTAATGTGAGTATTAAAGTGACTTTTAAAGTGAAGGAATATTCTAGAGACAAAAAGAGGTGCCAAAACACAAAATCAGTGACCTCCGCCATGTAGTTATTAACTGTTAGCGTCCAGGCAAACTTCCTTCTAAACACTGAGTAGCAATGTTTGACTTTACTGATAGTCAACACGCCGGACAGTGTTCAGACAGAGGTGTGAAAATCCAATGCAGTGGGTAAGTGTGCGATCACACAGTTAACTCTGCGTGTAGAAGACCTGTTAGGATCAATGTCAACAAGAAAACAAGCAGTGGAATGGAGAGAACCAGAGTGGACGAACAAAACGGGTCTGGGAGGAGAAATGATACGGAGGTGAAAAAGAAAGAAAGAGAGAGAAGCCATCACGTGAGCTGGACTGTAGCCGTGCGACAAGAAGGAGGAGAGACTTTACCGAGAGAGGCTCCTGTTGATCACCAGGGCGTAGACATAAGAGAGGGTCATAAAAAGACAGTGGAGAAGAGAAGGAGACAGAGAAGAGAGGAACACACACACACACACAGAAAAACAGAAGGAGACAGAAAAAGGAACAAGATACAAGGAGTGGCTTGGCAGAGCAACGACATCAACACGAGAGACAGACGAACAGACAGAGAAAAGGGCCGAACAGAGAAAAGCCCGGTGAATGGTTAGCACAGAAAACTCCACGTGGCAAAATATTATGTTTTAAACTAGTAAAAATGCATTATAATATGTTTACAGGTAGCAAAATAGTTACAAATGTGCAGACAAGTTATTACAAATGAGCTGGTAAAAGTGTCAACTCCAGCCTTTGTGTGTATTTGAGACCTGTGTGCGTGTGTGTGTGTGTGTGTGTGTGTGTGTGTGTGTGTGTGTGTGTGTGTGTGTGTGTGTGTGTGTGTGCAATTAAGTTCTTTTCCAAAAGAAAATCTAAAGTTTTACATTCCAATCCAAACTGCCGCTCCTATACCAAACAGGCCAAATAAAGCTAATTATGACATAACCAGTACTGTCATTTTCAGACTATATGGTGCACTTCAATGAAAAAATAAATACNCCTTATAGTCTGAAAAACACGGTAACTTATAAAACTCAAATGTGTTTTTCTGAATATACCAACATGATTTTTATTCGACGAGATTCTGTACTGATCGCTTTAGCCTCCTGTTCAAATATCAGCGTTTGATTGAGTGATTTATTCATGCTAACAGCCGTACACAGTAAAATACACACCTGGGTTTACTGCTCATTGCCTTATTGACTGTACACTCACTGAATCATTCTCATACACTACATTCTGCCAGGTATTTGGCAGGTCTTTACTCAGGGTCAGTCTTCAATCAATAACCGAGGACTCAAACGTGTCACACTTATGGATCAGGACAACCCGCTGCTGCAGGAGAATCCTCCCTCAGTCATGCCAACTCAAGCAGGGGGATGTTCTTGCTCCTTCAGCCCTGAATCAGCGCAACGTGGAGCCAGAATGGAGTCCAACTCCATCACAGAATGCAGTGGAGCCAAAATGGCAGTCACACGGTAGTCACCTCCAGGTGGCAGTGCGTCATGGTAATTCTTTAAATTGGGTGTCAAAAGCACTGCATATGGTTCTCAAGCCCACACATACCACCCTCAACAACTCAATCCTTCAACGGTTGCATGCTTTGAGGGTCTTTTCAGGGGCTTCATTCTGCATGAGAATGAAGGTGGAGGAAGGGTGATCATTTGTTGAGTCAGCTTGCGTTTATTGGGAAGCTAAGAACCACCAAAACGTCTTCTGAGGTTTCTGAGATCGGAAGGTCGGGAATCCAATCCAAGAATCACCACTTGCTGTTTGGTTCACCCAGAGATGAAAAACCGGTCACTATGTTGCATATTTTCACCACATTTATAAAAAAAAGTTTAAGTGCAAATATTATTGGAATGACTTTTCTATGAGAAGAGGCTTTAAAAGCATCTGAAAAGTTGCTTTAAAATCACTATCTGATTTCTTAGAGACAGACGTTTCATTCTGGGGCAAACAATCGACCTTTCACTTTACACAAATGTGCGAGAGAGAAAATGAGCCTGACACCAACAGATGAAGAAAGATGAGTGAACGTAGGAATAAGCAATGAGACAGAACTGTCAACCTGGAGTCTTCTTTTCCCGCTTCTCTGTTTTGCCTCATCTTTCTATCTCTTGTTCTCTAGATCACTCACATCTCTTGTGGTCTCTCGTTTTCACTCAATTTGTCAGACTCAACAAATGGAGGTCCAAAAGATAAACAACTTGACAGCTGGAGTCGGTCCAAGGCAGCAAAGTGCTGATGGAGGGACACGGAAGAGGAGGATAGAGGGATGAATGGGAAAGGATTGTACGAGGAATTAAAACGGGGAAAGATTAAGGGGCAATTGTGAGGAAAGTAGACATCTGGGTTAAGGTTGGGTGGGATAAAAAAATCAGCATTGTGTGTGGAACGATTTTTACTCAAAGCCAGATTGAAACCTAATAAAGAAAGTCGGGTTTCTGTCAGTCATATCAGCATGCAAACAATCCCTTGGATTTCAGCCAATAAAATTTGGTATAAAATAAATCTCCATCTTCTTAAGTCCAGTGAGTATCTGAGGTTAAATGGTTGGTTAAAGGTTTGGCCAATGATTCTGGCTAAATATATGTTTCTTTGTCAGAATAATAATGTAGAAACTAAGTTAAGAATTAGACATGTTCTTTTCAGCCTCAAATTTGACTATAATATAACAGCAAAATATCTGTGTAAAAAACAGCGAGGGACAGAGGAAGATGCAGCACGTTGCGCATGCATGGCATACAGATAAGAAGTTTGAAGTGAACAGCGTAAAAACCATTCCACATTCAGAGCCATGATGGCGGTTTTGGGTCGGTTTCGCTTGCTCGGAGCTAATCTGTGCAGACTGGGGTTGAGCTTTGCTCCTCAACCATCCGTTATATCCCCAGGCTGCGGGTCCCACAGGCCGTGCAAAGGAAAGAAACCAGAGTACCTGTGACAAGACGGGCTCTCGCTGATCCAGACATGGAAACCGCCTGGGCACTAAAGGGCTACAGGTGCCTGGAGGCCCTTCACCCCCATAGTAGCCCCCCAAAAGGCACAAACTACCCTTCTTAGCAGGGGAAGTGTGTGGGGAGAGGGTGATGGTGAGGTTGTGACTGGTATAGTAATGACAGATGGAAAAAAGCCCCAATACTCCAACAAAAAAAACAACATTTTTTTTACATTTATTTTTAGAAGGTTTTAGTATTCCATTTTGTTAAATATTTTAGATTTGAAAACATGTTATACATTTATATTTAAGGAAATTAAAAAACTTAGCTGCATTAATTGACTTGTACAGTTTGGAAATGTGTCATTTAATCAGTTGTAGGATTATAAGGTGCACTTAAATTACAAAAACAACTACTATTCGCCTTATAATCCATATATTCAGCCTTATTGCCTGAAAAGTGTGGCAATAATAATAAAACTTGTATATTTGGGGGAAAAATGAAGTAGAATGTTTCGAGAGTGTTGGTTTTGCCGGGAGATGTTTACTAGTATTAGGACTTTACAGGGAAGAATGAGCCAGTGAGAATGTGATTTGAGAAACCGATATGATACGGAATGAAAAAAGTCTGACAGCAGGACAGATTGGATGGAGGGATGAAGAAGGGTAGACGTTTGTGTACATCTCAGAGATAATAATAGCAGCGGGTGGGAGAGAAATCAGGGGCAGGAATAGCAAGAAAGCTAGGAAGAGCTAACTGGCAAAGAGAGAGAACAGAGACAGAAAGCCTGGTTCATTTGTGTGAGTATGTGAGCGGCGGGTAAGTCCTTCATCTTAGTGGTGGATTGAGAGAGTTTAGAGAGATTGCGATTTGAAAAAGAAAAAAAAAGAAAAGCGGGTACAAAGAATGCCGGATAGAAGAAGTAAATCAAGACAAACAAGGAGAGCATTGCCGAGGCTCCAGGGTGGCAGTGGGGAAAGAGGGTGGCAGGAGACAGGCAGCAAACAGCAGGAAACGCTTGGGTTAAGGGCACTTACGAGAAGGCGAAGGCTACCAGGGCACCACTAACCACTACAAAGTCCAGAAAGTTCCACAGGTCACGGAAATAAGAGCCTTCGTGCAAAACCAATCCTAACACCACCATCTGTAAAAGAGCGAATGGTCAGTGCCAAGCGTGAAGAACAGAGCCGAACCGGCTACTGACACTTCACCTTGATGAGCATTTCGAAGGTAAAAACTCCAGTGAAAACATAATCGAAGTAGCGCAGAACCTGTGGGACAGAAATTGCACCAATTAATCATTAATCAGGTAAAAAAAGATGTGCGAAAAGTGTCAATAAACAAAGATGAACGTGAGTCTTACATTGTTCCGAGGTGATTCGGGTCGCACAGGATCTTCTGCCGCTAAAGCGATGCTGCTCATGGCAATGACCGACAGAATACACATCTCAAAATAACGCAGTGTCAGAATGTAGTGGCAGCAGCGGCGGAACCTGAGAGGATGGAGTGAAAAAAGGAAAAGCGTTTCTACTCTCTGACACGCTTCACATATACTTACGGGTTGGTTGTGGACATGATAAAGCAAGAACTGAATGGCGGAATGGGTTTGGGGCCATCTTCATCGCCACCGTCGTCTTCCTCTTCTTCTTTCTTCTCTCCTGCTTTTGCTGGTTCTGTATTTGCATTTTTGTTCACTGGACAGACAGGTACAATTTCATCTTAATTACTCATTTCTTGGGACGCCATAATCTACATTCTACAGTTTTGTATTGTGCTTTTAAGTGGCTGTTTTGTAATAAGTGCCATTTTATTGCTTCTGTGCTGTATTTAATTGTATTTTACTGCTTTTTAATTGAANTATTTGTATTTATTATTTGTATTGTATTTGTATTTGAATAGTTTTAAATGTATATGCTGTGTTATCATCTGGTACAGTGGTATCAACTGTAATGTAGCTTGGATTGTTAAACATCCGAAAACTTCATTTGAACCCTAAAAAGTTCCATTCAAAGTTTATCTCTTGTGTTTTTTTATCTTTGTGTGATTACATCATTGCATTATCTTATCTTTTTGTGCTCACCCTGTAACTTAGCATTGAGTGAGGGGTAAATTGGAGGCATGTCTATGACCGTGTGGTCACCCGTGGAGTCTGTTAGAATAAGACTGGTGTCATGAGCATCTGGACCCTGCATGTTCAGAAGGTTATTGGCCTGTTCTGGATCACAGTAGGGGTCGTAAAGGTCAGGGTCGGGGTCATGGATGGCCATTTTGCTACTATTGCGCAGGTTGTCAAGATCTTCGCTGTACTGGCTCTCTCCAAAAGGAAGACCTGGTTGAATTTGATGAGCCACTGATAAGCAACCCTCACTAGAACAGCAAGAAAAAAATGAAATGCTTAGAGCTGAAACAAGACTCTGGGAACTAGGCATATGATTTTTTTGTGAGGGACTCACTTTCTAGTTCTATGACCTCGACTCCTGTCCCTCCGTCCCTCTGCATTCCCATGGTTTCCATGGCGATGTCTTCTCTGCCTCTTTTCTTGGCCCTCCTCCCCATCTCCAGCCGAATCCCCTCTGCTGTGGTGCTCCCTGTGTCTTCTTCCCCGTTCTCCACCTTCGTCATCCCTCCTTCTGTGTTGGTGATGACGTGGACGCCTCTGCTCCTCCACATCCTCGCCTTCTCGCTGGACATCAAACCCAGCTTCCGCCAGATCTGAGTGGTGCAGGGACTGGCGGCTGGAGTGGGTGTGGTGGTGGTGGTGGTGGTGGTGATGGTGATGACTGTGACGGTGGTGACTGCGAGACTGGTGCTGCGTGTACTCATCAGCCTGCTCCTGTGGGCTTGGTTCACCGGGTCGAGGCTTGTTGGTATTGTTGTTGCGATTCTCCTGAGGATTAACGACAAGTGGACGATCTAGATGGGTCTTCATGTCAGACCGGTTGCGACAGTTCATCTAGGGATACATAAAGCACTCTCCATATTATGGATATAGCAAATTTGATCACCAAGGAAACGCTCCAAGAAATGAGAACATTATTACCGTAATATTTGGACTATAAGGTACACCATTAATAAAGATTGAATTTCTTTATCCTTTATTCACATACTGTATAAGGCACATGGTCTATTTCTGAGTTTTTTCGTGATTTTAATTGCAACTTAGAGTCCAAAAAGTACGCTATTTGACATAGTATCAGTGTTAGAGGTCAGTGTTAAACTTTTGAAGTTTGATTCGGACCTTCCAGTGTTCTTCTGCATCAAGCTCATTATAAAGCGCCTCTCTGCTGGTCATCAGGTTCTGCCTGCGGATCTCGCTGGTGCGTTGCTCCCACACCGACTTGGGAACTTTGGAGTTTTTCTGCTGCTCTCTACTAGAAGAGAAGAAAACGGAGATTTAAAAACACAGACAAATTAAGGATCACCAAAGCCTGATTATCCTCCCCAAAAAAGCGCCTACAAGCAATGACCCAGGCTAAAAGGAGTTCACTGTGACCCGTAGTCCCCACCCAGCATGGTGATGTGAAGTCTGTGATGACGTACTGTATAACAGCATCGAGATCAAATAAGACAGATAAAAGCAGAGAGCGATTGAGACCAAAGCCACACAAAAAGCCCTAAGCCTGCAGTGCTGCTTTAAAGGAGACAGTGTTGGTCATCACAGCCAATGATATCTCTGCATCGGGGTTACAAGACAAAACCAAGACACACAACAGCAGCTAAACACATGAGAAAAAGGGGAAAGCAAAGAAAAATGAGAACAGAAAGTAAAAGAAAATGAGTAAATACCGGTCCAGTAAACTGTCTGTGGCATCGACATGTTCAGATTTTACTGTAACTCTGAAGAGAGGGGGGGGGGGGAAACAAGGAACATAAAACAACTCCGCCACAACCAATACAAAACAACAACAACAACAACGGACCAAAAAAAGAGACATATCTTTTGCATATGGTTGAAAGTTGACTCACAATGTTATTGATTCAATTTGAATAAGTCCTAATAAGAGGCAACGGATATTTTTAGATGTGGAACGAAAATCTTAATGCAATTCTATAGAGTGAAATGTGGTGTGGTGGGCTCAAACATTGAAATGGCAGCAGATGCTTTTTTAGAATCTGATTGGATATGCAAAAAAGTAGACCCTCCCACTGACACTGATTGGCAGGTTCTATTAAATTAGCACTAATTAAATTAGCGCGTTTACTCATCCAAGCAAGCGAGACCTGACAAGAACTAAAAACTTTAGGCAAGTCCACTGGAGCTCTGCTGGAAAGTGGTTTAGAGTGGATTTTCACAACTCTAAAGATGTTAAAGTTAAGCTGACAGACTAAGCTAAGCTCAGCTACGTTTGAATACAAGCACTTAAACTAGTTAAGTTACCGGTTCCAATTCATGTGACATAAGAGGCACTGTGACACTGCAATAGGTTTGTCATGTGACCCGGTGAGAAATTTACAGTGTGGACTATTTTATTCTCACACAGCACTAAAGAAGACATTTAGCAGTGTTAAAGTGGCTCATTTGCATATTCATAGATATTATATGTGCGTCTGTGTGTGAGGTTTATGTTAGTTTCCCCATAAGGATCATTAATATTTATTGAAAAACAAGTTACGGCAGAATTCTTTGGTATCTAAGTAGGAGCAGTATCTATATTTACTTTATCTCCGTATTTAAGTTATCAAGTAATAAAAAAATGTGCTTTAACTATATAAAAAATGTATTCTTTTCCAATGTTCTAATCTACACTATTCGCCTCTTCTAGATTACTTACTACTACAAATATTTCATGCAGAACCTATAGGCACAAAAAGGCTTTTTAATATACGTACATCACTGTGATGTCTTCGTGAAGATCTAAAAAAATTGATGGTGGATAAAAGTCACTCACGCTGCAATAGAAAGGTTCGCCGCCGACAGTGGACTGACTTCTGCAACCTCCTTTGCTTTTTGAAGAGCAATCTTCTGAGTTGTGGCCTCCTCTTCCTCTTGTTCATCCTACGAGAAAAACGGTCCAAATTGAGCGTTTGGACCTTTTTGGGGTGGATTTTGTAGCACAATTAATTAAAGATCAGATTACAATACCTTTGTCAATTCTTGTGCATTGGCCAGGTTGTCCACAGCGATAGCCAAGAATACATTCAGCAGTGTGTCTTACAGAACAAAGTTAAAACAATCACGCACAATATCGGGCTAATCAATGTACAAAACGATCAACCTCATCAGTTATTTTGTAGATTATAAAAAAAGATACAGTTTCCAAAGAGTGTGAGGACGATGAAGAAAACCGAGAAGACCATTCCTTTGTCCACTCCACCTTGCGACTCAATGCCGTCATACATCACTACATTCCAGTCCTCTCCTGTAAGAATCTGAGACATACACATCTAACTTCACTAACTGCATCTTTGTTAATTCGTGAGTAGTTTGTGAGTAAATTGTGAGTAAAGCTCACCTGAAACACGGTCATAATTGCAGCAGGGAAAGTATCAAAGTTGGTGGGAGGTGTGCCCTGGTCAAAGTTAAACCTGAATAAAAAAAGAAAAAGAAAAAAAATACACGCGTCATTTAACCCAAGTTTCTAAGTCTGGTGTGAAGATAGACACAGTTGGGCCTCAAATGTAGGTTTTCATACTAAAGCAGGGCCCTATGGATAATATGGAATCCACAACTTTGAAGGCCAGTTTTAGGGTCAAGATTGGATTTTCTGTTTGAGGTTACAGATGAGGTTTGGATTGTTAAGGTTAAATTTAGGGAGTTGGGAGTGTATTATGTCAATAGTGAGACCCCCACTTTCATATATCTGCAACCAAGTGTGTGTGTGTTTAAATTGAGAAGATACTGACTGTCCACCAAAGAGCTGCATGCCAAGAAGGGCAAAGACCACAATAAAGAGGAAGAGCAGGAACAGTAAACTGATGATGGACTTCATGGAGTTCAGCAGAGAGACAACCAGATTCCGCAAAGATGCCCAGTACCTGAGAACAGTAAGAGTAGAAAAATAAAACAGACTTAAAACTGCGTAAAATGTCACGACGACATTGTCAAGATGACATTTTCCTTCCAAATAGCCAACATCTGCAGCGCCCGCATCTCCATAAAGGTATTTTTAGTCATTTTAGAGAGTTGTTTAGGTCACTCTCGACTCACATTTAAACTATAACAAAACATTCTGTCCGAGTTGTTCTACATTAGACACAAAAAAAACCTCCAAGAACACCTGTACTTCCTCCAAGTCTCAAGAGAGATGATGCAAAACCTGACAAAACTCTGTGAGAGAAGATAAATGAACTTCCCAGAACGTACTTTGTGACTTTAAAGATCCTAAGCAGTCGCAGAGCTCGTAGCACGCTGATGCCAAAGGACGTCCCTGGCTTCACCATTGCCCAGAACACCTCAAATATGCTGCCAACGATGACCTGAAACAAGCAGGAGTTCAATTCCCATAACAAATGAGGAATGCTTTGAGAAGTGCCTAACAAGGACTTAAAGTACGCTTATAATGTAGGTCAGCGAGCAGAGGAGATTAAAAACAGAGCGAGAGAAACTGGAGAGAACACGAAAAGCAAAATGGGCCAAGAGAGAAGGGCACTCACGGCACAGTCGAAGCAGTTGAAGGAGGAGTGGAAGTAAGGGCGCGTTCCCAGTCCGTACATCTTAATCAGCATCTCTGACATAAAGAGGCCCAGGAAAATGAACTCGGCATAATCTATGGAAAAAATACACGGAAACGAAAGACAAAATTCACCACATTTAAATCTATAAAAACTGGGTATAATACAAAAAAACATTCAAAAGCATGGAAGTTGACTTACAGAGGAAGTCTGAAAGACGCTCTGGCTGGTCGTAGTGCACAGCGGCTACACACAGCGTGTTGAGTCCCACCAGGCTGAGGACGGTCCAGTAAAACGCCTGCGTCTTCACGATCTTCCGGATGAAAAAGCGAAGGCGACGCTCTTTCTTGCTATAGGAGGTTCCATCACCTTTCCCGCTCTTTATGCTCGCTCGTCCAAATGGAGACCCTGAGAACAAACATCTCCTTCACCTAGAGTCCTCATTTACTGAAACACTCAGTATAGGAAACTACCATTGAACTCCTACAAAATGGTCTATGACGATCTTATGATTCAAAGATTTCCTACCAACTGCATCCCCCATGTGGTCCTCCCCGGCCTCTGGATTTAACAGATCGGCTTTGTTTTTCTTTAAAGTGGGTCTGCGACGGGATCCTGCGCACATACAGCAAATTCACCAGTAAATAATAGCATATGATTGAGCTATGATGGATGGATGGATGGACGGATAGAGTGGATAGATGAATAGACAGACTAGTTAAACAAAATGGCGATGGATGGACAGACAGACAAACATATAGACAGATAGACAGCCGTACTGTCACCGGTGCCTGTGTCATCCTCCGCAAGAATGACTTCTTCTGAAAGAGAAAACAAAAAAAGGATAAGTGTTGAAATCTTTATGCCCAAATGAAATTAGTTGGCAAAGTTTTTCTAAATACATTTTTCCAAGTGCTGTGCTTCAACTATTTCAAATAATTTTTAGTGTGGCCCAGTCTAGTAAACTGATCTCGACTGAGGTGGGAGTCAGATTTAGGTGCCGTGTACACTGTGAAATTATGGACAAAATTAGAAAGATTTTGCTAATTGCATTTTTGTATTCAATTCCATAATAGGAATTTAAAAGTGCGTGCCTGCAACTAATTCACAACACAATTTCAATTTGCAAGCTCAATTTTGCTAAATTGAACCTGCCAATCAGCACAAGCGGGAGGGTCTAATGCACAGTGGGGTGTGGCTGAATAGGTATGTGCGCAAAAGCTGCTAGCCTAGCAAAAAGAGCTAGCAAATTCAATTTATGTTCAAGCTTTGTCTGTTTCTGAGTGTTTAATCAAACTCACACGCAATCTTTTTAAGTTGAGTTTTGACACACGTAACTCATTCACCTTATCCTAAATGCAATTGCAGAAATTTTGTCTGAAATGTCTGTTCTATAGCGCAAATTGTGTCTGAACATGACACAATAGCTCTTCTTTAAGTGACACATCACAATTTTCCAGTTAATATTTTCCTGCTTTAAAATAATAATGCAAATACGACTGTTTTTGACTAAGGTAATCAACTTAATTTTTGACAGACAATCGCTGGAGCAACAAATGACAGGTAATTGTTTTACTTTATGTAAAACGCGGTACGGTCTGATCACCAGATGTCACGCTTGATTCAATAACTTGGTTTTGCACACAAACCTGCTTTGCAGATCCAGTCCAGATACCCGTTTAGTTCTCTCTCGATCTGCTGCTGGCGCCTGAGTTTCAGGAACTCGCTCCTGTTTTCTACGCGCTCTCTTTCCTTAGCAAACTCACTATAAAACAATCAAAGACGCATTATAATTTATATATGTGTAATCTTTATACATATCTGCAAAACACAAGACTCTGAAAGGTCAAATGAGGGTGTGAATACAGTGGAAAGACAAATCTTACCCAGAGAGAACTCCCAAAACCAGATTAAGCATAAAGAAGGACCCGATGATGATGAGAGGAACAAAGTACATCCAGTTAAAGGCACTCCCTAAGGCATCATTACTCTGCACGCCGATCAAAAACATACACAATCATTATCCGACGTACAATTCTGCTTTAATCAGAGTACCAAGGAATCTTACATAATAAAGCATGTCGGTCCAACCCTCCATGGTGATGCATTGGAAAACAGTGAGCACAGCGAAGAGAACGTTGTCGAACTGTGTGATGCCATAGTTGGGTCCAAGCCAGTAGCCCGTACACTCGGTGTGATTCGGACACAACCGGGCACCGCAGGGCTGCTCATCATACATATCACCTTTGTAGAAGACAAAAATCACGGTAAAAAGCGTCAGTTTGATCAAAACCGTGTCGTTTGTCTTTGAAAGCATCTCACCTGTGATCTTGTCGTAACAGGTCTGATGGAACTTGCCCATGTAGAACTCAAGGCCGATGATAGCGAACATAAGAATGGCCACAAACAGAAGAACTCCAATCTGCAGCAGTGGAATCATCGCCTTCATGATGGACTTGAGAACCACCTGTAAACCTGGAAAACAACACAATTTATTACGGAAAACGTGCTAACTAACACAAATGTCAGACTGACACACTTAGTAAAGGAAAGCGTAAAACGTACTTGGAATTCCCGACACCAGCTTTAATGGCCGCAACACTCTGACTGCTCGTAATGTCCTCAAGTCTAACTCAGACCCCACGGAGGACAGGATACTTAAAACAAGAATAATGAATGAAATTAGACACATTTTGCTAGACAACAGAGAGGCGATGAGTTCTAAAATGTGTTTCTAAAAATGTTATGGTTATGTTTATGATTATTCTGATGTGCGCAGTGCAGTTTATATATGATGTGTACAGTGTTAATTACATCATGTTTATTTACTTATTATTTGAATGTATATTTTCACATTTCTTACTGTATATGTATATATTCTCTAAATTCTTTCTATATTCTCTTCTTTAAATTTGAATTCTTTTCATTCATTCATTTATCAACCAATCCGTCCAATCAACAAATCAATCAATCAATAAATCAATGGTTCATTCATTCATTTATCCATTCATATCTGGTAGATGTGAGTTCCTCCACATCTGGATGATATTGAGAAGCAATCCCTAAGACATTCATTTAATGAATTCATTTAATTTGTTCATTCATGTTAGATAAAGTCTAAGACCTGGTTTAATCTTTTACCTTTTAGTATTGTGGGATGAATTGACAGTAATTTTCCTGTCATTTGTTTTTAAACAACAACAACAGGCCCTCAGTTTCCAGTGAGAAGAGGTCAATCGCAGGTAAATAATTGATCAGACATTGCTCTGTTCACACATCACAGTCGAGTCTGATCGTCTGATCTTTAAATATGAGAGTGTGTGTGCGAGTGTGTGTGTCTGTGTGTGTGTGTGTGTGTGTGTGTGTGTGTGTATTGTCACATTCATTGTTCTTGTGCAATTGAAACAATGTCTTCCCGCTGTTTCTTTTAAATAGCAGAATGATCTACTTTGTAATAACAGAGTTTCCTAAATTCCAAATGATTGGATTGTGCATTTTTTTAACAGCTGTTTTCACAAAAACGTTTTTGTTTCATGGCTACGTTTTCATAAAAAAGATGATTACTGGATTACATTACAAAAAAAATGGTAGAAAATGGTGCAAATTGAATCCAAAAATATTTCCTTCCATTCATTTTTTACACCAATTTCTGAGTCACAGGGAGCTGGAGCCAATCACAAAAGCTTACGCACCCATAGTTTGGTTCTCAACCAATCACACAGCAGGACACAAAGACACACACATTCACACTCACACACTCTCTTTTTTAGTAAACGATGCTTAAAGCGGGAGATTGAAACCACAATGGTGGTGCTTGTGTGAATTTCCTCATACAAGTGAATAGTACACTAAAATTGCCTATAGGTGTGTGTGTCTTTGTATTTCACCTTCTTAATTCGAAACACTTCACAAGACTAAACAAAAAAACAACCTCTTTTTAGACAATATCTTGCGGCGTCAATCAGCAGAAAAACGCACAGACCGCCATATCAGCTTAGATCAGGACTGAAGAGGCTGAGCTGTTGATATGAAGATCGCTTTACACTTGTGGCACAGAGGAAACTTAGATGCGGGAAGGAATAAACTGCCTCCAGGTCAGGTGGTGAAGTAGATTTTATGTACAGTAAGTGCAGTCAGGATAACAGCTCCGCTGACTGCGCTGATATTCTACTACACACTAAAAGGCCTGCGGTAAATTTGATAGAGGAGAGGACTGACGTGTGTGAGCAATCTTGAGACAGCCGAGGAGGAAAGAGACTGTGGGAGTGAACGTGTTTGCAAATTTTCAAGCAGAATTCAGGATAAACCATTTGCACCTGGATAAGAACTGAAGGTCTGGGCTGTTCATATATAATATAGCCTGATAAGATCGCCTCGGTTATCAGATATATCAAGCATTAGTCTATTGATTCTATTCTTTGATGGACTGGAGAACTGTGGGTAAGGTACTTTGGACACATCTTGTGAATATGGGACAATATGGAACGATATTCCAGACAAAAATCGAAAGACTTGTTGAGTTGCACTCAATGCACAAACACAAATTAAACTCAAACACAAACAAGACTTGTATTTGTAAAGTATTTCACCAATAGTTTTAAAAATCTTCCAATCAGCATCATTGGGAGGTTCAAACACACGGTGTCTTGGCACTGAATGTTAAGGCGTCTGACTTGTACTAAAACCGTTTAGTCCGTTTTAACAAATTTGCTTTTGCTTTCGAGTTTTCGAACCTACCTCGCAAATTAAAATTTTGTCCAATGTGTGTGTATGTGTGTGTGTTTCATATTTGTAAATAAAAGTATCTATTTAGGAATTGGGATCGAATTAGGCCCAATATTGAATGACCAGGAACCCAAAAACATCACTAATGATAAATATTGCGCTTAAGTTTTTGGGATCCCTAGTTTTTGACAAAATAAAACTTCATCTTTACATAAACTCTTTATCTTGTTTGAATATGACATCTGTTACCTAAAAATGTTCTTTCCTTATTCAATAAAACATTAATATAAAGATTAAAATATAGAATGGAATTTTGATGGATGGAACGTATTTAATTGTGTGGGAAAATGTATGTGGCACACAAGTAAATTAATATACAAGCTTGACAGCGTAAACCAAGTAAACTCCCGAGTTAGGAAACCACTGTACACAAAAAACACAAGTTGTCACTGTATCACAAAAAAAAACCACTAGTTGGTGTGAAATTTGAAATTCTTTGCTAAGGCTCACGACAGCATCCCAAGTGGCAGTGCTGAAATAGTAACACATTACATGTGTGCGGGGGTCTACACCGCTCGGGGCCTATAACTGGCAAATAAATCAATTTTCCTTGTGTCTGTCACTGTCCGGTGGTGGTGGGAACGTCCTATGAAGGGAGAAAAGTGTGATTTGGGAGACTCGGAAGGGAACAGAAAGAAACACACATGGTTAGCCCTGAGAATGACAGAGCAACGGAAAGAGAGGTGAACGAGAAAGCCCCCGACTCTGGGGAGAGAATGATGACAGGGTGAGATAGAGGAAGGAAGCGAGGGATTTACTGGGAGAAAGGAGGTGTGGGAGCGGAGTGACAGGCTCCTGTCTGCAGGGGAAAACCTGACAATCAATCATAGGTGAATGTATTGCAGAAGAAAATGCTACTTTGTATCCTTTATATAACATTTATTAAATGCATATAAAGAATTCCACATCGATAACATGGCAGAAAAAATCACCAATAAAGAGAGACAACATTGGTTTGACCATTTTACAGTAGTACTTTGCTAATTAAATTTAGAGCTTGTATGAATGGTTTAAAAAAAATGAGGATGACGATGGTGGAGGTCTCTCTAACATCACGCCACCAGGTCTCTCCCCATTCACGGCATTGCCATAGCAACCGGCGATTCCTCTTTTACAAAGTCTCCACGGTTACCAGTCTCCTCTCATTCATAACGGTTGCCGCAGCAACGGGCCTCTCTGTCATTGATGGAATCTCTGTATTGCCACGGCAACTGGACAAGGAGTGAGAGATAAAGGGTCCCCTATTCGATTGATCTCCACTTCCTGCCCCTGTTTATACGACGAGGATTCTCACCCATGTCAACTGACCAAACAGCGTCATGCTTACTCAGTTTACGCAAAGATGGGATACAATCAGCCTCATTTACGCAATCTCCAGGATGCTCGTTTAGCAGGTTTGCGAGTTCAACCGGTTTGTGCAAAGAATAGCAGTGGCGCAGGAATCCTCCAGATTTTCAATCGCGTTGTATCTAGGTCATCGTGATATGCCGCGGAACTCTACATTATTCAATGCTGTAGACTCAGGCCTGCGCATCTGGGATTTCAGCGCATTTGTGAGGGTGTTTGTTTGGAAAGTGCGACAGGAATTTGATTTAACATGTCTCGCTTCCTAGACTGGAGTTTGAAAAGTCTCTCGTTGACATCAAAGAGTGTATGTTTCCTTTATGCTCGCATCTCGGTTTTCTCTGGAAAAGCTTCATCGGAGCGGTAGACTGCGATTTCACACCTGGGAACAGGATGCTCGAAGGATTCCGAGGATTAAAAAGCCAATTTGATTTTTCAATACTTGGAGTGTCGATGTCTCAAACCAATAAAGACAAGTAATAACTAAAATGGGGGGAAAAATCATCAATTCTTATCTAAACTATGCTTTGGGTTTACATTTTACACTAAGTAGAACATTTTAAATAAAATGAATAATATTTATCAGTCGTATTTATAGTCATACCGAGAGATTTTAAATCTTTGCTTATGGTCTTACTGCCTTCAATCAAATGTTGTTAAGAAAACCATATTAGAGAAACATCCATCCAACTTGTTTTCCATGTTAAAACAACTATCCATCTGTCCATCCATCCTCAGAATCACTTTTCATTTCTGGGTCACGGGGAGCTGTGTAGTATTTTCCAGTCTCTGATTCTCCTGAACACATGTTATTGGTGTAAGGAAACCGAAAACCCAAAGGAAACTCACACAACCACATAAACACACCATTTAAAACCAGACCAGGCCTTGAACTTGCCAAGCAGATTATTAACAAATGGACAAAACCCAGATCCCCAAGGTGACCCAACGGTCAAGCAATAGTGTAACCACACCCACAAACACATCAATGACGCCAGGACAGAACCGGATAACTGTATTGAAGAAACCCTTCGTTCCTCCGTCCCGGGTGATGGTGACTCCCTCCTCTTCTGTGTTTTCTGAGCACCCACTTTTCCTCTGCATCCTCCCTTTCACCTCCTTCCCTTCTCTAGGACACAAACATGGAAAACCTCTTCCAGCAACACGCTAATAAACTCACAGACATGTCGCTGTCCAGTGCTGAAAACCTCATTTGCCTGTTCCTCCACCTTCCTTTATGACATGACCTCCACTTGCGTGGCCTTCTCAAGGACAGGATGTTGTGAGCTGTGTGTGGTGGGAGAGGGGGAGTGGGGTTTCTACCTGTGTGAATATTGTACCACTGCCATCACTTCCATTATCATTATTGCTCTGCAGCCATTTAAGGAAAGACATCCTTCCCTTCACCTCCATATAGGCCTTAACCACACACACACACACACACACACACACACACACACACACACACACACATTATTGTAATGTCAACACGCAATCTCAATGCAAAGTGAATCTAGTCCTGAAACATGCTCTTGGTTGACGCACGGATTTTGTCAAATGAAAGTTTTTTGAAATAAATAAAAAATAAAAAGATTTTAACACAGACAACACGTGAACTTAAAGTACCCCTGCAATTTGACATAATATTGGAAAAATATTAACCATTACATTAAAACATTAACAATTCCCTTCTCAATCTCTGACATGAGACATGAGAATAAAATCAATGAGTGAATAAAAATTGTTTATCTATCCATCAAGCTATTAAAAGGGTCTTGAAAATGTCAATAACTTTCATTGACATGTACAATAAAAATATTGAGAGTAATGAGTGTTAAAACGACAAATAAGTAAGAGAGAATAATACATCAGGAAAGAGAAACTCGTGTCTACTCTGGCTTTCTATCGGTCTCTTATTACATAATATCGCTATGGAAACAGCTGCGCATGGAAGCACTTAGGTGTGTCCAGAAAGTGAGAAATCTTTTACAGACTAAATCTTTGTGTAATTCTCT
This sequence comes from Paedocypris carbunculus, assembly GCA_028128575.1. Classification (NCBI taxonomy): domain Eukaryota; kingdom Metazoa; phylum Chordata; class Actinopteri; order Cypriniformes; genus Paedocypris; species Paedocypris carbunculus. The sequence goes on from SOMO01000116.1 coordinate 100,909, forward strand.
CTCTCTCTCTCTCTCTTTCTCTCTCTCTCTCTCTCTCTCTCTCTCTCTCTCTCTCTCTCTC
>SOMO01000116.1:103291-131555 GCA_028128575.1 Paedocypris carbunculus
AATTAAATTATAATCATTTATTAGAAACAATGTATTACTATTACAAAGCAGCAAACGTAAAATGTTCCGCTGTTCTGCAAAAAAACGAATTACTTTTTTTCCTGCAATATGGTAACCATTCTAATACTACTACTACTACTAAATAAAGCACCGTTACCACTTACAAAAATGATAATAAACTATTAAAAATCATTACTATAATAAAGCAGCAAGCATAAAACGTTGATTAAAGTGACAGTGTTCTGCAAAAAACAAATTCCTTATTTTCCCGCAATAAGGTAAAAACTCGTTCTCCTTTTAGAGCCAAACGTCTATATTTCAAAGCAGCAAGTGTAAACGTTCATCGATCTCGACTACATTGCGCATTTCCAGCGTAATCAACACTTTGCGGAGATTCGAATCAGCCCACCCTTTGGACATGTTTTTTTATATATATATTATGTATAAATGTATAAAACATTTAACATTTTTACATGCCCGTCTTTTCCCGTCACATCTGTTCTTTCCTCCTCCAGCACAATCCATCAGCTAGACAGCAACCAACACCTTCTCCACCCTCCACCCCCCCGCTCCAACGCTCCTAAGCCCAGGGGAATGGAGTAATGGAGTAGTCACATGGCCCTGCCTTCTTTAGCACTGCAATACTACAACACACCCCCACATGCTCCCGTCTGTCTTGCTCTCTTCCTCCAGCACTGTTTCTCAGCCAGGTGACATTTCAGACGTGGCCTGATGTGTGCTCCCTGCAGTGCTGCTGTGATCTGAGACGCCGCCGGTGTAAGAGTCCTCATTAAGACACGAGGGAGCCGCTGTCCAACCAGACCTCTGCTGGGCACACACCAGCCGCTCCTGCTCCTTTCTCTCGGCATGGGAAGAGCGTGTGTATCTGCATGTTTGAGTTAATAACACCAAGCCTCAAAAAAAAACAGTTGTTCACCCTGTCACTATTTTCGGGTTCCTGATTTTAGCCATTTAGAGGTCCAATGCTAATTTCTAAAGGTGCTATATTTGCCAACACACACACACACACACACTCCCTCTCTATTACACACTTCCCCAAAACACTTTCTCATACACACTCAAAACACGCTTGTTCACACTACATACACACACACACACACACACACACACAGTCACATGCTGTAACAAGAGAAAAGCTCTAAGAAATATTGATTAAATTTGATAAATTGAAAACTGATACTGTTTTGCCAGCTATATATATTTATACAGTACATACATATACTGTATCAGTATGTGTGTGTGTGTGTGTGTGTGTGTGTGTGTGTGTGTGTGTGGGTGTGGGTGTGTGTGTGTGTGTGTGTGTGTGTGTGTGTGTGTGTGTGTGTGTGTGTGTGTGTATGCGTGTGTGTGTTTNAACTGTCGATTCTATTTGTTGATGTCATGTTTTTTACAATTTTTTATAATGCTAGTGTATTTTAGAATAGAATAGCCTTTTATTGCACATCACTGTGCACATATAAAATGTAAGTCATATACATGTACAATAAAATAAAAAATGTAAAAAAATATTTACTAAGAAATTTCACAATGAAAAAGGAAAATAACAGAATAAATATGTTTTGCTTGACAATAAAACACTGTGATGAAGTTTAAAATCCATTGCATTAATCATTGGTCTTCTGTTTATAAGGTATCCAAATAAAGTAATGTATTAAATGTGTAGTATAATTTAAATAGTAAAACCACGACTTGTCAGCAAATGCTAGACAGTCTTGATAAAACCATTTACACTGTTTTTGTTTCTAATGTTGATGATTTTGGTGCAAAGTGACACTCGTGATTGAGATTACATTACTCACCCTGTGAGCACTACTACAAAGTCCATCACATTCCAGCCGTTTCTCAAATAAGAGCCTTTGTGGAAGGCGAATCCAAGTGCCAGGATCTTGATGCCAGACTCGAAACAGAAAATAGCGATGAAATAGGGCTCGGTCTCTTCCTGCAGGAGAAACATCAGCATCGTTAAAGATTTTTCTTACACGAATCCCCTATTTATACAGTTCTTTAAGGTTCTGCGTGTGATTTGACATGTTAACGCGTGCATGTGTGTGTCTGTGCTGTACTTTACCAGTCTCTCGGACAGCGGCGTTTTGTCTCCGTCTGGTAAATGTTGTTCAAGTGCTAGTACGATGCAGTTGGCAATGATGGTGGTCAAAATCATCCATTCAAATGGAGTAAGAGAAAGTTAAGGCTGTGAACATACTAGTGTATCATAAGCATTTGCATAATTTCCTTTTTTCATATACAACGAACATAGCATAAATTGATAACAAATAATAACATTTTCTTGATTACTTGAAAACTAATCAAGAAATAATGGGGAAAAAAACATAATTTAAACTTCAAAATGTAAAACGGTGTCAACTGGAATAAATAACCACATCTTTATGAGTAAATTACATTATTTACAATAACTATATTGCACAGTTGTCATGATAATAATGCACAGAAGGTCAACTGGATATTACACGTACGTTTAATACGACGTGACGCCATGAAAAAGACCAAGAAGCCTTGGTACAAACACACACACACACACACACACAGGGGCTGCAGGGCTGTATTAAACAGATGAGTGTGGACAGATTCGGCCTGGCTGTAATAGAGCGCTCATTATTCAGTTACCACGCGTCTCTTTACCAGCTGCCACTGGCACTGATACCCAACACACACTCAGCACTTGACATAACCGCTTGTGTCATGCTTGTGACACACACAGACACACTTTTTTTGTCTGTCACATAATGCCACATTGTTTATTTTCTCTCTCTCTCTCTCTCTCTCTCTCTCTCTCTCTCCCAGTCTCTCTCTTTGCAACATAACATTTCCTTCAATTCAAAAGTGTGCAAATTATATTAATTACACATAAAAAAGTTTCTATTTGGATTCAGATCCAAATAGAAAAAAAAAAACTACATAGGAAGAAAAAAGTTCTAGACTGCAGCACATCCATGTTCGTTCGAAAAATGAATCAAAATGTCTTAAAAAACTCCAAACTATTAATATTTATCATTAATAACAGAAAGCATTTCTCAAGCTCGAGTGTTTTGAAAAGCTTTTTTTTTTTTACACAGACGCTGAATCGTTCCGGGCTCACAGAAATACACGGTTAGCTCAGGGCTAACAGAGCTAGCAGTGAAGAGCATGCTGGCAGACAGATGCAAAGTATCCATAGCAACCACTCCAGCACCGAGCATGTGTAGACCAGTTGTTCCGAGAAATCAAATTGTTGAGCATTTGTACAAACCACAGATGAAGACACAGAACCGGGAGCTGTGAGCTAAAATGCTTTGAGGATTTGTTAGGAGAAACCATCTTTGAATCAAAGCCTTCTCTCCCATCACTTTTATTTTATATTCCTTGCCTTTTCCTCTAGCCAGCAGCCCTGTAGTTGCACAAGGCTAAGGGTGTGTTCCTGAAGAATAATATTCAGTTGGAGTGGTAAAGATGTCTGCAGCTCATAATGTGCCCTTAATAATTCACAGCTCAATTTTAAGCTTCAGATACGGAGATGGAGAGAAGGAGAGACAACGAGGGCAACTGAGAGATGGAGGGAGAGAAAGCGTAGGGATGGAGAGAGTAAAACACAAATATAAAGGTGGAAAGAGAAAGAGGATTGAATATAGAGGAAAGGGAAAGAAAGAGCATGAGAGGAAATGAAAAGACACAGACACATGAAGAGAGAGAAAGACGCAGGGGAAAAAAGAATGGAAGAGAGAAAAAGAGTGAGACACAAAGAAAGAGAAAGAAAGAAAGAGAGAAAGCCAGAGACAAATAGATAGATAGATAGATAGATAGATAGATAGATAGATAGATAGATAGATAGATAGATAGATAGATAGATAGATAGATAGATAGATAGATAGATAGATAGATAGATCATAGTCCACCCGGAGCAGTGGGCAGCCTGGGTTCAGTCGGGTTCAGTAACTTAGTCAAAGATACAAGTTATGGAACCTACCAGAGTTGGTACCTGTCTGGGTAGCAGTTTCAATTCCCTACAGCTGCCAATGTAAATGCAATTAAGGAAAAAGAAAAGACATTAAAAGAAAGACGACCAGGCTAATCGGGCAGAGAGAAGAACGGGAGAGAAGCTGTGGAATCAGAAGTTGGCCAGCATCTACTTTGCATCTACTGCAACTTTCCATCAGTGGTTTAAACGTGTATTAGACTAATAAGAGGCAGAGGTGATGCCAGTTTCCTCTTTCAATCTCTTTGTATTTAATTAAAAAGCCTATGCACAAATCTAACACTGTCGGTACAAAATAAATATCTTTTTCATTACACTGATATTATCAAACGTAATCCGGTCATACTCTTGTTAAACACAAATTTACTGCCTTTATATTTTCTGAGCAATCACCAGTATTTTCTTTAAAGATTATTGTTTTATATTTATCATAAAACAAACTCATACAATGAAACATCTCAGTTTTGCTATCTAATAAATTCATCTAATCAGATTTTATTAATCTCCTAATTGATTTACTTAATGGGTTCAACCTTCTTTTAACAAGATTAAATTGCTATAATGCCGCTTTTTTTCATTTCTCTCGTTTCTCAAATGTAGGTTGCCATCTTTAATGCAATCACGGTAACAAACTATTTGTTTTAATAGCAGACAGTTGATAATAACAGTCAACATCAAAGGTTTTATAAAAGTACTCAAATATTTTACAAAGGCACAATTTGTTGTATAAAATAAAATTACAATATTACAATGTATGCGTAACATCACATTCACACATTCAACAAAAAGTTATTTTTTTTCCCCAAAAGTCAACAATGCAATTTTTTAAGGTTAGAGATAGGATTTAACCCTAGGTTTAACACTAAAATGTATTTATTTTTCACTTTGAAGTCACACTATCTTCCTGTTTCCCCTTTTTCTAGTCCTGTAAATGTCCCACAATCCCCTGTCCCGAACACAGCGCATTACCCGGCATCAGCACACTCCTCGCTTCACTGCCCGCTACTAAAAACTCCATATCACTAGAGAATACCAAATAAGAGAAGAACAGACATTAGCACTTCAGTAATGGAGTGATGGACTAGAAAGGTTCTATGTCAATGGGACCATCAATTGAGTCGCAGCTTGAGGATGCCAACTGTATAGACGGTTTCTGGTGTGGACATGGACCTGTAATCAACAGATTTGCATTTCCAGTTTTTGCTGTTTATGGTTTCCAGAGCATTAAAAGAAGCATGTGAGCATGTTTCTTATCTAAGAACGTTAAGTCATCTTTCACAATCAAAATATGACGCATTCTCAAATTGCGCAGTCCTGGTTGTACAACCGCGCTGCTGTGCATTAATGTGAAATTATTTCAAGATTTTCTGCAAGAACTTTACAATTAATGACATTAATATAAGATGGGAGATACCCTCTATAATGATGATCGACCAATCACTTTACTTTACTTTACAGTCATTTAGCAGACGCTTTTATCCAAAGCGACTTACATTTCATTACAATTGTTACAATTTTACAAATTCTTGCTTTCCCTGGGAATCGAACCCATGATCCAGTGTTTGAACCCATGATCCAACACTAGCACTCTACAGACTGAGCTACTGGGAAATCACAGATACTGCGGACCTAAAGACAGGTCACACCCTCTATATTGGTGACTGGCCAATCACAGCGACCAGTAGACGAGACACACCCTCTATATTGGTCACCGACCAATCACAGCGACTCTGGGCCTGCAGACAGAACACACCTTCTATATAGATGACCGACCAATCCCAGCCACTCTGGACCTGAAGACAGGACACACCTACTACACTGGTGACCGACCAATCCCACCGACTCTGTGCCTGAAGACAGGACACACCCTCTAAATTGGTGAACGACAAATCACAGCAGGTCTCTCACTCACACCTATGAACAATTTTCCAGACTACAAATCTCCACTCGTTTTTGGACAGTGGGTGGAAACCGAAGAGCCAGAAGAAACCCACGCAAAAACACATGCCAACTCCACACAGAAAGACCCCGACTGCCCGGGCAAAGACAAACAGCTTTTTTTTTAATATATATCCTGCACCAAAGAACAAAGAGCTGACGGTGTGCTTTAGGTAAAGCTGAATCTGATTAGATGTGCACATTTCAGCTAAGAAAAAAAACAACAACACAAAAACATACAGCGGACAAATACGCTAGCTCTCCCTACGACACTAGCTAGCCGAGAACATCACGCGGGCTTTTTAGCTAAGGCTTCCTTACACAGACACACAACAGACTTCCTGTCTCCATTTTCACTGTTCTTGAACTCGACGTGTTTGTGAGATCCATCATGCTAAAAAGCTTTCGGTTATGAGTTCCCCCCCTTCCTGTAGCATACGCCTCACTAAAAATAGATTCATGACAGATTAAAGACTCTGCTCTTCTCCTCCTTGAAACCAGTGTCTTTCTCTCCATCTGTTTTTATTTTACATTTGAGTAGGAATTCAGTGGAATCCGACTGCGTTTGGGGTTTTGGAGGAATAAGAGAACTCAGTTCCTCGGTCTGCCGTCTTCGCGCCCTCTCCTCGCATTTCCTCCTTCTCTCGAACACTCACTCTAACATCCTCTCCATGGCTTTCTTCCTCCATCATGGATCCCTTTAATGGTTTTCATTGCGGTAAGCCTGAGTTAGCCACCAAGCTGCACATACGCCAGGACTTTAGCACTGATGCAATCTGCAGAAAGATCCGGAATCTGCAGCCAGAGCAACGATGCATCCACATTTAAACGGCATTCAGAAAAAGATCATTTTTTGGTATTTTAGTACCAATAGCTCAGTCCCAGCAAGCGCATGTTTGACTCTCTCACCAACTCTGATTATCTATTGTTCATTTTCCCAGGTAAAATGCATTTCTATCAGTTAGATCTTGATCTATATTTATCCAAAATTCCTTCCTTACAGGATTCAAGACTGAAATATATCTTAATTGGTTAAACATGCAGGCCAAAATATTACTTTCTGACACACAATAGTTCTTGAATACACATTTTTAGGGGCTTTACAGAACAAAAGTCTTTGCCTGCTGTCCGTCTTCAGCTCAGTGTACTACAGCGAACACACATGTACGGAGGCTTGAAACATATCTGTGACCGTATTGATCTGTGCTGGCTGAAGCTGTGTTTGTGTAGGGTTGTGATGCTGATATAGATTGTAGGAAATCTTCTAAACGTACAGAGTTACAACCGCAACTTCACAACTTCAGACCTCCATACGGCAGTGATCTGTAGAAATAGCGACGTGTGTGATCTATGCTCAATTTTGACCAATTTACGGCAATTCTTGTGAAACTTGGAGCCACCATACATTATGACTTTCGGGAGATATGCATTAGTAATTAAAAAATATTGTTGAAGGTATAAAATAAGTGTTTTTGACCGTTGAGATTTTTACCATGGCAGATGCCTCTCATTCATATTATACAAGTTTTCCCTTGATTTCAATGTATTTAAATTCATTTTCCTTGACCAATTTATTCATTTCAAGTCCTTTAGTATGCCTTTTTCTGTTTCCTCTTCAACAAAAAAAGACACAGTGAAAGACAGAAAGTGTGACAAAAGACAGAGAGAGAGAGAGAGAGAGGGACAGAGGGAGACAGAGAGTGAGAGAGAGAGAGAGAGAGAGAGACAGAAAGAGAGAGAGACAAAAAGAAAAAGAGAAAAGAGAGAGACAGAAAGAGAGATGAAGAGAGATAGAGACAGAGACAGAAAGAAAGAGAGAGACAGGAAGGGAGAGAGACTGAAAGAGAGAGAGAGACAGATAGAGAGAGAGACAGACCAAAAAATAGAGACTAAAAGAGAGAGAGAGACTGAAAGAGAGAGAGACTAAAAGAGAGAGAGCGAGAGAGAGAGATACAGAGACAGAGAGCGAGAGATAGAGAGCGACAGAATGCGAGAGATAGAGAGAGATAGAGAGAGAGATAGAGAGAGACAGAGAGAGACAGAGAGAGAGAGAGAGAGAGCTTGTTTCACTTCATGATACCCGTGTCTTTCTTCCTGTAATAATAAAGTGTTTCAGCCCTTTTAATATTAGCACTCTTCATTTGCTTTCTGTACATGCTCTATCTTCTGTTTCTCAGCATATCTTTATCTTTTCCTTCAAGCCGCTCTCTTTCTTTCCTGCATTCCGCCTTCCTTCGCACTCGCTCGCTCTCGATGGAGAGTGCTGCGCATCAATCATACAATCTTAATTCAGTCAGAGCGCCGCTGCCACCTCAGCATTTTTGCAGAGAGAAAGAGAGAGAGAGAGGGTGAGAGATAGAGAGAAAGAACATAAACAGTAACAGAACAGAGAGAGAGAGAAAGGATAGACTGAAAAGAACATAAATAGTCGCAAAGCAGTCAGAGAAAGAGGGAAGACAGAGAGAAAGAACATAGAGTGGCCGAAAGAGAACAAAAGAGAGATTATAGTGAGAAGAAATGGAAATCTGATGAGAGAAACAAGTTTACGAACATAAAAAAACAGTAAAAAACAAACGAAAAAAAAAGAACACAGAAGTCAGTGAAAATGGAGAAACCTTTGTTCTCTAAAGGAAGTAGATTGGAGTAGACCGGCAACCGCAACTTCGATCATGTGTTCACATAACGGACATGCATGTACACACATGAATTATTAACGTTGTTCTCCTTCTCAGGCCTGAGCACAACACATCCAGGCAGAGCCAAAATGCGTTCACACGCAATTCTAAAGCCAATGATGGAAACGTGTCAAATTGTGTGGGTGAATATTTTTGCAATGACGTTGTGATAAAATCGTACAGTCGTTGTTGTGATGCATTGTACCAAATAAACATGAAATATGATTTTAGTAGGTAGAATGACATTTAAAAAAAAAATGATGCCCTAATTTAAAGTTCTTGAATCATCTATGTTAATCCTACAAAGGACCTTTTGAAATTGTTTTCCTCTTTTATTATATTATATTATATTATTAATACATTACATTTTTATGTATTTGGCAGATGTTTGTATTTTTGTATTGTATTGTACAGTCCCTCCTAGATTTCACACGTTTTTGTTTCTAGATTTATTTTCAAAAAATATATGGTAACTTTGTGCTTTTTTTCATATCTGCACATAACACAAATCACAAAAATGTGAAAAATCACAATTTTAGCTTACATCTGATTGATCATAAACCTAACTCTACTCCTGCTATAACATAGTTCCTATCATAAACCGAAAAGCTATAACATTAGTTTTATTACTAAATCTATTAATTGAAACTTGCCTGTGTTTCAGACAGCATTTCACATAAAAAAAATGAAAAACAGACATTTTAGAGTGAGAGGTAATGTGATTACATAATCACAACTTCCTTGTAAAGTTAATTTATTTTACAATTTGGTATTTGATATCTGTTTCATGTAGCTCAGTCAATCAAGAGGTCCGCAACATCAAGGCAGTGGGTTTGATCCCATCGAAAAGCAATGTCACATTTTTGTAATGTCATTTACGTCGATTGAAAGCATTTGCAGCAAAACATCAAATATTGGTGTTGAATACGTATTTAAAAATATTTGTATATTATAAATAAAACGTATATAATGTATACTTAAAGTCAATGTGTAATTCAACATGCCAGCTCGTTTATATCGCATAACCGGTAATAAAAGAGGCCAGAAGAGCCGTCATGCTGTCGACATATATTTCTGGCATAAATCCTGAACACATTCACATATTCTCCGGGTGTCTGCACGCATTACATTACAGTAGCCAGGCACTGAGTGTTCTTTCTGTTTTATCGAGCTCTGGGTTTGTCTCTTTCCCCACCCTTAGAAAAAGCACCAGACATCGCAAGGCCATTCCTCCACTCAAATACGTATTTTCTTTTAAAGAACACGCATATTAGCAATTGTGGTAACAGAACAAATTTTTCAACTCAATCCACCAAACATATGTAAGGTTAAGGGTTGTGCGATCAGCATCAGCACCAAACCGTTTGGCTTCCAGGCTGAGCTGAGCTTTCTGGTCTCCAGCCAAGTGAAGCAAGTGCTGATGGGACTTGATGGAATGTCAATGGCCCAATGCAATCTGGGAGATCTACAGCAAAGCAGTGGAGCGCACCTGCGCATGCGAGTGTATGTGTGTATGGAGCGGACGTCAGCAAGGCCAGGCCCTGATAACGGAGGCTAAAAGCTTGCAGTCTCAGCACAGCAACTCCTAAATCGTCCCTGGGGAGATTTAGGACCCCGGGAGGGAAATCAGAGCTTGCACAACCCACCATTTCAATGAGGAAAAAAACCTCTCCTCAATCCACTTCTCATTTAGAGGAGTGAGAAAAATGCTTGGGTCAGAAGGAAAAGGACTCATGGATCAATGAAGAGTATTGATAACTTAAGACTACAGCGCGTTTGTTGATAAGGTGTATCCGTGTTCTGAACAATCCACTGCGACCTGTAATAACCTCGGTTATGAAACGACGAACAGAAAAATCCCTCTGCTGTGTAATGTTTGATTCGTGAATAGCAACGCCACATTTTCTAGAAATAAACTAGTCATTGTGGACAAATGATGCGTATTACTGTTCATGGTACGTTCAGAATAGCTTGAGTTTGACTTTCAGGTTGTATTTTTCCTCAATAAGAATGTTGTAACTGTTTTCATAAACTACCACGATAATACTGATTATTAATAAACTACCACAAAAAATGATGTGATGGCTATCATGCATACAATTAGAAAAGTGGAAAAAAAATTAAAAAAAAAAAAACTGAATTTGATTCAATTTGGTCTAAATCAGGTAATCTTTAAAAAATACCAACATTTAATATATATTTCACTTATCTAAATAAATATGAAACACATTTTTTTAAGATTCCAAATACAAAAGTGACAATTTAAGTAATTCACAAGGCAATTCTTCATAACTAATAATTAATCTTATAAGTCATACTGTATAACCTACGGTAACTAACATGGTAAGTTCATAAAAGCTTGTTTTTTGCTTTCTTTATGTATTTTTCCTCTTCTTTTTTTCATAAACGACAACAATAATACAGATGACTTGATGAATAGTATACATGCAATTAGAAAAGTGGAAGAAAAAAAACAAATCTAATTTGCCTAAATTTGAAATGTCTTACCTACAATTTCACTTATCTAAATAAATATGAAACACATTGTCTTAAGCTTCAATTTCAAAAGAGCCAATTGAATTCACAAGGTCACTAATAAATAATCTATAAGTCACAACCTAACTAATATGTCTTAATGTGTATTAATATACTTACCTTTATTTTACTAATTTTACTAAAACCTAACAAACCTTGATATGACTTTTGAATCATAAACCTTGAACCTTGAATAAACCTTGAAATATTTTTTAGAATATAACAAACCTTAACAGGTCTGAACATAATCTTCCATCAAATAAACCGTAACTTATCATCCTTTTCTACCAATCTTACGCACATGTAATGTAAGAAACACCTATTTTTTCTCCACTGTTCTGTTTTTAGAACTGCACAAAGACAGTTTTGCTGAATCGCACTTGCATTAATCACACAGAAAACACAGAAAAGCTTACAAAGCAACATGAAGCAAAGTCTACTAAAAATAATCAAGAGGCCATTAGCTAAACAGGTAGCGTTGTGTGACCACCGTTAAATTAGGGAGAAAATGAAGTGGCTGTGACGTTCTTGTTTAAACCTGCAGTACTATATGTGAAACCAGAGCAGCATCTTAGGGACCCGAGTCTGACCCCGTTCTTCTAAGAAAGTGGCCAGTTTGTGTGTCAATAAGTGATCTTTTATATTTATATCCCTCAGTGAATATTTTGTGATCTTCATTTCATTTATCGATTTCTTCAAACAAATAATTCGTTCTTCGTTCATTCGTTCGCGTGATATTGTGACTGTCAAATTATGGCAGGCAAGATGTAAGACGTAGATCTGGTTAATGTGGTGTGTATTTGCTAGGTTTTCACATGATTTGAATTGTATTAAAAGTTGTGAACATTTGTTCTTTTATGAAATGAATGACTCAAAACGAATCGTTAACTTTACCGTTTGAGAGTTAAAGACCCAAATAAGTTAAAATAATCAACGTCCCGTCACTAGTCAATATCGGTGATAATTCGATAACAATAATTATCGTAATACAGTGAATTGGGGCAAATCTGGACTGGATTTACCAACTTTCCAGAACAAGCGGACATTCCATTATTCCAAAAATAAGATGATTGTGTGCTATACGTAACCTGAACACTTCAACCCATGTGCAATTTTTTTGGTGACTATTTCTGACTTAGTGGGCCGTCAATATTAAAACTTTGTGAAAGTGACTTACGGAGGTCCAGGTTCATGCCTTCACTACAGTAGGACCTTCGCCCTAGTGGACTCACATACAAAGTAAGAGACTTGAGCTTCAATTTCTTGTCCTCTCTCACAATTGTTTTTTTCTGAATTTGATCCCAGATCAGACGAGAATATTAGGCTTATGTAATGGAATTTGTTTCCCAACTTTAGAATTTGACCCAATTGAGAGACTGATTAACCAATTTCCCAAAAGTCGAAATTTCTAGTTTTATATTTTATTATATTTTTATTTATTATTTTAAAGGATATTGTTTCTTCATTTTATTAATGACAGTATGAACAGCTCTTGATAACAATTTGCAGGCTGGATTCTCTATGCCACACGCAGTTTAGGATCTGGACAATTCTAATGTCCTTTAAAAATGAAAAATAGAACATTTATAGGCTATTGTGAAAATTGTCAAAATATTGTGATAATATATTTCACCATATCAGACACATTGTATGCTATGTTTAGGACAGAGAATGAGAAAATCATTAATTTAGAGATACTAGAGGACGGAAGCATAATTAAAGGAGTGAGATTTCCCAAATGTCAGGAGGTTAATTACATCAGGGCTTGTGTCTTCATGTAGTCTAGCACTAATTAAGACAACTCCATTGTAAAACTTTGCTGAAAATTCGTTATTACCATACATTTTTTGCCTGACGCACAGTGACCACAAATTTGTTCCAGATACTAGAAATAGATCTGGACTGAAAAATTCATTGGGGATAAAAACCCTATCGACAAGAGCGTAAAGGAGATGTCTGCAGTACGTACAGTATTTAAGACTTTTACAGAAAACCATCTGCTTTATTAAGATTGATATGATTTTAGCCACTTATATCTTACCCAAATGAAAGAGATAAGGGCTTTGATGGGCTCGAGTTCTCAGGCCTCTGGAGACCCTTATTGACATATATTGACCAATCTCCCTCTTCCCAGAGTATTTCTAATGTTCACAAGCATCTACTGAGAAAAATCCACATAAATAATCCACAGAATTTTTAAGGCCTTTCTGGATAATCTATTAATGTAATGTAATCTATTAATGTAAATATAATGCTGCATATATGCTCAGTATTGCATCCGCGTTTCTTACAATTTAAAACTTTAGCTCTGAAATGATTACAAATTGAGATTGAATGATGACTTCCATTTAACTTGTGTCTAGATTACATTGCAAATAACGGCGAAAATATAATTCAGACAGTCTGCGAATGTGCAAAAACTCGTTAGAATAAATCATTTGTATTATATCTCTCATTTTTTATATTTACACCTAAGTTAAATATTAAACATTAAAAAAAAATTCTACCTAAAAAGTCAAAGTATAGATCAGGAAAAGTGTACTCAACATTACTATCATCGGTGACACAACAGGTCAATAAAGATCAATCTGAGGCCTAAAGATTTGTTTTATTGTAACGTTTTGCCCAACCTCACATTCTATTGTGTAACTCATATTCATGAAAAAAACGTCCAAACAAGGAAGAGGAAATAAATGTGCATCCTCTGAAATGATGTGTTTACAACTGATGTGTTTACAACTGTAATGAAGGAAAAAATACAGTGTGGTTAGTTCAGTTGATGAGTATCTCCAGAGCACCTGGAGTTTGGAGATACTAATTGCAGGGTCAATCCCTTTATATCAAGCTTAGGTCAATTGGCACACAGAGCTGCCCAGCAGTGACTGGCAGTGCAACCTTCCACGGAGAAGAAAACCTGTAATCCAGCATCGTATTGATGAGAAGACACGACCTTTGACCTCTCCACTCTCCCTAGAGAAGCTCAACCACTGCGCAGCATCACGCAGAACAGATGGGATGCTGATGCTATATGTTGTTGTTGCTCTAGCTAACACATCCATTCTTTACACACAATGCTGATTGTGTTTGTGTCCCTCTAGTAAGTGTGTGTTTTCGTTCAGAGAGATAATGAACAGCCACATCGCCGGTTACTATGGCAACCAGCAACAGCTATAAGCAATCTAAATCAATACCAATCATTGGGTGATGGAAATCTTTAAACCAGTACGTTGATATAAACTACTGGATGAATACTATTGTGTGTGTGTGTGTGTGTGTGTGGCGATTAATGGCGATTAAATGACTAAAGCTTGGAATAATGGATAATTAGGTGTAATATGTAAATGTATGTAAACTCAACACTAAATAAACATTAGTTTAAATACTGCAATATAATTTGGTATAATTTTTGTTCAATTTGCAATATAATATCTTTTATTTATTTTTATTATGTTCTTTCTTTTTTATTTTTTAACCCTCCGAGGTCGAGTCACTCTTTATTCAAAATAAAACACACAAAAAAGTCAATTTTGGATTGAAAGTACCCATTTTTTTTAGGTTACACTCTTAACAAAAACAGGGCATTGTGTTTTGTGTAAAAATAAATAAATAACAATACGTAATAAAACTAAAACTTGATGCACGTTTTGCCTTCTTTTTTGTCAGCTGAAAACAAACTAACTTAATAAATACTTATCACTCTAACATGAAACATATGTCTTTAGAATGTACATAAAGAAATTACATAAAGCTTAGAATGTCTGTTCTAAGACGTTGAGCTTTATGCTGCCCACTGCTCCAGGTTTGCGTGTGTCAACTTCGCTGGATTAGCTAAAGGCGGCGCACAATTTCAATACGGTCCCTAGTTCCCATTCACGTCACTTTTCACTCTGGTTGGCTGACGACTAAAGGCTTGAACCGTGCAATTTCCATCAAAGGTATTTATTTATTATTTTACTTTCTTGAGTCTTAGCTCGAGAAAAAAAAAAAGAGGCGCATATTTAAATTATACATGCGTGCAAACTCCATTAAGTCAACTGTGGAATTCAACAGAGCAAATGCAAAATAGATAACTCGGGCCTTTCAATTCTCCCAGCAGTGTGGAGTAAACCTCCAGGAGTGAGGAGCTTCATTAATTAGCCGCAAATTGAATTCTTGCTGGAGTTTGACACACACATGACATTTGTGCTTTTGGGGAACAGGAAACCCTCTGAGAATGACACGAGAAGTGAGAGCATAACAGACACGGCAGACAGACAGAAAGAAGACGGGGGAGTGTGAAGGAAACTAATGGCCGGAAACCAAAATAGATGGCGAAGATGATGTCTCTATTTTAATATATGCTATTTTAACACCGGCTCATTTAAATATATATACAGTCCAACTAATTCTCTTCCTCCTAGTCCGCCTCCTGTCATTACTCATCCCTCCTCTTCCTGTTTCTCAGCCTCGTTCGGCAAAGTCTGTAATGCCAAATCACACTGTCATCAGAATAATTATTATCATTACTCTGCCTTACGTAAGCTCTCCTATTACTCTCTTTTTCGGTTTTTTGAATGTTCCGATTTTTCACACAAAAATGTGCTTCTGATATTTAAGGGTAAGTGGTAGGAGCCACACAGATGCCAAACTCCAGTGACAAAAATGTATTTGGAAAAACAAGAACTTGTACAGAAATAAAAATGAATCCCCTCCAAGCAGGAGTAACAGTTAACCAGACCGTCAACGTGCTTTACGTTCAAATCTAAATATTTCTTATTATCTGAGAAAGGTTAACTTGCACGACACGAGCCCTTGGTTCAACCATCTAACTCAGCGCATACAAATAACCATCAATCCCCACAATCAAAATGGACTGGCTTTTATAGGCCAGTTTTCCCGCCTAAACTGATTGGGCCAACCCACTTTGATCCAGAAAAAAGTACACTTCACAAAATGAACATTAACAACATTATCGACACAGCAAAATAAACCCAAATCTAAACAAATCAGGAATAATTTCAAATTAGCCAAATCAATACACGTCACATCTGCAATTAAACAAGAAAAAGAAAACCACCATCACCCACTACCCACAATGAACTCAGCCCAAATCTTTAAAATGGCTGACAGAACAGCCACGCCTTTCTTTTACAAACAAGGAAGTGGTGAGTAGGCAGGATTTAACTGGTTGAATAAAATAACTATACCAAATGGATGCATTTTTTTTTTACCTAAACCATAGTGACCAGAAAACGAAATGCTGACTGTAACAAAAATCAGTGAACACATAGAACATCAAGTCTCGGTGATCACAAGACTGATCATGATGGTGGCTAAAGGCCCATCTGTTCCGCCCTACAGCTACCGTCACAGGGAAAGGTCCTGCGCAGCCACTTGTAATGTGAACAATGCGGCAGCGAACATGCTGGTGGCTGGTGAAAGGCCAATAAATGCCATGTTTTCCACAGACTGAGTGCACATACAACCAGCAGCATCTGTTCTGTGGATTGTACGGTTGTTTATTTTTAAAGAAACGTCACGTTAAAGTGCCATTTCCAAATACAGTGGAACTTTGACTTACGAATGTCCTAGATAACGAAAAACCAGAGTAACAAAATGCGTGGCCACGAAAATGTCCGAAATATTTTTGCTGTGTGAAAGGCACTTGTCTTTTTCTTACCGCTAGCATGCAGGGAGATGACATGTATAAAACAGTTGTTTAATCTTTGCACGTCAAATAAACACTAGTTAGTTCCAGAGATCTTGCTTCCAAAATCTAAAATAAGCTTGTTTTCTCCCACAATGGCGACGTTTTTTTTTTCCTCTCCCGTAGAGCCGCCATCTTGAAATGAGTCGTGCGAATCCCTGAGATTTCCGTAATCTGGCGAGAACGGTGACCAAGCCACGTGAAATCTTAGGGATTTGCATGATGTCATTTCAGATTACCCGCATATCATTATATACTGTACCTTTATAAACATCCTATAAAGGTACCAAAAAGCACTGATATAATAACTGTTATGCGACAAGTTTCTATTACATTTATTACCAATATTATATCATTTATAAAAAAAATTGTCTGAATTTAATTATGTCATGGAACGGTTTAGATGGATTACATGTAAAACTTAATTTTATAAGTCGGGGTAGCGCTGCAGCTGTAATATTAACATCGTGATGTTCTCCTGTCTTGCAAAGGGTTTGATTTAGCGCTTGAGAAGTGAGAAGTCGGGAAGTGAAATGTCATTGAGTGCATTCGTCTGTTTATTTACAAGACAACAATCCATTTACCTACAGTCTTAAAACTGTGACTGATCGGCGAAAAACATGGAGCTCATGAGGTGGGTTTCCTTAGAGAACCGCGCCACTAAGGCCATGAAGCCACACTGGACACAAGCCAATGGCTGACATCCAACATATCTAGCTAAACAAAGACCTCTCTCTCTCTCTCTTTCTCTCTGTCTCTCAGTCTCATTCACTCTTTCCATCTCTCTGTTTCTCTCTCTCTGCATATACATTAACGTTCTTAACCATCTCCCTCACTCCATATCTTTCCCTCTTTCTTTCTCTCGTTCTCTTGATCACATCTACAGCATCTCCCTTGCCTCATCCCTCATCTCCCCATCCATCTTTCTCCCTCCCTCTGACTACCTCTTTCACTCCCTGTCAATTTATCTATCTTCCATGCTCTCTCCATCTATCTATTGCCCTCTTCCTTCCTATGTCTCTCTCTTCTTCTCTCTGTATCTCTCTCACTTCCTCCCTCACTTTGTCCTCTTCCGTCCTCTACCTCCTTTACTACTTCTTTCTCTATTTCTCTCCATCTCTCTAACTTCCTCACTCTCTTTCCCTCACTTTCTCGATCTTCTCATTCTCTTTTCCTCACTCTTCCTCCTTCTCTCTCTTCCACCCTCGGTTCATTCTCCCTCTATGTCTCTCACATCCTCCCTCTCTTTCTCTCCCTCACTCTTCTCCTCTCACTTCCACCCTCTTTTAAATCTCCCTCCATCAGTTCTCTCTCTCCCTCACTCTTCCTCCTCTCTCAATTCCTCCCACTCTCTCGTCTCACTCTCCCTCCATCTTACCAACTTCTTGCATCTCTTTCTTTTCGATTTGAATCCATTGGAAATATCAAGTGAAACTCCATTCATCCCATAGTGAGGGAACTTTCGCATAAAAAAGATTACAATTGTCATGATGTTTTGAAATTGATATTTTCACATTATCAGCTAAAATGCATCAAATCAATAGATACCTGGTGAGGCTAGTCAAAAAAGTCCCACTGATGTTTTGAAAAGTGTTCGGGCTTTTTCCATGATGCCACAATAGCAAAAAAAGTCATGACTCCGTTGCTCTTCTTCACTTACAGTGAAGTCGTCTTGACGTCACTTACTACTACAACAACATCAGCAGGACGACCGAAATATAAAAACCCATAACTTGGCATTCAATAAAAAAGACCTTTAAGAGGCAGAAGGTACTTAAAGGTTACGGCAATAGGAAAGGAAATGTCCAACAGAGAAGGCCATAAAAAGCGATTTTTAATAGGAATATGTGAGACAGTGTGTGAAGAATAAGAAACATATACTGCCTTTGCTTTTTGTGTATTGTGTTCACTTGCAAAAATCTTGTTTTTAAAGCATCAAAAGCCTCAATATTTCAATAGAATTTTAGGAACTTACAGTAAAGTCAAATGCTCTGAATATCTCGTCTCCCTTTACTGTAAGTCTGCACTGCAGCAGAGCATCCGATTTATAGCCAGAGAAAAGCAATGGATTTAGTGTCTTGTATCGAGTGTTGATGCGTGTGCGTGTGCAAGCTCGCATTCTTTGCCGTGTGCCCGTGCATGTGTGTGTCTGTTATTGCACACTGAAGCGTGATTATCCCACATGGTCAGTGATGCCATAGGCTGGTGCTGAGTCTTGGCCAGGATTCTTTTTCCTTTGGTCTCCTGATGGGACTGATCCTACAGAACAGGTGTCACTGTTTTAGCTGCCATACACCTTGTGAGTGTGTGTGTGAGTGTGTGTGTGTGTGTGTGTGTGTGTGTGTGTGTGTGTGTGTGTGTGTGTTTTCAACAGCACAAGCTGTTCCACCGTATTATGCAAGTCTTTGTCTGGTTCTTATTCAGTTTTTTTTTTTACATTTTATTTACATTTGTGTGTGTGGTGTTTTGTGGAGTTTATCTTTATCTTATTTGTGGAGTTAACATTTTATGAAAAAAACATTTTTCAAAAATGTGTGCGCGCGCGTGTGTGTGTGTGTGTGTGTGTGTGTGTGTGTGTGTGTTAGACAAATACAAAATGATAAAAATCACCCAAACAGGGGCCAACGTGACATTGCGTGTTGTGTGTCTTCACATATATAAATAAAACAGTGTGAATTTCTTTCTAAGCACTTTCATAACACTTTTTGCTATTTTTTTCACATGTTCACGTCCAGTGAGTTCAACAGTACCACAGGGAGAACTAGCACTATATAGACAACAGCAAGAATGAGCAGATGGCCTTTTCGGAGACGAGAGAGAGATAGAGAGAGTGAGAGAGAGACAGAGAGAATAACAGACAGCAAGAGAAAGTGAAAGCAACAAAGAGAGGGAGAGCGCACAGAGGGAGAGAAATAGAGTGATTAGGAACAAGAGCAATGGCGAACAAAAAGAGAGAGAAAATGAAAGAGAGCGAAAGAGAAAGAGAAAGCAAGAAAGCGAGAGAGACAGTGAAAGAAAAAAACACAGCAAGAGAAATTGAGAGAAAGCACAAAGGGAAAGAGTGCACAGAGGGAGAGAAATAGAGTGATTAAGAACAAGAGCAATGGGGAACAAAAAGAGAGAGAAAATGAGAGAGAGCGAAAGAGAAAGTGAGACCAAAGAGAACAAGACAGTGATAGCAAGAAAGAGAGAAGAAAAGAGCGAGGGACAGAGAGAATAAGAGACAGCAAGAGAAATTGAGAGAAAGGAAGATAGAGCATACAGAGGGAGAGAAATAGAGTGATTAGGAACGAGAGCAATGGGAAACAAAAAGAGAGAGAAAATTATTGAAAATAAAAGTGAGAGCAAAGAGAGCAAGAAAGAGAGAGAAAGAGTGAGAGCATATGATTGAGGAAAGGGAAAGTGAGAGCAAGAGAGAGAGAAAGAGAGAGAGAGAGAGAGAGAGAGAGGCCCTAATATAGAGAGAAGGGGACTGAGAGACACTAGTAAAGAAAGACATAGAGAGAAACAGAATAGAAGAGGAAAAAAAGTGAGGAGACAGCAAAAGATGACAAGACATAGAGAAGGAAACGGGGGCAAGAGAGAAAGATAGAGAGAAAGAGAGAGAGAGATGGAGAGAGCAAGAGAGATAAAGAGAGAGATGGAGAGAGCGCATGAGAGATGCGTAGGAGCACAAGCATGATATTTACTGGCACTTGTACAAACACGGCCCTGATGAACATTTCAGGAAAAATATTTTTAAACCGTCTAACACCTCTTCCACCACCGTGTTTCCCTTTAGCCATTAGCATTAGCTTAGAGCGGCAGGAACGACACCCGAAAACTGGCAGTAAACTGATCAAATGTTCTGGTGCCAAGAAAATTATGTTTGATGGACTTCAAAAGATCACGACTTTGATAAACGTCTTCAGATCTTTCGAGCTAGTGGCACACGACTATAAAGTTAGTTTTCAATTTTAAGCATTTACATGACGTTAAATAATACAACTAATGAAATAAGAAATTAGAAGGTCCTAAAAATGTTGTGTACTGCATGGCTTTGATACCGGTGCTTTAATAACACTAAGTTGTCTTGGTTTTTTTGAAGTATTTTTACAGCACATCAATCATCTAATTCTACAAATCACCAAGCAACTTATAAAATACCATAATAACAATAAACTCGGAAGACGGATAAGCGGAAGACGATGGAATGGAATAACAACCTAAATGTAGAGACTAAATTTTAGAGTAAAATTTTAGATTTTAAAGGTTTTGTGTTCAGAAACGTTAAAACTTCAGACAATATCCAACTCAAATCTGACCAAACTAGCACTAATTACCTACACACACAGTTGAGCTTGGGGTCTCAGAAGACGCACTTCATCGGTCTCCTTTTCTACCTACCTTCACTTGGCTCTGCAAGGCTCGGCTAAAGCTCATCTGCTGACATCAGCAGCCCCCTCCACACACACAAGCACTCAAACAGTCACTCACACACTCCACCAATCCCGACCAGCGGGAAACCACACACACCCACGCAGCCTCAGAAACACTGACTTGTGCATCTTTTACATCTGTCTTTCACACAGATGTGAAAATGCACCTGACGGCTCCTTGACGAGCCTCATCCGAATCGGTTTCAATTTGCAGTTTTCAATTAAAACATCTTTTTTTTTTTTATAGAAACTTTAAACGATCCAGCTTGGAATTGTGCAAAAGACTGCAAGCATCACTGCGATTCCTTTAGACTTAAATATTTAAAAATAACTTGCAGCCAATTGGAAAAGGATGGAGTACGAACTCGTAAATTGTCAAAAACATGTAAAATGCATAGAAATGGGGAAAAAACATTATAGATAATGAACTGAAGTTCACCATGACTTAAATAAATCAAAGTATAGGGCATTGCTTTTACCCAGACTTAAAAATAAAACAGAAAAATGTATTTCCATTTAACTCTTAGGTGCACCAGCTATATTTAAAGAACTTGGGCAAATGAAATAAACAAATGAAACAGAGGAAGCAGCAAGTAAGCAGCGGCCTACCAACAGCGTGAGAATGAATATTACAGTACCTTTACCTAATCCTGGCCACCATCATGTCTGGATTATTTGTTAAAGGATATGGCCATTCGGTGATCTTTTTGGCGTATTTCCTCACAACATTGTCTTCACTGAAGAGAAACAGAGAGCGGTTGACTGTCAGGCAGTTCTGTCGGACCGGGATCGGGTTGTAGAGGGCCATAGTTCGGGCTCTCTGAGCCATTGATTGCTTGTACATCCGTTGGGCACCTGGCGGACCACCCTGCCTGCTGCCACCACGGCCAGGTCCCCCCTGTCCAGAACCCCCGCCACCATACCTGGTTGGCACTTCGTCTCCAAACCGAGCCATTCTGTAGACACCAAACGCCAAACGTTACAAAGCAACCGAGAAGGTGGTGAAGTCTCAGGGTAACAACACCACATTCCACCCCATCCCCAACAACAGAGCTCGCAGACATTCAGATCTGATCTTCATGGTTAAGAAATGTCCATCATAAAACAGCAAACGAGATCGATGGATGAGCAAACAAACGTGAGGACGCTTCAAAGCCAAAAAAAAATGCCAAATGGATTCCTGTTGGGATAGATGGATGAATGTCCATCCAATGAGCAGTCAGTATAAAAACAGTCCAACATAAATATATAAAATGATGACGGATAATCTTCCTCAGGAGGGTGGGATCCACATTTTAAGAAGTATTTCCCATCTCAACAGCTTGGCCTGGGTCAACTTGCAATTCAAAGAGTGAGCGACATGATCCTTTTGGCATAATTGCGTGAATATACCAAACGCAAATCTGCTGTGTTAGGTCCAATGCACATTTCTCACAAGCTGCGTTGTCTTTTTTTTTTCCACGTCCAAAAAAAAAAAAAAAAAAANAAAAAAAACGTGAAAACCTTTTAAATAATTAATCTGTTTCTGTGGTATCCGCAATGTTTGGTATAAAATGGCTAAAATCGTTAGTCCCGCTGCCAAACTCTCGGATTTCACTCGCAGAAAGAAACGACGGGGCTTCCCCAAAAAATCCAATCATCGGTGACATTTGTTGATTTTAACACTTTGTTTAGCAATTTACGTTGATTTGCATTTTAGACCCATATCGTTCCACTGGGGTGGGCGTGAACGCGGACGAGGAAAAAAAACACCATGTCAAATGTAATGATGATTTCTTGCGGATTTTCCCTCTAAAGAAAAACAATTATCATCTATAGTCCAGAAGCCGGAGACAAATCCAGGACGCGAAAAATCCGACTGCGGTCGCGGAAAGAAGCATCTTCAGTTTGGTTGAAGCGCCTGAGCGCGTGGATTGAAGCTCGAGCTCGCATCTTCTGTGGAAAGCGAGAGGAACCAAGATGTACCCATCGCCTGAAGCCCCCACAAAAACGCTCTTTTTCGATTTTCCCCGTCGCCTTAGCGGACGACTTGCTGTTATTCTGCCGGGGAAAAAAGTTGTTTTCAGTGGAGAAAACGAAAGAAGACTCGTGGTCTCGAGCGCAATCCTCCTCAGATCAGCTGGCGGGTTTCGAGCATCTGATCAATTTAACGCTCGTGCTCAAGCCTTGCAGCACATGACGCGCGTCCCCGTATCCTCCAGCTCACTCCTCCTTATAGCCAGGACGCGAGTTAAGGGAGCATCGTATGCCATTTTGCTTTTTTATCACAAGCTCCGTGAGCAGATCTTATCCAAAGGAAGATTTTTAGATGCACATCTCGCAGTATGTACTGCGTCTGAGTCACACACCTTTCCGGAAGAGGGAGCGTGTACTTGTTGACCAAGTATGGACTTATAGGAACACTTACACGTATTAAGCCGCATTTACTATAACTTAATTAAAATACAAGCATTGTGTGTGTTTGGGACCGTTGCTTTTTATACTGTACTAACACTCGTATATAGACATGCATCTTGACATATTGTTCCTTCAATGATTCGTGTAATTAAATTTGCAGATTATTTAGTTTTGATGGCTCTGTAAATACATGTTTGCTTAAAAACAGTTTGCACTTTGCAGACTCTCGGTTAATTAAAAATAAATTACGACATACCTCGTGGTTTCCATTAGTACACTACACTCTTGCTCTTTCATTTAAAAAAATAAATAAAATAATATCTTATAAGGTCAAATATAGATTTAAAAAGTACGTAATTGATCAATTGATTAAAAAGTACACGAGTCACAACTGCAAAAATGGCATTTACTTAGTTCAGGAGTTTACATACACTGAAAAAAATTGTGTGTTGGACTTAATTAACTTTCTTTCGTCAACTGGTTCCACGCAACTGTGTTATGTTGGCTTTAAGTAACATTATTTTTTTCAGTAAATGTAAAAGTTTTATGTAAAGCTAATGCAATTTTGTTTAATTGATGCAAATCAATAATGTTGCTTTCATTCAATTTAATTTACCCAATTTCCTNTGTGTACCATTTTTTTGAGTGTACTTAGTTCAGGAAATTTACTGATGTACAATCAGCAAATTGTAAAAAGAATATTCATACTAGCAATCAATGCCATTCGGATTTATACCAGTTGAAATGAATGCTATCTCTGCATGTCAGCCTGAAAAGACATCCAGGACCGAGTGTGTCCTAAAAACACTCTGCTCATTTCATGCCCATCTGTCCACCTGGCACCATCCTCAAAAATGCCTTTGGTTGCTAATTCCCTGGTTTTACTCTCCAGCTAAACTTGCTGAGAAAATGTGTCCTATCTCCATCTGAATTCAGCTGGTGGCAGGCTAAAGAGCTGTGAACTGAATTTGGGTATCATCTGTTGGAGGGGGAAAAAAACACTGCAAAAATGGGAACAGAACAAGCAACGGTTTGACGCTGTCCGTGGTGCTGAAACGAAACCACGTTTCCTCTTGCACTAACAAAGCGCTGTCCAGGGTCCTGAACTTAAAGAGCCAATTGTGTGTATGTGTGTGTGTGTGTGTGTGTGTGTGTGTGTGTTTGGGGATAGAAGAGGGGGGGGGGGCAGTGAAGGTAAAACATGATTAGTCAGCGCTTTACTTCCGGAAGCTTTCATGTCAATCTGGCCATAATAATGTGATAAAATGCGAGGAGTCCCACTGAGGAGGTGGAGTGGTTGTCCTGGTAGTGGGCGAGTGTGTGTCGGTAAGGGGCGTGGATGCGCAGTCTGTAGTGAATCTGCCAGAACGCCTAGTGTAATGCAACAAAGACGATGAGCCACCGTGTTGAGAGACATGGTTAATTAAGGCCTAATGCATTCACACGGGGAGACAATTCGACAAAGGGTTTTGTAACGCACGGCACTGGGGAGCGAGAGAGCGAGCAAGTACGAAAAAGAAATCACCATTGCGGCACGTTACACATCAATGTTTACTACCACTAACCAGCGTCTGTGTTGTATCACTATAGAAACAGCAATCAAAGTACATTGAAACATGTCTGGGAAATGTGGACAAATTTGTCGATATTTATTGTTGCTTTTTTACATACATGCATTGCAGCAGGTGTGTACATCTGTCTTCCTGGGTTTCCGGCAGAACTGGCTGAGCCGTGAGACTGAGTCGTGCTGAGGCCATGATGCGCACCATTGTCATTCAGACCGCGTTCACACGGCAACCCTGCAGGAAGCACCTAGTGCTCCCCCGCATTCTCCCTCTCTTCCTCGCTTTCTCTCTCCCTCAGGCTTGCTTCATGCTCTCTCTACACTGCATACACTTCTCCATATTCTTCCCATCCCTCCTCTGCCTCTCCCTCTCTCTGCTGCGTCTATCCGTGCTAAAACGGAGCAAAAATGGAAGCGATGGGATCAGAATGCACATGCTAATCGTGGAGGAAGAAAAAAAACGTGACAATGGAAATGTGTGGGATTTTTTTTTTTTTTTAGAGAACAGACATGAATAAATCTAACCACCTGGTATGTAAGCACTGGTACTTCAGGAATAGTCCAAATACCATATGGTGTGTAGACTGCACAAAGGGGGAAGCATGATTGCATCTTACGTCTCCACACAGAGCGGACAAAGAGGCAGTTGGTGTGGAGCGCAGCCTTTACAGTCATAATACGGCTGAGGAGGCTAAAAATGGCCATGCTAATAAATCATCCTTAAATTCATCACAGCTCTTATTTACCTCAGGCGATTGGATGACGGAAATAAATCAAACAGCACAGCGAACGTATGTGCATGTACAGAAAACCTCCACCTGCCAAGAATCCTTGAGTCTCTTGGCAATTAAAGCATGCGTGCGGAGACAGAGGGGGGTTATACTATATTTAAACCAGGCCAGCGAGTGCCATTTATTCATCCTCAGCTCATCTTATGGCAACAAGGGGTGCGTGTAGCTCCGTTAGAAGCCGTCTCAAGAGATCAGAATGTGCTGGAGAACTCACTGCCTCTCCCTTGCAACAGCGAAAACAAATGCCCCAGCTTAGAGGTGTCAGTCAAGGGAATCAGATGTGACAGCGATACACTTGTGGCGACAGATGCTGACATTATAATACAAGGAGCAGGTTGCTCTTACGTCTCGGAAGACGAGTCAGAGAAATGCTATAGACTGGATTTACAAGGCGACACAACCACATTGGTCTCAGAAAGCCCATCGATTTAAAAATACCCACAACACCTATTTACGGTCTAGAGCTAAATACAGTTGTGCATATATAGAAATGATCTTCCATTATAAAAACAAAAAAGTGTGTTTTATGCTTCTTGAACAAGTCATTTTTGCAGATCAGAATTGGTTTCTCAATGAACTCACTTGTTTAAATAAGTACATTAAATGATATGCACGGATGATCTAAATATCCCGCATTTTCCCATTTCCAATTCCAAAATGCAATTTTCCTGTTGTGCAGCAAATAAAGGCATTTTCATTCGTCTCATTTCTGTGATCACATGCTTCTAGTGTGCTCCTGTGGTTGTCGTCACCTGCATCCGGTAAAGATAGACTGCAGTTTCAGAAGCCAAGCAAGTCTTGAGCTCTGTCCAGAAAATGAATCTATACTCAATGATTCATAAAGCTTAATAATTCATAGATGCATGCGTATTAGTCCGGCCCTCATTATTAAACTTTGATCTGGTTAACTTTCAGCATCATGTCCAAGTAAGAACATGCAGATATTCCAAGCAGATGCAGAAGTCTTGTCCAAATAACACAAAACATAATAAGTGCAACATTTTACTGATGCACTTGTTCCTTTTGCATTATATATACAGTATATAAACATATATACATACTTATCTATGTTCAAATGAAGAAACTAGACACACACAAACAAGTTTCACAACAACCTGACAGATCAAGCCACTATAAAATGCAGAAGTCCACCAAATCATCCTTTTTTGAAACCATAGACTCATATACAGTTATTGTACTGTAAAAGCGTGCTCTCCATAAGAAGCCTACAACTGCAATTATTCACCACTAAACTTTACAATCTTATCCTAAGGGTGAAGGAAGGATGAAATGACAGAAAGAATGAGTGAGGACGAGAAAGAAGCCACGGTAATTAGAAGATTGGTCTTTTTTGGCCATAGTCAGGGCTTGCAATGCGACTGAGTATTAATTGATGATTGGATTGATCAGTGGGAATTAAGAGAGTAAAAAGAAGGGTGAGATGGCACTGCTGGTCTCAGCTAATGCTTAAGACTGCAGTGGAGTAAGCAAGTCTACTGATGTGGATCAGCAATTACACACATGCGAGTGCACACACACACATATTCGCACCCGTGTGTGCCAGAAGAAACACAACACCACGCAAATGTACTCATGAGTTACATCAGTGTGTCAGTGAGGTCATGCCTCGGGTCATAAGTGATGCCCTGCTGAGTCAATAGCCAAACTGACCCTGACACAACATTTGGGATGTTTTGAAAGAACTGTCAAGTTGCTAGGATATATATGTCGAGTCAAATATACTCAATAGGCACAACTCCAGCCATTAAAATCACTAAAGAGTATGGCAGGAAATGAGAAATCAACCGTATCCTGTTTTATTACAGAGTTGGTCAGAGAGTGCTGCGACTGGCAGCGAGAGAGAGTGAAAAACGAAAAGAGCAGGATTACAGAAGGAAATGATGGCAGACAGAGGTGTGACTCGGGCTGGACGGGAAAGTTATGAGTAAGCAGAAGATACTCTGAATGAGTCTGAGCAAAAGCTTTGTGACGACGTCAGCCCATCGATCCTCTCGCTCTATTTCTCTGCCCCTCTTCCTTCGTTCCATCCATGCCAGTGTGCTGAGCCTGGGTTTTTTTTTCTGCTTCTGCAAATGGCAAATCAGCCCTGATTCATCACTGAGGGCCCATCAATTAAAGCGAGAACTCTTGGCGAGAGACAGAGAGAGAAGAAATCCGAGTTTGAATGAGTGAAAAATGAGGGAAAAGATGCATTAAAGTTCAAACTTCTTTTTCATAAAAAAAGTAATAGTAATTAATAAAAAAGTAA
>SOMO01000116.1:134901-154489 GCA_028128575.1 Paedocypris carbunculus
ATTAAACACATATTAAAAACAAATAATCAAAATCTCTCTGACTCTGATGGTTGAATCAAAAAAGAAAGTTGATTTTTTTTTTTTTTTATTTAAATGCTTTTCGGAAAACAAAAATGAAATTCAGAGGCTAATTAAGAAAGGTCTGAACATTTGGAATCTTGGGCACAGAAAAGTCACTGTATATTATTGTTTGTATTAAAATTTACTAAATTCATTCGGTCATCACACACCTTGTGGCTAGTTACAATTATTTAGAATATACATTTTCTTCTTCATCTTCTTCTGTTATATTATGGATGAAATGTAATAAATGCTTCGTCGTCTTCTTTTTGTAATAAACACATAATATAACAAATAATCAAAATCTCTCTGACTCTGATGGTTGAAAATCAACATAAAAAGTTTATTTAAAAATAAATTAAAAAGCTTTTTAGGAGAAAACAAATTTCAAAGGCTAATTAAGAAAGGTCTGAACGTTTGGATCCTTGGGCACAGAAAAAAAGCGAAGCTGCCAAGATCATTCTGGATGACATTGAACCTTCCGGATGCGTTGTACCTGCAACATCTTATTTCACAAATCAACTCAGTCTGGACCACTCCATCGCTCTCTGTCTTATATCAGCGCTTTAGTTTATTGCGGCCTTGGTAATGTTAAAAAGCCAGTTTTATAGGTGCTAAAAATAGCACGGCTAGCTTATTTATGTGGCTTGGCTCTTTTCTTCTAGCAGAACCGGTGAACGCGTCGCCTTGTCACGCTGCCAACTGATCTTTCAGCACTTCCTGCCAAAAGTCACTCTAAATAAGAGTGTAAATAAAATATTTTCCAAGACAACATCTGTATAAAATCGAATATACCCAAGTTTCAAAGTTATCCGTGCTTTTATAACAAATCACCGGACCATATATATCGAGTGAAAAAGGGAAAGAGAGCGATAAGAGTGAAACGCGCAATTAAAGGTTTTATTATAGCAGCATGTGAGTGACGTAACCCATGTTTACGAAAAACACTCAGCTGAAAGAGAGAATGAAGAAGGATGGATGAAAATTAAGAGAAGTGTAGTGTAGTGTATATCACAAGTCGAAAAAACAACCATTTAAACTTGCATCCAAATGTTTTTTTTTCAGTGACAAGGGCATTTTTGTGCCTTTTAGGCCGAGGGGATGTGAATGGGTAGTTACTGCCTATAACCCTGTTTGCACAGATGTGGAAGTGAGTGGGTGAGAATGTAGAGTGGAAGCCTTCACACCCCTGAAGCGCAGGAGACGTCGTGACTGGATTACGCTGCCACTCAATGCTTGTCCTTTCTCCGCACAAATGTGGTTTAAACAGAGAAGCAATCCAGAGACCCAAAGCTGATAACTGTGTGGAAACAGTGTCAAGTCAATGAATAAAAACACTTATGGTTATGTGTTACAGGTTGTGAATGCTGCTCGGCTTTTTAATTCTATGAAATACAACACCACTGGCTATTGGACAGGCAGAAGGATGCTGAGAAAATCAGAACTAACATTATAATAATAAGAAAAGTCAACAGATGTGTAATAAATCAGGCACATTTTCAAAATTACACAGCTTTTTGGCTTATTTATACCGTATTTAAACTTTCAGTTCGCAGTCAAATGGGGGTGAAATATAATCAATGTAATTAATCTGTTGGCACCGTTACTTTAGATTTTAAGTAGGCAACGTCTTCTCATTTTAAGCACAGAGCGGAGAGATTTTGTTTTCAAGGTAAAAATCAGCGTTGGTGCATTTAATACGGCCAAAGTGCAAAATCTCAAGCTCTTTAGTTCATGGATTGCAGGTCACATACATCACTACATCAATCTATCAATTTTCTTATTCGATTTTCCATTTCTGTATCATAAGGAACCGGAGCCAATCACAGACACTCAGAGCCTGAAGGCGGCCAACCAATCACTGGGCAGCATATTCACACTCTCAGGAACTCGTGTTTTTTCTTCCCCACAAGCATGTGGAAAATATGTAAATTCGAATATGAGAATAAACTCGAGAACATGAGAATCCTCGACAGTCTTATCCACTGCCTCAAACAATTCAAATAAATTCTCGCAGCTTTTTCATCCACAACAAACCCTTTTACCAAACATAGCTTCCACTATGCTTTACATTTTTGATTCGAAATAAAAAAAATAAAAATAAATAGTCAAGATGCTTTCAGGGATCTTCATTTGGCGATGAGACCGTATCCATTGTGGTAGCCTGATAGAACAGCTCCTTTAACCTGTGCTTCATCCTTTGATATATGACAGATTGTGTGAACATTGAGTTTAAGAGGACATAATTCCTGAAGGCTTCAGTGGAGGCATGTGGCAAATTACCCAGAAAGATGTCGAGGGGATAGCTACACACTTCACTCTTGTTTTTAAAATTACTTTTCATTGGGCCGCGAAATGAAAAGGTCTACTAAAAAATCTACATGAGCAGGAAATGAGGTGCCAGATTCATACGCTTCAAAGTGCAAATGCCTGTAAAAATAGGGTTATGCTGTGGATCAATTCAGTTCACAGGACTTGTCTTGACATTAAACTTGTTGTGTCAAATGCTCAAATGTCATCCAGCCTCATGTTAGCTGTTTTACAATGCACTTTTTGTTATCAAGGTTCCAATAGAAAAAAAACATAGAATCAAAGGGCTGGAAAGCTAAATAAGGAAGAAAACAGATGAACAGAAAGAACATGCAACTTGCTCCATCATGCCACCCAAATTCTCAAGCATGCATCCATCTATTCATCCATTTTCAAAACCATGAAGCTGCAGCCAATACCAGCAAGTCTGAGATTGAAGGCGGGACACACATCCGGGTGGCCAATCATAGCGCAGGTCACACACAAACAAACACACTTATTCACACTTCTGGTCAATTTTCCAAACTCAGATTCTCCTAAACGCATGCTTTGGATTCTGGGATGGAATTGGTAACCCTGATGAAAACCACACATGCATGTGGATGACATAAAACACACAAAGGCCTCAACTTGAGTCGGCAAAAAAAAGAAATCTAAATCAAAGCCAACTTTATGGTCAATTCTTGGGCTTGTTCTGCACCGATGGAGAATCAAAATTCCATTGCTCTCTGTGTGAACACTGAGCCAGTCACACACATCACCTTACGCAATGTCGCCCTGTAAACAATATAGAAATGAATATTTACTCACTCCCATTGTTTTCGCCGGGCTTGTGGTGTGCTCTGCAACTTGTGAGACTGGTGAGCTTTAATAACATCACGATGGTCCACTAGTGCCCCTCTCCTCTTCACAGGAACCATGCAATCACTGGCCATCAAAGAGTAAAGCGCTCCATCTGTCACCACAGACTCCACTCTGGTGGATCTGCTATAGTCAAAGGTGTCGGGACATGGTTCATAGACAGTGTGGTAATAGGTAGGGTTGGCGCAAACGCTGCTCCCGCTGGTCGGAGGATGACAGCGCAGTCTTTTGCTCTGAGATTGCATTCTTCCTCCCTTCCACGAGGGTGGCGCACTGTCCGTGATCACTGAGCTGTCGGAGTACATGGGCGATAACATGGCTCTGGAAGGATAGAGAGGGGGAAAAAAAGACATTTCAAGTCAAGTCAAGTCAAAGCGTTTTATTGTCATGTGTGCAGGTTGTTCTCCACAATGAAATTCTTACGTTGCTGTACATGCATTGAATGCTAGTGGTAAGAAAGAAAATAAATATATATAAGTATAAATAAATCTAATAAGTACAGTGCAAAAAAAAAAACAGAATATGTAGTTATGTACATTTGTGCAAAAGGTGCAACCAAAAAGGTCAGATAAAGTGGCACGTGTTCCTTAAAGTGATGTTGTGATTTGCTAGCTAAATCACAAAAAGGTAAAAAAATAAGCCAAATCCTATAACATGTGCTGACAATATATAAAGTATTTGCATAGCTTGAGATTCAGAGTGGCGGCAAACAAATGCAACTCTCACGCACGCACAGCGAATCGACCACAAAGTGCTAGAGTCAGGATTTCTGGCCATTCCTGCAATTGGAATGCAGAAGAGGATTCCTCTGCGTTTATGTGGTGAGATAAGCAACCTATAAGGTGACAGATGCTGTGGCGGCCTCGCACAAAGGTAGACAGAACGGGACAGACGTGGTGTGAAGAGCAGATAAACACAGAGACAAAAGTGTAATGGTGAGAGTGACACCAGTGTTCGGCTTTACTCTTCAGAGAGAGACGGGTTGTGTTGGCCGTAGTTAAAACGGTAAAACAGCTTGAACAGACACTAAAGAAGAAAGCAATTTTTGGCGTACTGTTGTGCAAAGTCATAACTAGAAGATTCCGGCAGGGAATCTATTCAGCGGGGTGAAGGAGAACTTAGCGACTTTGCGGAAAGGCTCGTTGATGGGTTTTTATCATAGGCCAAAAAAACACTGGTGCATTCAAGGAGTTTCCAGGAACAAATTTCCTTGTTATATGACAAGCTTGAGGCATTGGCTCGTAGCTGGCAAAACAAAAGAGTCCATTTCTGCTTTGTTTGCAGACGAGGCATTGCCATAAATCTTGCTTTAACAGCAGGTAACGAATATACACAGCCATGGGAGATAGTGAGAGTTCATTTTAGATTTCATTTTCATTGCCGTGCGCTAGCAAAAGTGGCGATTTGCGCGGCTTGAACCATCACTGCATCAACCCACAGGCACCTTTCTCCACATCAGTGCGGATAATTAGCGTGACATTGACAAAGTTCTACAAAACACAACCGACTCTTCAATAAGTTCGCCTTGGCTACTCAGAAACGTCCCTAGCAAAGCGTAAAAAATGGACTTTGAATGTTTGTTCACGTCACAGTGTGGTTTTTTTCATATCGAAAATGGATCCGAAACAGTCGAGGTCGTTTGAAATCTCAGCGTATTCTGGCGCTGACATGCTATATTATGACGTGGAAAGCGAGAGGAAAGTGTGTGAACACACAATAAAATGATTTGCTGCATTTACCCCTCGGAGCATAAATAATTCCTACCTGCTGAGTGAACACATTATGATAAATGACTGACTGGGAGCCATCACACATCCACACCGCACAACACGCTCAGCAAATCAAACCACCGTTCTGCTGTGTACAAAAATAACATGACGTTTAAATTGAAGATCCAGGGAATTCCAGTAAATTCCTTCTCATAACAAGAAACTGTATTCTTCATATAGATTGGTCACGGGAAGCTTGCAAAGGGGGTTAGAGATAGACAGACGGACAGGCAGAGAGACCGAGACAGATAGAAAGACAGACAGACAGACAGACAGCTAGATATAGACAGAAAGACAGACAGACAGAGACAGACAGACAGACAGACAGTTAGATAGACAGATAGATAGATAGATAGATAGATAGATAGATAGATAGATAGATAGATAGATAGATAGATAGATAGATAGATAGATAGATAGATAGATAGATAGATAGATAGACTGATTGATTAGGTAGACAGCAGATAGATACACAGACAGACAGAGATACAGAAAAACAGCTGGCTATCTAGATAGATAGAGACAGGCTAATAACCAGACATACAGACAGCTATAGCTAGCTAAAAGAAAGATAGACAGACAGACATAAAGACATACCAACTGCTAGCTAGATTAAGATAGACAGACCAGACTGAAAG
Organism: Paedocypris carbunculus; assembly: GCA_028128575.1. NCBI lineage: Eukaryota > Metazoa > Chordata > Actinopteri > Cypriniformes > Paedocypris > Paedocypris carbunculus. The sequence goes on from SOMO01000116.1 coordinate 140,540, forward strand.
ACAGATATGTAAACAAAGATATACACAAACATATACGCAGAGACAGATAGAAGGACAGACAGCTAGCTATATAGAGATAGACAGACAGACAGACTAAGACAGATAACTTAATTAACAATCACGTTTATGCAGAAAGATATATACAGACAAATTGAGAGAGAGACAGCTAGCTGGATAGACAATCAGAGAGATAGACAGATACACACAGAGACCTACAGAAAGACAGCTGGCAAGCTGAGATAGACAGACTAACTGACAGGCAGGCAGACAGAATAACAGATGGCCATTGATTACATTTTTCATCTTTCTTTAGGAAAATGAATAGTACAGATTTGTACATTTTCCTCGTCATTTTGGCGTACTTACCTCAGGTGTGTGTGCTTGCGGCGAGTTCACTTGTTCTTTGGAGATGACCAAACAGCCGATTAAACTCCTCAAACTGAGTTGTCTAGGGTCCGTTTCCTCATAACGTTGAAACAATTCCATGTTTAATCTCAGAACATTGTCTTTATTGTGAGGAAAACGCGAGTTTGACGGGAAGACATTGCTTTGCCCGCAGTCAGTCCGGCGCGCTCGAGCTCGCCTGAGCGACTGAAGCGGAAACACTGTGTTCGCGCGCAATGCGCCCACACGATTTGATGAAGTGTCACGTGATTGGTAACGCGTATGTACAGTATTGACAATAAATTTGTTTTCTAAAAATGACTACAAATGTGTACTTGCACATAGTGGGAGCGCCATTATTGCTTTTAAAATAAAACCAATGTTTAAAGGCATTAAATAAAAACATGTCATGTACATTCCAGCTGTATGCCTTAAGTTTATACAAAAAAAAAAAAACAAAGACTGTGCACCATTCTTCCAAAGATATTCTTTTTATACTCTTTTTCACATGTTAACAAAATGTTCCCCTCAGAAAATTGCACCTGAAAAAAAAAAAAGTTAAAAAATTGATAAAGATGTCTGGCACATGTTTGTATTTGTTTTACTTGCTTCTTANAGTGCAAACCAAGTTTAGAAAATAATTGGCCATTTAAAGCATGCAATACACATTTTTCTTTCAACAATATATTAACATTTTGGGTCACACCACCTTGTATGCAGTCTTTCTTCAGGTCAATGCGTTCAAGTAAGGGAATGAGGTAGGCGCCGCTTTTTCCTGTGCCGTTCTTGGCCCTGGCCAGAATATCCCTCCCGGACAAGGCAATGGGAATGCTCTCCTCCTGCAAAACACCAGAAAGGACAACAAGGTCTCAGAGGGCATGGAAGCTACATGCTTGTTGAAAGGCAGCCACTTGGCAGTTGTGGTCAAATAGTTGGATTTAATTGAAAGGTTGTTGGTTCAGATTTCTAACTGGTGGGTTGAACAGAGGCGACCCCGAGCGAGACACTTGACCCTATCGACTTCCAGTTCAGCATCAGCTGCCCACTTTTGTTGACCTCGCATGGGTCAAGCGTGGAGCACTCATTGCTGTGTGGTTCCTATATCCAACTAAATTGGCCAAAAACAAATTGCACGCTCAATAGTTGACACGCAGCTCACTGAAGGAAAGTTGTTAAGTTATTTTTCTTGCTAATGGTGTTCATTGACATGACAACTGTGACAAAATCTAAATGCAAAGTAATCAGATCAAGCCATCTTAAACATCCATCCAACCATCAANGAAACTACATGGGATGCTGAAATAACATCCAATTGTTCTCATTAATTTTTATCCAGGTCTGAAGTCCATGTGATTTTGTGAGATTATCCTAATGTTATTACAAACCCACCACTGCCGTTTCTCACCTGTATAGGTGATGGTTTCTCCCAGCCCATTTCAAAGATGCCCATAAGCAGCTCTCGTTTCAGGCAGTAATCCTCAAATTCATTTCCCTTAGTCGCCGTTACGTCCTGTTGAACAATTTAAAATGTTTTTTTTATTAGCTGAGGGCTTACGGGATAATTCCACGCCACAAGCAGGATGAAGGAAACACCATTTAGGGTTACAGAAGATCTTGAAAATGACTTACTGAAGTTTTCATACGCATGTCTTTTGGAGGAAGCTTCAGGTTCTTCTTCCAGTCATCCCCAGGCCTGAGGAAAGACAACATCACTCCAAGACACCGCCTCCACCGATGTAATATAGAAGAGCTTATGGGAATATTATGAAAGGACTTACTTGATGATGGTGTTGGCTGTGGGTGCAGGCTGAGAGCTGCCATTGTTTACTGTGCTGGAGGTTTTCATCTGGACAGGCTGTGTTGTTTGGGAGCCACCTCCACCTCCGCCGGGGCCCCCTGCTGGCTTCACAGAGCCTCGCATTTGGCCGTTCTGATTTGACAGTCCTAGAATTAATGGATTCTCCATTCTGGCTGTGCTCATGGTTAATGTTCTCCTTTTTCAGGTTGCGAAAATAAACAGCAGTGGCTAGAATACTTTATCCCAACAGGCTCGCAAAGCAATCTGTCGTCCTTCCGCAGCTTTCAGTGTCCAAAGCGCAAAAACAACGTTAAAGCAGTATTTTTCAATTTCTTGCTCCTGAATGTGCAAGTCTTTTGTGGAACATGTGAACGTCGGTTCACCAATATAAGCAGGAAGATTAGCTTCAATTGTCCTCTCACGAATATTCTCTCCTCTGCGAACAGAAAGCCTCACAAGCCAGGGGCCAGAAACCCAGTGCTATCCTTTATATCCGTCCTTCCCATTCCTCCCTCTCTCTCCTTTTAGTATGAATCAATGTTTGGAATCGTTTTCACCTGCATGATGAAGAACAGCATATCTTTAGAGCAAAATCCAAAACATAGCACGCTAGCTAGCAAGATAGAAACGAGTATAATATCCTATACTATAAACACAGATGTAAATATTACATCGATGTTTACACTTAAGTACATACAAGTGCATTCAAACACACACGTACTTAGCATTAATCTGGAGGGCAAAAGCACCTGGCACCACGTCAACTTTTAGGCCGCGTATAAAAATCAAATGAATTGATTAAAAGTGTAACGGAAACACTTTAAAAAAAAATAGGACAATCGTTTAAATTGTCTCGCATTTGTTTAATCGAAAAATGACAAACCAGCAGTTAAATCAGACTAAAATAGAGCTCAAGCTTCGTTTACTGTGCCAAAACAAAAATACGGTTATGTTGACCACTAGAAAGACTCGATAACGGTTGATTGGCAATTAAAGTAAAAGCAAATTTAATCCTAATGCAAATGATAAAAAGTTTAAATTGAAAATGTTTACATTTCTACCGCATCGCTTTCACCGAACTGTAATTCGGCGTCACATAGCTAATGCTAACGTTAGCTACGCAGCGAACACTGGCGGCTTTACGTGTCACAATTTACAGCACAGTGTTAAAACCACTAGTTTAGCTAAGAAACGCGTTTTACCTTTGCTGTTTTTACGTGTACAGTTTAACGTGTGCCATTTAAACTGTGTTAAGTTGTTATCATTCGGCTAGAGCGCATTAGCTTATCACGAAGCTCGTGTTAGCGTACACAGGCCGCACGCGCACCGAGTCAGTCAGAATTTAAAACCCAAATCGAAATCGTCGTTCTAAACGGCGTGGGGAATCCGACAATTCTTACATTTTTAAAGTATTTGTAGTGAGACTACAAATTAAATGCAAGTAGTCAAACACGTAAACACTCGGTGACAAAGAAACCGCGAACGATTTGAGCGATAAAGCAAATCGGCGCGTGGCGCACGCGGATCAAAAACGTTTAAACTTACCAAAAGCGGCTGAGATTATTTCTCGGTGTGTGTTTGTGAGTTCTAAGTGTAGAGTTGTGACATATATTAAGGGGTGTAATGCGAGTGTGTAAGATGGCTCCCAGTCATCTTTAAACCCTCCCATAATCAGTCACATGAGAGCGCGATCTAATCCACAAATACACCGCCGAGCTTCACAAATATCGAATCATTTCATCGCTTTTATTACATTCAGTGCAAAAATGATATTAAAGACAGTCTATATACCTAGTCGTATCTTAATCCGAATAGTAACAGAAATTATTTTTCTTTACGTGATTTTAAATCATGCTTACCTGATTTATATTTCATCATCACACTTAAGTTAATTTAATTACGTGTGTCTTGTTTGAAATTTAATTTCCCGTTTTTGTAATATGATGTACACAGGGACACGTCGTCATCTACATCTTAAACGCATTTTATTTTAATCTTTAAAAGTCTGTTTTGCAGATACTCGCAGAAGAGATTTGTTCNTGAAATGTAAAAAAAAAATTATATTTGAGTATATTTATTAGCGATTGGCAGATGAAAATATTACCTGAAAAATACACTTAAATGACTTTCAACAAATCAAAAAACAGTGTACATTTAAAAACACAGTTATGATCATTCTAGTTTTATCGATTAATAACGTGTGTGTGTGTGTGTGTGTGTGTGTATGTGTGTGTGTACAGCAGTAAACATGAATGTGTGTGTACACTGTTTTAGTCCATAACTTCAAATAATGTTTTCTTGATTCCATGTGGCAAATTAATGTTGTAATACGTTTAATTATGTAAACATTTTGTTTTGATTACGTAAACGTTTGTTTTGTGATATTTGTCGTTTTTGGAGCCGATCATAGCAACTCTGGGCCTGAGGAGGGACACACCCCCTGGTGGCCAACCAATCACAGAGCAGGACACACAGACACACGTTTAATCACAACTATGATCAAATTTTGAATATCCAATTTTCATAAACACATGTTTCAAAACACATTTTTTAACAAGACAATGGTAGTTGTTTGTTGTATTTCAACTTTGAATAGTGCAAATGAGATCCACAAAAACAGACAATATTGAAAATACATGGTTTCAATCTTATTCCAGCCATTAACCAGGATAATGAAGGAGTTGTTTCGGCTATTTCAGATTTTCCTCTTGTGGAGCAACAGCAGCTGAATTCATCACATTGAGCTCAACCTCCTGTTCCGATTCGTGAGTTATCACCACGTGCCTTAAAACAGTAAATTGAAATTAAAATGGCAAAAATCTGCATCAATTTGACAGCATATTATAAGCAAATGGGTTGTCATAGTTTGAGATAAATATATGCACTTTAAATACACTTTTTAACAGTTTTTTAATTAAAGAATACTTTTCTTTTATCATTTTTAACTTTTTTTGTAAACAACATTAAAAAAAATTACATTTAAAATTTTTTTTTATTATTATTAATAATAATGAAAAAAAAATAGACCAGCAACTAAATGTTTCACATATATAATACAATTGTACTTATATTATATTTGTTTTACTTATTATATATTTATATTTTATTAATATTTGTATGTATCTCATATTTTGCACAACTATCATGTGAATATAAAAGACATTGTACTAAGACTATAATGAAGTCCTATATATTGACGCTCTATAAGATGGATGATTAAATTGCATTGGTATTATTTTATACCTAACATATTAGGACTTTACCTCCCCTCCTCTACATCCAGAACATTCTCCGGCAGCTGAACATTTGTGGTCTCGGGCAACAGGAAGACCACACTGCCGCTGAGAACTGCCGTGACAGCGAATATTATAGGAGGCGCAAAGCTCCACAAGTCCTCCATTAACATCACCATGGGGGCCAACGAGCTTCCAATACGGGCAATGAAAGACGTGTATCCCAATCCACACTGCCTGGTGAAGAGCCAAGAAGCGTCATCATCATATGCCAGAATTCATCATCTGTAGTCCAATTTACCGTAGTACAGTAGGGTAGAGCTCAGATGTGTACAAGTAGGCGATGGTGAAAGCAGCTTCTGAGAATCCCTTCCCGATAATTGCGATTCCTGTGCGCACTGCGTAAAAGTCTGCGAATACAAACGATTATAAAAAACAACATCTAAGCCAATTAGAAAAGGCGGGAAAATTAGGAGTAGCACCTGTAGGAATGACACTGTTTAAGCCAATCAGAGATCCCGCTATAACGAGAGACCACGCCTGTCCGTTTCTGCGTCCAATCCGATCCAGAGTAAAGTAGGTGCCAACTTTAGCTGGCACCTCAATGACGCCGTAGACAAAATGTGTGAGATAGATGTTCAAACCGAAGCCCGTGATGTTGAAGCTGATGCCGTAGTAGGTGAAAGCCACTGCAAACCTGTTGGTTAGTTTAAAAGTCAGTTCTAGTTTATCCATTTCAAATTCGTTAAAGCATGAAAAAAAGTACCAAAATATCCCAGAGCACATCACGATTTTCCTCAGCTTGGGTGTCTTCACAAGATCGATGTAGGAATGAGTCTTGTTGGTCGACTCGTTCATGTTGACCTTCTTTAGGGTCTTAACAAACAACAATAAATATGTCATCTATTGATTAAAGAAAAACAGAAATAGTTTCAAAATATAAATGAGTTTATGTTTACCTCAATATCAAGCTTATTGTTGTAACTGTACTTTCCATTCATTTTTGCACACTGCACAAGATACTTTTGAGCTTCTTCAACTTTGCCATTGACCAGCAGCCATCTTGCTGACTCGGGAATCCACCTTGTGAAACGAATGAAAAAAACTTATTTCAAAAACCGTATTTACGCAAATATAAGCACCCCCAAATTTGCGATTGCAAGCTTCCAACCCCCGCCCCCCAAAACAGGTTTGTGGGCTTCTAAAGTTGGAAAAAAGGAGTGCTTATAATCGCATAAATACCTTTATATTAAAATATACAGCCAAGACAAATATATAACATATATTTTCTAACGCTATTTTATCTGTAAAAAAGGATTAACTGTTTTCAAAAGAAGTTCCAAGTGTCACAGTTACAAGTGTCACAAAGCACCAAAAAGGCAGAGTAAATGTCTGATAGGTCACAATGTTTCAGATCTTTTTTTGCTACTGTAGATTTAATGAAAAAAAAACCACTGGTGTTTTGAAGGATATGTTATTACAGCTCATTTATGGCAAGTTGTGTTTCTTTAAAATGCATCATGGGAAACCAAGTTGAACAGGACAAACTGAGTATGTTACTTAGATCCATTGTGTGTTACTTAGATNTAAAAATAAATCTTTCAGTGTTGGTTTAGCATGTTTCTCACTCACCACCAGGCTACGATGCCCACCAGACACGGGGACGTCACCACCAGGATAAGATGCCTCCAGTCCCTGATGAGATACGCCAGCAGAGCCAGGAACATGTTCCCCACGCTCCAGCCCAGGCTGATGATGGTGCCCGTGAAGGTGCGGTGCTGGATATCAGTCCACTCAACACCTGACCAAAGGAGTTTTAGTGTTTTTGACCCACAATTTAGCAAATAATGCTGCAAATACGGTACTGCTGTTCTGATTCCTTGGATCCTGGACACTATTTTTAGTATATAAGTTGTTGCTATTTTTATACTTTTCTGCTACTCCTGCTTGCTAATCCTGCATAAGATTTTTCTTTGTTTTGCAGCTGTTGAATTTCCCGACTGTGGGAAATCAAGTTTATTTATAAATATCATCATTCTCATATATAATATACATGTGTGCATAATGTGTACATTTATTTACAAATTGTCAACTAAATTGTCAATGATACTATTTATATGAAAACTACTATCAATCAACAATATAATAAATAAATGTATTAGTTACACATTAATATAAAACACATATTTTGTTAAACAAAATATAAATATTTGCTTATATTTATCTTTACATCGGCAGTTAAATTGGAAGGTCCACGTTGACTTATAGATTATTTATTTACGTTGTTTACACTCTAAAACTGATCTAAAAGTAAAAATAATAATTAAAAAAAAAAAAATGTAATTCAATTATATATCATTATAAAAATTATATATTCAGCACCTAAAGTTCAGACAAAATGGAGGTTGAATAAAGATATGAAAATAAAATAAATACACAAGGCCAAGGTGGTTATGGACATCCCGGTCAGGGCCAGTCCACACAAAGTTCTGGCGATGGCGAACATGACGTAAGATGTGGAAAAAGCCTCCATGATTCCAAACACGGCACTGGCCACGAAGGACACCTGAATCATCGGCCTGCGACCAAACCTAGAGTCGTGTCAGAGATATCGACAGTTAAACCAGTTTAATGAACGCGACTGACTTTGTCACATGCACGGAATTTCTCACACAAGTAGCCCGAAGTGTGAAGCACGGGTTCGACCGTGACATGCTCCGTGACAAATATAGCAAGCAGCAAATCTATTTTTTTCTCTAATAAGTAACATGTCCGAGAAAAGTATGCAAAACAAATCAAGGGGGATTAATCCGTGTTCAGCTTCAGACATGTGAGCACAGACAGGATGTTGTACAGTAGTCATGTGACCGGCATTAACCCCAGTCATCTCTGCCACGCTTCACGTCTAGACACTAGATCTCCCAAAAAAACCAGTTTGGATCCAATCACATACTTATCTGCCATCTGTCCGAAAAAAACTGCTCCGATGGTCACTCCGATGAAGAAAAAGGTGGCAAGAGCTTGATTCAGCTTTTTGTGATCGCACACCAAATCCCACTAAAAATGAGACAATTCACACATTCCCAGTCTGAAGAAGCAGCAGCTTAGAAGATGGACGGATGATCAATGTGCTCTTACCTCTGTAGCCGTGGTGGAGACGAACTGCGAATTATCATAAACCCATCCGTGCTGACATGGCACAGACACATTGGACCGGTTGCCGGACAGCGAGGAGAGGTCACTGGGGTCAAAGCCCACAGGAATGGGATACATTCGACAAGAGCTATAAGAGCCATCAGCATCCCGTGGAATGCCAAGGTTGAGAAGATGGATGGATTCTGCAGAGCCTCCTCTTTCCTTACCCGCCTGATGACCATCTTCCACGTAAGGCAGGGCACAGTGGTGCGGTGGCACGCCGGAGATGAAATTATGGAGCAGGAAGTGGAGCGGAAGGATGACCCGTGGAAGCCACAAAATGTACAAAACCAGAAACTGGAACTTGTTGAAGCCACCCACTTCTCTGAGAATCTCTTCAAATCGCATTTTACAGGCTGAACCAGAAAAAAAGCCCACCACGAATCGAGTCAGATTTCGGTGTCTCGTGAGCTACTCAATTAGTTTGCGTCTCTCTCTCTCTCTCTGTTTTCGTGCTAGAAGTTGCTTCGTTCTTCACTTCTGGAGGTCTGCAACCAACCGAGAACGTCTTCTGAATGTTTTTATCACAACGGTCACACTCTTCAGGGCCTAGACGAAGCACAACGAGGTCTTTGTTTGAATCACTTAGAGGAGAAGATTCTCGATACTTCAGAGTTCACCATCCCTCACCTGACTCTCTCTGCAGAGACGACATGAAAATTATTTGTGGGAATGGAGGAACATCAAGAAGTAAAATGGAAATGTTTTCTACGTACATATTCTCTTCCTGCTGATAAATGTAAACTCTTATTTGTAATAACATTTTTTTTTAAATAATAATTTTGGTAATTCTTTTAATGAAATAAAAAATCTGAACTTCACTGACAGAAATAAAAATTTGACGTTGCCTTCAAAAAAAGAAAACATTTTTTTGTGTGCTATTTAAATGTTGTAAAAGTAAATATATAAATATACAAATATACATATATACATTTATATTGTATAACTTATATATTTAAATTATATATATAATAATATATATATATATATATATTTAAATAAATAAATATAAAAACAAGGAAAAGTCAAACAAGTGAACGGTTCATTTCCAAATAATCTGTATTGACAATATTCATGATTTGTGACTCTCGTCATGCTTAGAAAACCGGACTTGGTGCAGAACAAGTCGACTTGGACTTTAAAGTTGAAAATGTAAATGCATCGCCATTTCCTTTGCCTGAAAAAAAAAATCAACACCATAGATACTGAAAATAATATGTACAGACGTATATACAGTACAGAGCAAAGGGAAAGACGAATCATGCCCGATTTCACAAGGGTTGAGCAGGATTCCATGAGTCATATAAACGACATATCATTGTATATACATACATTGTTCAGTATGTATCATATATTATACGGTACACTAGATGTTAGTTTTAATTTGAAATGTCTCGTCTGTGCTGCTTGAATTTACATGCAAAAGGAGGATGTTTCAAAAGATGCCATTCCTTTAAAACAGAAAAAATGTTTCAAAAGATGCCATTTCAAGCCGTCAATGAGTCAATGCCATACTGAGCGAATATCAAATATATAACGTAAAATAACACGTTAGCACCATGTAAGCTCAGCGAAACGCCCGAGTCCAAAAATTGCAACAAATATCTAAATATTGTGCACAATTTGGAACAGGCCGTGTACTGATAAGGAAGAACTTTTACTAAGTGGTTGGTGACTGGGTGACGACAAAAATATAGAGAGGAAAAACTGCTGTGGTGTCATTTCTCCGCGGCGCTGCTTGTGCTTCTCTCCCTCCTGGCGCTCTGTGATGAAGCCACAGCTTTGGTATGGTTTCTAATGGGCGTGATGGTGGTCCTGGACCTGACTGGGATCTGCTGCGTCACCCGCAGGGCAAAGGGCTGTTTGCGGGACAGTCTGTGAGGAGACGGGCTGGCGATGCGCTTGGAGGAGGAAGTGCAGTTGGCGGTGCTGATGCTGCGGCGTGATGCTGAGGGGATGCAGGCGAGAGGCGAGCGCTCAGTCTGTACGCTACTGCCCCACACTGTGGATTTCGATCTCGAGGACGGCAGAGCGGCGAATCCGGATTGTGACTCTTTGGGCCTAAAATGAATCAAAAGAGTGATACTATATATTAATATTATGTGCAGCATTTTTATTTTTCATAATTTTTCGTAGTCATTCATTTCTTGTATTTGTATGCATGTTCAAATCTATCTATCTATCTATCTATCTATCTTTATATCTATTTGTCTATCTTGTCCATCTATCCATCCGTCGTGCTCTCGGTCTATCTTTATTTCTTTGTCTTCTATCTATCTCTCTATCTATCTACACATCAATCCATCCATGCATCTAACCAATTGTATAACAATCTATCTATCTATACATCAATACATCTAACCAACTGTATAGCAAGCAAGCAATCTGTCTATCTATCAATCAATCCATCTGTCCATCCATCCATCTATCCACCCACCTACCTACCTAACATCCATATATTTATTTGTCTGTCTTGTCTATCTTCTATCTGTCTATCCATTTATCTCTTTGCCTTCAATCTATTCACGTTCAAATCTATCTGTCTATCTATCTATTTTTCTGTCTGTCTGTCTGTCTGTCCATCCAGTGTGAAGAAAAAGCACTTTTCCCATAATTCGCCTTTTGTTTGAAAATTGCAGCCATATCAATGTCAAAAACTCCAGACAAAACTGAGATATATTATAAAAGTGAATTAAATGAGTTCATTTTTAACACCATACTTTAAAAAGGGGCAGAAGTAAAAAAAAAAAAAACACACACACACACACACACACACACACATACCCGTTAGTCAGCTTTGGTTCTAGTTGTGTAGTTCTTGCTCCTGGTTGAGTAAACGGTGACACGACGACTAGTTTGTTGGAAGCTTTTCTCACAGGCGTGACAGGCCGTGGAATCCTGCTGTGCCAAGCCGTCGGACACTTCTCCTCCGCCTCCTTCCTCAGTTTGTTGAGCGAATCATCCGACTCGTGAATATCTTCCTCTGAACATGTGGTTGAAAGAGTCTCGGAAGCGCGTTTGGGCTCGTCTCCAGAAGACAGCGAGGACGACGTCCTGGAGTTCAGTCTCATCCAGCGACCACGCTTCTGCTTCTCCACGGCCTGACGGGCCAAGTCCTGCTGCATGGCTCTTCTTCTCAGACGCTCTCTGGTGGACAGATCCGATCCGGATTCTTCTTCCGACACTAGCACAGGAATTCGGCTCTTGCTTCTAGGCCGGGGTCGTTCTTTTCCGTGCTTTCTCTCTGCTTCCGTCTTGAGATCTTTGTGGTTTGACTCTTGCCTTTTAACAGCTGATGCATCTGGCACAGGTTCCTGGATTACGGAGGAACATCCCTTCGGTTTCGGTTCATGTGGTTCCTCAACGTCCTTTTTAGATTTTGCCTGTGGTTGCTCCTCAACTTTAGCATCTAAATCATCCTCATCACGGTCGCTCTCTCTAACCAGTGTGCAACTGGAGAACAGGACATTCAGATGGGTGGTTTCAGCAATGTGTATGAACGTCTGCTCCACTTTGGAAAAAGGTGGTGAGGCTATTGAGGCTGAAGCCACTGGAGAAGATGAGATAACCACCACAGGCTTGCACATCTGTTTGGAAACGGTACCAGTTTGTCCCATTTCCGTCTTGTTCTCTATCTGCTTCGAGTCTGGTTGAACTTTTGGACCACCACCGTCCAACATCTCATTGTGAGCGGTATCAGACCTCGCCAGATCCACTTCTGTGCTACTCAAAGCACTCGGAGACTTTTTCACATTTCCTGGAGAAAACAAAACAAGCGTGTTGGAGACGTCTTCGAGATCCGGATCGACCTCAGCAACGGAAGCCGGTTCTTTCGGTTCCTTGTGCAGGTCATCAGCCACTAAGGTGGACGGTGCTCCATCCTGACTGCGTTCTGTACTCTTTTCACTGGCTCCACTACTGGACTCGCTCTTGGTGACATCATCATCCCTCGGACCCTCGTTCTGGGTCTCGGGGGGGGTGTCGGTGAAAGCCCGGCGCTGATGGAGACTTCCGGTTAACATGACCGTGAGGAAGTCCGCTCTCTTGGCTTGCAGCTTCGGGAGAATATGGAACATCTCCTTCTCAGAAGATGGAGATTTAGTCCTATAGTCGGTGGGCGACAAAAGAGGTTCACTCGGAATGGAAACCTAAAAGAAAACATGAGATGAATTAGATTTTTAAATCCATCTCCCCAAACATGAATTAACCCAGAGGTTTAGATAAAGACAATTATTAAATAAATAATCAGCAGTATAATCAGAATACAGTAAATAATCTAATACACACTCACAAGGTTTTTTCCCAAATAGTTTAATGTCGTTTGTACACAAGCTTTTCAAGATTGTCTAGATTAAATACATAAAAAAGGCACAAAAATGTGTTAAAGAAATATCATTTTACAGTAGCCAGTCTTACTCAGCCATTCTTTTTCAAGTGTATTCCAACATACAGTATTTCTATACAATAGGTACAGACAAACCCAAACTAGAGAACATGCTTTACAGTATACAGGATTATCTTTCAGATATGTACATACCTTATCATTAAAAAAAAGATTAAAATACATGCCTTACATGGAAATATTACAAGCATATTGTACCGAGAGAATAGAAAAGTGGAACAGATCGCAGCCCATGTTTCACTGCCATACGAGCTCATCGCCGTAAATAAAAATCGTATTTACTTGCACATATAACGCAAAAGTCAAAATAAACCCAAACTTTTTTTTACTTTAGCTTTACATTATTTTACAAAAATCTCAAAAGAAAGAAACCCCGGGAACAGCTGGTGGTTGTGTCAGCTGTGCTCATTGTTGCTTTTCTATGATCCTATGATCTATGATACACATGCACAATTTACAGATGCTACAGCGGTGGTCTTCATACAAAAGACGGTCATTTGACAAAGGCTACGTGTCAGCATAAAGTAAAACCATTCAAGTCTACAAGATTATCAGTATAATCCAGGGATGCGATAGGCTAGATTAGCTATATTTGGTTTTTGCAAAATTCAGTCTGAATGTGGACAAAAAAAAAAAACGTTATAAAAAATTAAAAACTGCACAGTAAAAAAAACCACAACAAAAAAACATAATGTACCAAGCTAATAACACAGAGAAGTTCGAGAGACAAAGTAGCCGGTTTGTAACATTGTAACATTTTTTAACACTTTCAGTCACTTGCATCGTAAATGTGGCAGATTGTTTAATCTGTCAAATGTTCTTTTAGTGAAATCAATGTAAAGAAATATTACAAATCAAGATGTCAAAATAAAGACAAAAAAATCCTCAGTTTGATATTTGTACCCTTCTCAGTCCAGTTCTAAATAAAAAAATATATA
>SOMO01000116.1:200519-219356 GCA_028128575.1 Paedocypris carbunculus
ATTTCGTTCATTTCCGGCAGGTGTCATTTCCAAAAGGTGGTCGCGTCATTCATCTTAAACAAAATAGCAAAACTTGATCCTTTTACGTCCTGCATCTGCCCTTTGCTTTTAACAGCTTTATCGCGGTCACGTCACAAGTGAATCAAATAACGGTGAACGAGTGATCCGATAGAACGAATGACAACGTACTGAGTGCTTGCATTATTGAATTTGATGACCGCCCAATTCTAACAAGAATGTAAAAAAACTAACCCCGTTAAAAAATAATTGACGCGATCACTTGAAGTTAATCACATGCGTTACCTAGTTAACTTTGACAGCACTAATTTATACATTTAGTTTGTACGTATATATTTCTGCATTTTTTATACACAAGTACGTTTATTCTGTTATACCCGTTGTTGTTGTTATCGTCATCATCATCATTACTATTCTTCTATATTCCACGTCGTTCGGCTTTCACGCGCACGTGGGTAGCAGCGCGAGCCAAACAAGCGGATAGTACGTCGGAATTTTTTTTCCTAGAGCACTTGAGGGGGAAAGAGTCTTGAACTGCCCCCACTCACACACACACACACACACACACACACACACACACACACTCACAGTCTCGTGTCTCGCGCGCCGCTGTCGTTAACGGAATGTCTCTGCGACCGAAAGATGAGAGTGAACGGACGGACAGCCGGTAAACGGAACCGTCGCTGACCGAGATTGATGAAGCCCGCGATCTCCACACGTCACCTGTACATCTGCTACTCCATGTGGCGCTGAAGGTACATCATCGTCATCTTCATCATCCTCATTCTCACGACTGTCGCCGGACATTTGTTGCGAAATGTTTGTCGGCGCGTTTACTCGATTACGTAAATCACACACTTGTGGTTACTTTTGTGTTTGTGTGAACCGTACTTTTCATTTTGAAATAACGGTTTTTTTAATTGGTGTTAAAACAGACAGATTTAATACGTATCAATTTACATATACCGTGTATGCAAAAATAATTCACATGGAAACAGACAATGTGTGCATTTAAAAGAAAATAAAAACATGATTCTGTCAAGTTGCTTGTTTAAAGATTGTGTCTCATCCTCAGCAAACAAATCTCAGCAAACCATTTTACAAAACTCAGTGGAAGACCTGCGGCATAATTTTTGATCATCACTCATCAGCCTTTCATTTTTTTTTTAAATCATGGCTGTAATAGAACAATGAGGGGGGAAAAAACAATGTATTTTTGCATTTTGTTAATTTCACCCCCTAAGCTACTTATTGTAAAACAATCAAATGATCATAATCAGTTCTTCAGGGAATCAAACTCACTTTTATTGAACCCACAAAGCCAATTAAACGACAGCTAATTCAATAATTATGTGTAATGCAATGTAAGCTGCTGTATGTAAAAGCATTTTGTGGTTTTCTTCTGGTTTCAGACATTGTGAGTGTTGTGATTAGTGTGGTGTCTGCTTGTCTAGGTATCAGACCAGTGATTTGAGGTGTTTTGAGTGGCTTAGTGAGCTCATCAGTGAGCACTAAAAATAAAATCGAAAAGCTCCAGGCCATGTGTGCAACCAACGCATTCGGAATTCATTCAGATACTTATTCCCAAATAAAAAAAAGATATTCCTAATACAGAGATGCACTTTCCAAACCCAAAGACGTGACTTTACAGTATTTATTAAAAAAAATTAAAGTTTCCCTTGGCCTTCATTACTTATTTTTATATCATCTAAGAATGAATAATTACATTTTTATTCAAATTGGTGTAATAGTATTTAGTATTAATTTAACAATATATTTGTTATTTGACTGCAGAGCAGAACAATACAATTTTCTACTATTTGCTCTTGGCTTACAATTTATTTTTTGTGAAATTAAAATGAATGATACTTAGCTATTTTAAATCGTTTTTGTGTTTGACCCTGTTGTTTCATTTAACAATTTCTGTATATTTCCTGCAGGAAAAGCTGCTGGGACAAATTACCTCACTACAAACATGTGGCAGTCTTGGAGCTTATGCCATGCTTCCCTCACTGTAAAACTCAGCATCTTTCTCTTGGTTTTCTGCTCTGAGCTCAGTCCAGCTTCTGCGGCCAGTTCCAAATCTAGTGAAGATGGCGCAGATTCGACAAACACAACTTCTCCTCAAGAGACCTGTGGTGGGAGTTTCGAATGCAAAGAGGGGGTGATTTTACCCATTTGGATGCCAATGAATCCATCCTTTGGGGATAAATTGGCCAGAGCCACTGTGTACTTTGTTGGTTTGTTTTACATGTTCCTCGGAGTGTCCATCATCGCTGACCGGTTTATGGCTTCAATTGAGGTCATCACATCCCAAGAAAAAGAAATCACCATCAAGAAGCCCAACGGCGAAACCTCAACCACAACTGTGCGAATCTGGAACGAGACCGTCTCTAATCTCACTCTTATGGCTCTGGGTTCTTCTGCACCAGAAATTCTGCTCTCTGTTGTGGAAGTTTGTGGTCACAACTTTGATGCGGGCGAACTGGGGCCGAACACCATCGTGGGAAGTGCTGCTTTTAACATGTTTGTCATCATCGGCCTCTGCGTTTCTGTGATACCCGAGGGAGAGCATCGCAAAGTCAAGCACCTCCGTGTGTTTTTTGTCACGGCCTCGTGGAGTATCTTTGCCTACTTGTGGCTTTACATGATCTTGGCCGTGATCTCCCCTGGAATTGTCGAGGTCTGGGAAGGTCTTCTCACGCTCTTCTTTTTCCCCATTTGCGTGCTTTTTGCTTGGATCGCTGATCGCAGACTTCTGTTCTACAAGTATGTGTACAAACGTTACCGCGTTGGAAAACAAAGGGGGATGATAATCGAGACTGAAGGTGAAGCAGAGCTCCAATCCAAGACGGACATTGAGATGGACGGTGGGAGGCTGAACTCTCACAACGAAGAGTTCATAGGCGGCATGCTGGACATCGAGGACAGAAACATCGATGAGGAAGAGACGAGAAGGGAAATGGCTCGGATTTTGCGGGATCTGAAGCAGAAACATCCGGAAAAAGAGATGGAGCAGCTGATCGAGCTCGCCAACTACCAAGTCCTCAGCCAACAGCAGAAAAGTCGTGCTTTTTATCGATGCCAGGCCACTAGACTTATGACGGGAGCGGGGAACATTTTAAAAAAGCATGCTGCTGACCAGGCCAAAAAGGCTCTAGGTGCCCATGAACTTCGCTCAGAAGTGTCTGATAATGACCTCTACTCCAAGATCTTTTTTGATCCTGGCACGTACCAGTGTCTGGAGAACTGTGGGACCGTAGCTTTGAACGTTGTGCGACGCGGTGGAGACGTGACCAACACTGTGTCGGTGAACTACCACACAGAGGATGGCACTGCCAACGCCGGCTCCGATTACCAGTTCAGTGAAGGGGTCATCGTCTTCAAACCGGGTGAAACTGAAAAGGAAATTACAGTAGACATCATTGACGATGACATTTTTGAAGAAGATGAGCACTTCCTGGTTCATCTCAGCAACGTCAAGGTCCTTTCTGAAGGATCAGACAATGGCCCATACACAAACCACACGGACACTCTGGCTTGTCTTGGCCTTCCCTCCACAGCTACCGTGACTATATTTGATGATGACCACGCTGGCATCTTTACTTTTGAGGAGCCAACCATGCATGTTAGTGAAAGTATCGGTATGATGGAGGTGAAGGTGGTACGGACGTCCGGAGCTCGTGGAGTAGTTGTAATTCCTTACAAGAGCTCCGAAGGCACAGCCAAAGGTGGAGGAGAAGATTTCGAAGATACACATGGAGTCTTGGAGTTCCAGAACGATGAGATATCGTGAGTTATTATTCATTTTTTACCGATTTAACACAGAGAACATAAAAAAGAACAAGATACCAAATGTATAAAATCCTAGAAATATGAAGAAAAGATCTCAGCTCTTGTTAAACTGTTTCTGATTTGCTTTTAAGTGTCCTCTTATTTTCCCACCAGCTTTGCTTTACTTTTGCATTTTTATTATGCGCTGATTTATTCAAACCCCAGTATTTGTTTTATTCCCCGATTGGTACATTGTCATTGTAAGAGCCATTGTCTCGAGTCAAATGACAAATTAAGAATTTAGATTGTGAATAGCAGGTATGGGTAGATTTAGGACGGTCCACTTACTTTAGGACGGTTAACCAATTACTTTATTTAGTTCTTGGAACTGTATATACAGTGGATTCCACATAATTGAGACATTGTGTACCAGAAAAGCCACTTAATTGGGACCAATTTTAAGATAAGAAAAGATTAAGACTTTATTAATGTCTCATAACAATTCCCTTTACATAAGCAGACAAAAGTTTCCATAATTGGGATAAAGAACTTGAGGGGGAATGAGAAAAAATCACTCACGTCTATTGTATGAAGTTTCTGATTCTTCCAAGAACAAACTTGATTGATCTGAATTCAGAAATGAACAGTGAAACTTCATGTTAATCTCAAAGAACAAAGTTGGTAAGAAACAGTAGTTCTTAAGAAACGTGCATTATACAAAGAGACTGCATTTGTGTGACGTGGTCTTTAAGAGAGCCGTGTGTCTACTATGGGGAAGGCACTGACTCTAGTCGAGGAATATTGGTTTTTCATGTTACGTATGGCACGTCTTATTTTGGTATAAATCAGACATGTTGTCTAGTCTGGTCTAGTCTCAAAAATATCGTTGAGTTGAACAAATTTCATCAATAAAAGAGCTTCGACACAAAATAAAAAATGTGATAAATGTGTCCATTGAAATCTGAACTTAGTGGAATCTTAGCGTCTGGTTGGGAGCAAATGAGCAGTGAAAAAGATTCTCATAAGTTGCATACTTATTCTGTTCAGAGTCAAGCCACGGAAGATATGCAGACTTCCAGAACTGCTCATTTAGATGAGTAATTGCATTTCCATAAGCATCACACTGCTTGGACTCCAACAGTAAAACGTCAGGCTCTTCTCAGCCATCTTCTCATTTGGCATCTTCAGACTATTTATCAGTAGGATCACGTTTTGACCTGAACAAAAAATATTTTCCATGACAGGGAGGATACAGTGATAACAAATTTACCCCGCTGGAGATAAACAGCTTGGAACATGGTCCAAGATCTTGAAATGGAAAAGTTTCCTGGCTTCTGCTTATTTTAGGCAGATTTATGGGAAGACAAAAACAAATGTAAACAGAGGTGAGCGCTTTGCTTTGATGCAAGCAACTTTAACCGTAAAGATCTGGTTACATCTCCTGACGAAACGCCATATATGGACCGGTCTTGAGTAATGACAAAGGAAGCAGGTTTGTGAATCAGATGTAGAGCAGTTACAAGAAGTCACGGTTTTGAGTAGTTTGATGATGCCTTTTTTCTGTCTAAGCATGTTAGTAATAGGTGAGTTAATATGTGAAAAAAATACAATTTACGTCCTTGTGACTTTGATAAAGTGCTGTGATTGTGAGTCGTGCTAATTATTACAAGTATAGGAATTATCTGATTATATTTTTACTAAAATTATTATGATCCTTTTTCATTATTCAATTGCCATTTCAAAGATTACAAAAATTATTTTGAATATTGTGTAAATTCCAAGCAAATCTGTGTAAAATTCTAATGTAGATTTTAAACATTGATGAAAAAAAAAGGCATAATGTTGTCTTGTGTTATAAGAGCATAACATTTTGAATTTTATAAAAGCGTTATGAGAATATAAACACGATGCATTGAGAAGACAGAGGTTTCAATGTAATGGAAGTTGTAGTTTCACAAAGATTTGCCTAAGGAATTATCACTTTATAACAAGTTGAATATCATCCAATGCAATAGCGCATTTTGTAGTTATGTGATAAGACGTACACACAAATTATGCATCTTTTATTTATAACGAGCAAAAAAGTAAAAAGCCGTGCAAGTGTGAGATGCAGTGAGATGCCGTGACCCCTTCTTTGGGGACGCGCTGCACTCACTTGTCAAGTTTTGCTCCGGGCTGTTTTGATGATCTGGCCACAGATCATGTGACCATGAAAGTGAACCTTGGGCGGTGAAACAAGGTCAATTGGTTGCAGCTAATGGATTGTGGGCATGGGAGATTTGGAGGGAAAAAATGACTATTTAACGAATTATGTTGAGGTCAGCAGTTTCCTGTAATACTAGCTACGCCTATGTGTTACACTCAAGAACATATTTTTTAAACGTTTTAGCACTTGAGAATTGTTGGTTTGTAAGATGTACTTTTAAACAAGGTGAAAACTGGTAGTTTTAGTCAAGAACGTTGTCCTGATTCTGCAGGAGAGGGAATTCTGCCTCTGGCTTTCTCATTATTTTTTGGGAGCATTTTGAGGAAAAGGACCTTCTGTCGCCAGACTCCTCTGCCAGCTCAGACAAACACGTGTGACTCCTTATACATGACAAAGACAAAGAATATACAGTATATTTTTGATTATTAAGAGAATTATGAAGCCACTCTAGTGTAGATCTTATCTGGGACACATCATGTTGTGGATCAGGTTTCCAAGCCTACTTAACTCGAATGGTTTATGTTGTCCATCTTCTCATAAATTACTTAGGCGATCAAGGTATTTTGTGAAAACACTTGATGGTTAAAGTATGACCGATTTAGGAATTACTGTCACTAAAGTGAGTGAGTTGGTCTATATGGCCACTAGGGGCTGTATCGAAATTACGTTTTGCATTTAACTATCCGGTGAAGTTACACACACGCAGTAAAGTGACACACACAAACCCAGAGCAGCGGGCAGCCTGAGTAAGATAAGAACCTACAACCTCTTGAACATGCATCACTGCACTGCAAAAAATGGACATAAAAAAACAAGAAATAAAAGACAAAATGTGTACAAAAAGACAAATCAAGTAAACATATCTGCCAATAAGTTTTAGAGAGAAAGTTTTACTTGGTAAGACCGCTTGAAACAAGCCCTATTTTCTTGAAGCAAGCAAATTAATCATGTACTCCAAATTCTAAGATAGTTAATTTATCTTTTCTGAATAAAACAAGATTTATTGTGTAATTTCAAGGTCTTTTGGCTGGTCAAGAATCCCTATATCACTATCTTCCGTTGTGAAGAATGACGTTGTATGAGGTGATCACGAACCAAATTTGAGTAGAAGCAGGGTAAAAACATATTACCGGTAATACAAAAATATAAAAAAAAACCTCGAGGCGTAAAAAAATATGGCCATGCAGAAAAAGCTCACACAATAATTACTTTTTAAATGGGGAAAAGCCATATCTTAACCATGACTCTTAGACAAGAGAACAATTAGAGCAATAGATGGGACAATACAAATGTCTTCAATGGGACGCAACAAACGCCTTAAAACAAACTAAAAACTTTTGTGAGTTTTACTTAATGAATAAACGATTAGGAACACCCGATAGGATAACGATCATTGCAAGTGAATCAATGAAACTAATAATTAACTAGTAGTTGAAAAAGTAAGAAAGGGAAAGAATGAGAAATTGGGCTCAAATACAAGCAACATCCACATGCTCAGCTGTGCATATACAGAACACAAATCCACACTTAGTTTATTCAAGTTTACCAATAAAATACAATAATATTGTACAATATGTGGTCATAATTCAAGTACCTGTTTTATTCAAATCTGACAACAGCTTTTTTCTTGTCTGTTTCATTTCGAATTGTTAGGGTTTGGGAACAACGAAAGAGATCATATTTTTACACTGCTGTTAGCTTTTAAATTTCTTAATAATTTCTTTTTAAATAGCTTTCAGCTAGTTTCTTAAGTTTTCCTTTGTTTTTCCATGTGTCTCCTACATTTGCCTCATGCTTGTTCTGAACACTACCATATAAAACTCTTCGTGATGTATTTTCCATGACTTCAGTCCCCCAGCAGCACAAGGGCAGGAAGATAGAAAATCTCCTCCGCCAAACATTGGAAAAACCAATCAGAGTGACGACAACCGTGTTTTTAAACTCATGGAGAAAGAAGGGGACTTCATTTCCTTGAACTTTTTATTGGATTAAATATTTATTGGCAGGAATGTGCTTTGGGACAAGATAGCAAGTTAGCTAAATAAACATAACACAATCCAACATGGTCGTGAGGTATCAACACAAAACACCAACACAAAGTGAGCAAAAAGGTCAAGACGAAGTCCAAAAACCTCACAAAACAAAGTATGATGAGCTAAAACACAAACTAGAAACACTTAACCACTGATCTCTGATAAGGACCAGACTCAGTGAGTTAAAACTCTAAAAAAAAGCAGGAAAACCCGGGAACCATGAATAACATCCGGAACAGCAGACACAAACAAATACTACAACTAATTAAAGACTAAACTAGTGCCTCAGGTGACGAGAATTAATAAAAGACCGATCAAAACAAACCCCAGTGGAGACAAGGCAGACGAAAAACAACAGAATGACTAAAAGTAGAGAAATAAAGTATTGATAATTAAAAGCAAATAATGTTTTGTTAAATATGTTGGTGTTACCTTTTTAACTCTATCTTGATTTAGTTTACCAGCTTAGACAAATACTGTGTTTAAAAAGTTTTCAAATTTTAGACGCTCAAAAAATTCTCAATTTGTTCAATCGAATGGTCACTTATTATGTGACAGCTGAGAGACGGCACCGCGTTCTGTAAAATAAATTAACAAAATGAACAAATGACTTGAAACGAATTGTTCACTTTACTTTGACAGAGTTCAAGATTCGAGTTAGTTAAAATAATTGAACTTTCCATCCCTAGTGTGCAAAGACTCATGGGAGGTGACCAACAAAGCTTTCTGGGAGGTGGAGTTTTTATATTTAATAGATTTATAGTAAAACGACATTGAAGTGATACGAGTCACAAGTTAAGTTNAAGACTCCGAGAACTGAAACGGTTCTGCTTTATCAGGATCACCTGACCATCAATTTTCTGCACCATTTAACCAAACCTGGGTCACGGGGAGCAGGAGCCAATCACAAAAAAGTCAGACACAAACCCTGGATTGGGAACCGACCAATCAAAAAGCAGAACACACAGACACACATAGCTCACTCACACCAACTATCAAGACTTACTTCTGGTACATTTTACAGTTATTGTTTACTTGTGATTAATAATGTAATGTTCCCACCATCCCAAATCTTTCCCCAAATTAGGAGAATGCCCTAGATTTTGTTTATTGCGGCTTATTAAGGCAAGAACGGGGTATAACAGAATCGTTTTGTAGTCCACATGACTTTATCATCTGTGTAAGACAGATTGTGTTTTCAAGCTCATTCGCTTCGTGGCTGTCAGACCTCTTGCTTTATGTTCCCTTAATGCATCTCTTAGCAGGGTGAGGGATGCGGGTGAAGTGTGTCTTTAATTATCATCTTTCATTATTGTCACTGTCGCCATCCTCATCGCCAGCCTTGCCAGTCTGTTGTGGAAAAGCACAGATTGCAGATAAGTACTCCAAAATAATACCCTCTCCAGTGCATCCAGGAATAGGTCTTGCTTGCTGAAGTGCTGTTATTTTCTTTACGCCTCCTGGACGGTTCTTGCCCAGTTTTTGCCCATCAAAAAACATTTTTTTTTCCATATTGGATGTTTTTGTAATAATTTAGCATAACATAGATCAAACAGTGTTTACAGTTACATTTATGAGTTTAGGAAATGCTTTCTTTTTACTTTAAGATCATCCGATCCTGTATTTCTCTCCCTCTTTATAAGTACATTTATTTCCATCGTCACGTATATTTGTTTATGGCGGTTTTGGTTCTCCATGTGCACTAAGTCACTTAAATAATTAAATAACATTTTTTTCATTCTGGTGCTCGGCTTGAAACGCAGCAGATTGTCTTGACCATATCAACGTGGCCTGTGTTACTGCCATGTGATTGGCTGATTAGAAATTAGTATTAATGAGCTATTGGACAGGTGTACCTAATAAATAGAGGCCTGTAAAAAGAGTGTATTCACACACACATACATATAAATATAAACATACATATATTTATACTGTGTATTTAAAAAAAAAATAATATAATTAAAACTATTCCCATTTATAGAGGAAATATGAGACAAATAAAGTAAACTGAATTCTATTAGAAGGCTGTGCATTGTCCCTCAGGCTCAAAAATAAATTACTTTTGAGTCAATCTATCAACTGACATTTGTAAGGTTGTGATGTATGTGGCAGGGAGCTATTTTACAGCCAGAGCTAGTAAATAACTTTTTCATACTTTTTCCACATATACGATCCAGCTTATATACACACAGTATACAATTTTCCATTAGAGGCAGTGGCAGTTGAAATGGAAGAATGTTTAGAACTGGATATTTATACTGAAGTGTATGGATGGATGAATGAGGCAAAAATGTGAAGTTAAAACAAATTCCTGCTTGCAATACATCTTTCTAGCGTCACATTGTTGTCGTTTTATTAAAGAGACTCTTTTTGTGTCTATCATCGCCTATGCTACATCCTTGTTTCCCTTTTAAATCCCGTATTTTGCTTTATTGTCAGCAATGGATTTGTTAGTCGGAAATAACAATAGTTTTGCGTTTCTAAGCCATTGAGCTGACAGATTAGGTCCAGCACGGTGCACAAAAAGATGAGGATTAGAAATGTAACCTGGTTTTGAAATAAGCCATCTGTCTTCCTATCTTACTAGCACTGGCTTGTGCGTTTGTGTGTGTGTGTGTGTGTGTGTGTCTGTCTGTAGACTGTGTGATTCCGAGAAACATTCAATTCGTCGTACCAAGGAATCCCTACTTATTCCCGAACTGAAAACATGTAGGGGTCATGTTACAAACCCCTGTGGAGCTCCTCTTAGGTTTGCTTGAGGTAAGAAGTTCATGACTCTTGTGCACCAGACTCAGAGATGTTAAACAGGCTGGATATTTCATGAGTCATACATGTCTCTGTGCCCTTAATGTCACGAAGAATCATATAAGGATTAACATGTCGACGCTTATTAATCTGGGAAGTGTTGTGTCGAGCACAGTGCAGAAACCAAAGATATTCTGTTCCGTCTGGAGCAATGACCTTTTATACACAATTACATCAGTTGCCTCTCGGTTACAATTAGCTGTTGGGATAGACACACGCACACACACACACACATTTGTTGCTGGTCTTTGACTGTGAATTCTGGTAAAGTTTGGAGTCAAAAAGCAGGCGAACGTTTTCCAGTTTGACGGATACGGTAATATCCATCAGTTGATTATGCAGCTATACCGAGAATGACATTTCTTCTGACACTCATTTCCCGCTGTCATTTTGGCCCCGAGCAGAGCCAGAGATTCCGAAGACATTTCTCAACTGTCGAGTGTTCTGGATAAATCTGTCGTGAGAGGATTACGGTCTCCCAAACTTGTGCGCTCACAGATTTTTCATTCTTTTTTTCCTCTGAATGCTCTAAAGAAGCATATGTCCCATTTTTCTAAGTGATCCATCCAGCGTAGGACTGTTGTATGTGATATTAATGAAACCAATGTTTTGTTAATGTGAAAAGAGTGAAATGCGTTTGTGGGCTCAATGAAACTATTTTCAATGTAGAACAGCAATCAAATTAACTAAATCCAATTAACTTAATCAATTACCTAAAAACATATAATCATTAAATAAAGATAATGTTAAAAAAAAGAAACATTTTGCAGATTATTAACATTACCAAATAGATTTTTTAAAAAATATTTTATGATTTAATTAGAACTTTTAATTAATAATGGTTCTTATTTTCCCCAACTATACATATACACACACACGTGGGACCCACTGTATTTGGACAATAAAAATCTCATAACGCAAATTTGTGCCGTTAATTGGGGCCAAACGATCCCGATAAGTCCCAATTAACAGAAGTCGACATATATTTACTTTCTATATATCATCTTGTATACTCTATCTATATCTATCTATCCATCTATCTATCTATCTATCACTCTATATATATATATGTATATTATATACAGTATACGCACATGTGATTTGTTTATTTACACATGCATAAATACTGTATCTATAAAATTTCTGTTTTAACCTTCAGGTTAAGTTTTTAAGTAACTTTCTTCTGGGATTATTTTTTCCAATTAAGTTCACACTTAATTCCGACAGTTAATCCCATGGCGAGTGGTTATATTGCCTGGAGTAGTGACCCGAACTCAGCTGCTCTCCTGCCTGTGAGTCTCCAGAGAGCAAGCAGACAATATCACGTTAGCAGAAACAGACCTTTTTGCTTTGCTCCGATGACGAACAGCAGGAAAAGAAATAAAAGTGACACAGAAGGTCATACTTTGCAGGGAATGGGCTTTTTTTCCCCAAGTAATTGGACATTTTATTAGGCCGAGTTGATGTTAATACACCGTGTGATACTGTAATTTTGAGCATGTTTTTCTTGCGTTATAAGACATGTAATGACATTTCTTTGGGTTTGTAGCCATTGTAAGGACTCTGGTCTGAGTCTCTAGTGCTGTTCAGCTCAGTTAGATCAACCGTTCTGCAGTTCAGCAGTTGAACATCAGGCCCTGAGCAAAATGTCATATGAAGGCGCAGATGATTTCATCTTCTCTAAGCCTGCAGCTCCTACATCTGCATCTTTTTTAAAGCCTTTACGTGACTAGTTAGCACAAGGTCTGTCATAATTCTAAACCTTGTGCTGGATTTGGGTTTGACGGTTGGTAAAATATGTANGTTTTATTTCATGACTAAAAATACAAATATTTTATTTGGAAAAAATTCAAAACAAAAATGTATTTTATTCCAAAAAAAAAGGCAAAAATGTACAGTGTTTTATGTGTTTAAAATACAAAACAAACTTATATTTTATTCCGATAAATTGCCAAAAAAGTATTTCAGTTCATTTAAAGTACAAAACAAACATATTTTATTCAGTTAAAATAAAAAACAAAAATGTATTTTATTCTATTAAAATACAAAACAAAAAGGCTTGAAACATATACACACATTCACAAGTTTTGCTCTTCTCCTATATGTTATTCAAGTTCTTCATCTGTAACTATAGTTTGTGCGTGTTTATATAGAATACTTTACGATGGTGCTTTGAAAGACCCTACACAGATTTACGGCCGTGGGACTGTGTGGTCCAGGATCTTTGGTTTATTTATCGCCTTTCACACACATTTTCGCTCAGTCCTGTCTCTTTACAGTGCTGCGGTTCTGAACCAGGGTCTGACAAGCAACCTTCACGCTTGTGTAATCCTGTCACCAGCTTCTGGGTTAAAAAATAGCTGATAGCTTTTCAATCAGTCTAAAAATGCCACTCTGATGCCGTTTTCTGTAATCGGAGACGGGAAATAAGAAGAATAAAGAGGGAGGGAGAGAAAACTTAAGACTGGAACTCATCTCATTACAGCTGGGGTAAAGGAACGTCACAGTCTGTTCTCAGTGATGGTAACAATACACAGCAGGAGCTCACCATGAGCTTCATGAGTCGTGGCTTTATACATCAGATCGGGTCAATGGGTTTCTGAGCCATCTTAGCACGCGGCAGCGAATGAATTTTGCCTCTCACTGTCAACTTATGAGAAGCTGAAGATTCGAGAAGTGTTAGCGTTGATTAGCTTTATGCGCGGCAAGAGCTCCTTGATGGGATTAAAACATGTTTAATTGGGTCAGTTCTAAACTAGCTTTAAGTCAAGCCCAGTGTAAATGTAGACGTTGGCTGTTAAAGATGTAGTGGTAAAAATTGATATGTAAATTTACACTACATTACGTAATCGCTCTTCTACAGCGGTTGTGGAAGTGTTTCTTTTTTCTACTTTGAACTACTGAGTATCAAAAATATAAGCAACTTTTACTTTCTGCTTTACTTCATTACATTTACTCGTTACATTGTGATTCTGCGCGACAAGTTGTCATCTTTTTCTACCCTGGTTAATTTCTTGGGCGGATTAGGCAATATCGCCATCTGCAGGATGTATCATTGAAGCTCAAATTAATACAAATTGATTATCTGCATTCAAAATGATAAAGTTCCTAATTTCTTTCATTGTTTTCACTTTCAATCAGCCTTGAAGACGACAGACACACTGAACAAAAGATTGTGTTGTGAATGAGTCACTTCAGAGTACAATTCATTCATTTAGTGTTGACTGCTCATGCTCTTAGTAGCACTGTACTGACCCCAAATCAGTCAGATCCGATCAGTCATGAGCCGGAAACTGTTGTTCTGAGGATACGGAGTGTGATGGCTTGAAATGGCAACTTTTCAATTGTATAGTTTTAATTATTTTCTCTCACAGTTTTCGTTCCAAATAAGTGGAATTTTGTTCCAAATAAGTGAACAAAATTAGGATTCTACTCTATATTAGGATTTGCTTCAGGACTTTAAAACTTGAATCAAAAAAACGGCTGTTCCATTCAATCTTTGTCCCACTTAGTCTGAGTCGACTGTTTTTGGATTGCTGGGCAATTTTTGACAACATAACATTAGCAAATGTGCAAAAATAAAATGTTATTTAAACCACTAAAGCTTTTTTTAACAGCCTGCTGTCTCTTTTAACAAAAATTTAAAAGTAAAATGTCACTATTTTAGTACAATCAGTAGAAAGACACAATTGTTAATTTCCTGTCATTGCATTTTTTTATACAATCCTATATCAATTTTTATTATCCTTTTATACAATGTAACAACAATCCAGTGATATTTTCTGACCTCTCGTGTACGTAAATGCCAGAGTTTTACGTAACTACAGTACACGATTATTTTTTTAACAATGAGGATTCGCTTCTTTGGGCATTTTGGAACACTTTTCTGGATCAGCGCATCCATGTTTTTGGTTTAATTTTTGACGCAGCCGTGCCACTTATTCTTCAGATAACAGGCTGATGTTTGGCTTATTATAATGTACACAGTGCAGTTATATCTCTGCTCTTTAGGTTGCTTCATTGACATTTGTACTGGGGAATTATGTCTGTCTGATGCAGAACTGCAGCAAATTGTTGGTTGTTGCTAGCAAAAGTTGGTTGTTGCTAGCAATAGCAATGTCAGAGTATCAGGCTTTAACGTAACGTGAAAAAATACGCTAAATGCATAAACGTACTACAGAGGCGTAAAGTACTTGAGTGAATAGACTTTGTTACTTTAGGTATTTTTGTTAATTTTGTAAATATACAATATGTACACATATGTATAATGCAATTAATTCGTAAACTGGAAAATTTCTTTAGACCATGAAACACAGAGCATAGTATTTGTACTTGTATTAGTACAGTACTTGTACTTTATTGATTGCATGAATTTATTGGGACTGCGTGGATTTAAAAGTTGTTTATCGTTTTGATGACTCAGTACAAGTACAATGTAGCTAAAAATAGTTAAAGTAAAAAAACATTTACAAAAATTCCTAAAGTTTACTCAAGTACTTTATACCTCTGACGTAATGCTATGTGAAGTTATCTCTGTCTTCAGCCTTTAAGGTGAAGCACAGGCCTTTCATTTTACTGCTAGTTTTATCCTGGCCACACACACACACACACACACACACACACACACTATTATCTTGCTAACATGTGTAAAAAACCCGTCAAAACTGAGGATATAAAAATAAAATGTGTATACGCAAAGTGTCTGGTGCTCTTACCATTATTTACTCTCCATATTTGGTGCGACCTGCAGGAATCAGTGGAGCATCTCTGGACACCATCAAACATGGCGATGGTGTTCTGTGGATCAACCCGTAAAGCTGTTACTGTCTATAGAAGTGGGTCATTCACTCCGAAGACCAGACTGAATCAACAGTCGGCGAGAAGCTGTGATTTTTATCGTTTTCTTTTGTTTCCGCGTAGAAACGTCCCAAGGCTCCAGCGATTTGTGAAGTTCTGTTGCGTTGTGTCCAGCTCATTAAAAACAACGAGTTGGCTGTGAATATCCCCGAAGAATAAGCAAGTGAGAAAGTGTTTGGCATTGTTATGCAGCCTTTCAATTAAACCAACCCGGACACCAAATGCTCTGGCAGATCTTTTTACAAGCTTCCCCGAGTGTCGCCCGGAGTTTACTGTTATATAAACCAGCAGCGGAATATAGTGAAGCGCTGTGCTATGCTCTTTGTTATCCATTGGGTTTTTTTTTTCTTCTTTTCTTACTACCCTCATTTTTTTATAACATAGTCGGCTAGGTCGCCGTTATGAGATTTGATTTGGACTTTAGGATTTGTTCCAATAAAGCATTACCCTTTAACAAGGTTCTTACTAGTGCTTAAAATCCTTGAAAATGCTTGATTTCAATAATGTGTTTTTAAGGCTTTGAAAATGCTTGAGTTTTAAATGAAGTGCTTGAAAATGCTTGAAATTATACGGTGGAATCTGGTGTCTGGTTTCACGCACCTTTTGATTCTTCGAGATTGAGACAGAAAGAGAGAGAGAGAAATAAAGTGAGTGTGTGAATAAACAGCTCGTGATCACTATGATCCAGGTCTGATTAAAAGTGCAGAAAGTGGGAAGCATCAACACCTTTATTGTCGCAGTGTTCCCGGCTTTGTTACAGTTTGTTAAAGTAAAACTAATTTTGCTAAAAATGGAGAAGAATGGCAGATGTTTAATGTCTTACTTTAAATAAAGTTGGAATTTAAATTCTGCCTATAATGTTAATAAGCTCTACTAAAATGTTTTTTTTCCCACCAATACCACAGAACGTTCCCTCAAAATGGTGATGTTTCATTTTGATTGTGTTTAGGCATTTAGCTTTAAATATACATTTTACCACAACTGTATGGTGCTGGAAAAACTTGAACATTGACCTTGAAAGTACTTGAAAAGTGCTTGAATTTTATCTTTCATAAAGTGTAGGAACCCTGATTTAACAGGCTGCCAAATTATACGGAGTGGACTGTACTTTGAGAAGTGAACCTAATGTGTAGGCAAACTATTCGCAACTTGTCAACCTGTTCAACCTGTGTCAGTCTGTAGAATTGTGAAGGACAACGAAGGTCGTAGATTTGACGCTTTGGGAATGAAGCTTGTGGCTTGCATTGTTAATTAATTGTGATATGCATTGAATAAAAACCTCAAGTAAATGTAGAAATACGTAAAACTTGAAAGAATACCGTATTTTTTTGGACTATAAGGCACACGTGAAATCCTAAAAATGTTTTAAAATGGGCTTATAATGTGCTTTATAGTGTGTTTCTTTACACTTTTTTTATTCTCAAGTTTTTTTTTTTCATTTCCAGATTTTTTACATAACATATTCAGATTTTGAGATATACTGTACTATATATTTTGCAAATTCTGCAAACTTGTACGTATTGCATATAGCTTACATTATTGTGCTTTCTGTATACAGTTATTTTTAATTTGTAAATTTCTAATAGTTTTGTCCTGTAATTGCTCTAATTTTGATTAACTAAATACTTTTATGACACGGAAAGTATGTGGCCTGGCTTACCTGTATTAGGAGATAATTTCAATAAAAAGTTATTCTACATGTAGAAAGGCAAAAATGTACAGAGTACCATATTTCTTTTTTTATTGTAAGGCATTAAAAATGTTTACAAAATGTTGATTGTGCGACTTATAGTCCACTTTATAATGTGACTTATCTGTGGAAAAAAAATTAGGTGGTAGATATTTATTAGCAGTGCATGCAATAGTTCAAAAATATGGTATTTAGTTTGTGTAAAAATGTTTATGTTTGCAAACATTGCCATTTCCTCTATTCTTGAAATATTTCTCACAAACTTTACTGTTTATTCTGTAAGCCTGTTTTATTTCCACGCGTCCTTGCTTATTTACTCGCCGTGCTTCTCTGACCTCTGCACACTTTTCCTTTTCTTCTTTCTCTCTCTCTCTCTCTTTCTTTTCCAGCAAAACGATTCAGATCAATATAATCGATGACGAGGAGTACGAAAAGAATAAGAACTTCTTCCTGGAGATCGGAGAACCCCAAATGGTTGAAATGAGTGAAAGAAAAGGTGGGATGCCCTATTTCCCCTGGTCGTTTGCCAATGCCCAGTGTGCTGCCATCTTCTGGGATGATCAGGAAGTGCATCTTAAGAGCATTAGAGGAACTGACATGTTACTGGACCTCAACTATGTCCGCATTTGATTATTAAATCCTCAAATCTGATTTTATGTTCCCCTCACAGGAAGACCCTAAAGGTTAAAATTCTTGATCATGAGGAGTATGACAAACAGGCAAACTTCTTCATAGAGCTTCAGGAGCCAGAATGGAGGAGGAGAGGATGGACAGGTGAAAGAGCCCAAAAAAAATGACTTTTGTGTCTTCTCGATCGTTCTAGCTGCCCTTTTTTCTGGCTTTTGTCTTTCACTTCCTCCACTCCTCCTTCAAAGCTGCTCCTCTGCCGCATTAATGCCGTTTCTCCTCCTGCTTGCTGCTCAGTTCTAGTGGATTTATTCCACGTGTTCTCCCGAGTAACGGTTATTAGAGAAGAGGCATAATTGGCACTGACGGCCTTTAAAGTGCGGATTGTGTCCAGGAACAAAGCTCGAGCTGTCCTTCACGACTGCAGGGAACAAGGTCATTGGAAATCATTATGAGCAGGAGATGCGTACATGGGTTTCCAGGCAAATTCAAGACCTTGTGAAATTCCATGGTCATTATTTTCAATATATTGGCAGGAAAAGGCAGCCTAATCCTTTCAAGAACTGTTATTTAGCAACGCAGTTTGTTTATTTTAATGTGTTTTATACGCTTATTTGAACTCATTCCGACTGGAACGCTGCTCGTGCATTAGTGCTGTCCATTGAAAAATGACAATTGCGGCATTAAGTCATTTGTGGTTGAGATAATTGGCTGTTTGCTGAAAAGTAACGTTTTAATGGAACTAAAATGCATCAATGTTGCAGACATAAAACAAATAGGCAAACAGCGTTTTGCTATTTCAGCTTAATTTTTATTTTAATTTGAAT
>SOMO01000116.1:230476-254285 GCA_028128575.1 Paedocypris carbunculus
AACAAAATATAATGTAATGTAAAAGTAATGTTGAAAAGAAAAAAAAAATCACCATTAAACGTAATAAAAATAAACATTTACATGGACAAGTGCTGTATTGTGTTCAGTTGAGGATTATTAGAACTGGTTAAAATTAATAGCTCTGTTTAAAAGCACTTTTGAAATACTTTTCAAATAATGATTATTTTAGGGCGGCTAATAATTTTGTCCTCAACTGTAGATGTTTGCTGTATGTGGTTTGCTGAGTGTAAACACACACACTTCAGAATAAAATCCTTTTTCAGGTAGTAAAATGTCGGTGTTGATACTCTACCGTTGTTTTTAATCATTCATTCTCCCCGTTTGTTTTTTGCTTTTTTTAACTCGACTTCTGTGACTTCTTTTTAACTTTAACTTCTCATCTCACATATACTAAGTGCAGGTAATTAGCGCAAGTTATCGCAGAGCAATCCCGCGTCATCACGCCCACGAGAGGCGCCCCAAAATACGGCAGAAGTAATGCAAGATCATCTTTCATTCACATTTAAATGATCGATCGGCTGAGTTTCGCTCGATGCGCGTGTGAGCGGACGACTCGAGCGGTTTCTGTCAGACCTCTAGTCCGCTCGCGCGCGCATCGAGCAAAACTCAGCCCATCGATCAGAGAGTTATAATAGGCAGAATCGTATAAACACTGGATTCAGATCGTGAAGAGGGAGAATCAAGATCGCGATTTTTTAACGATTAATCGTGCAGCTCTAATACACACCACCTAAGCTATGGAATGCTCTGCCTAGTCCAATTCGAGACTCTGAATCAGTGAGTCAATTTAAGTCTAGACTGAAGACGCATCTCTTCAGCAAAGCATATACTGACCTGTTCTAATAACTTCTATATAATATAATCGTAAAGAAAGGCTGCCTAGTTTAGTGCTCGGGACCGAATCACACCTGCACCTCCGAAAACTGTCAAAATCATTAATTATGGTACTTCAAGTTTTTCTAATGTCTTTGGGTTTTTTTTGCGTTTAACTCCAAAAAAAAAATTCTGGAGAAGGTCATTGGGTCCCAACTTCAGGATCACCTCAGCAACAACTCCCTCTACGAACCATTTCAATCTGGTTTTCGCCATAGCCACAGCACCGAAACGGCACTCATAAAAATCACTAATGACCTAGTGGCAGCCGACTCTGGACTCCTATCCATCCTCATCCTCCTCGATTTGAGTACCGCCATTGACACCATCTCACACACAACTCTCCTCCATCGCCTCTCCTCTATTGGTCTCTCCCATACTCACTGCACTGGTTCCACTCATATCTCACCAACCGCTCTCAATCCATCCACACTAAATCTTTCTGCTCTCCATCTTCCCTGGTCACAATCGGAGTTCCCCAGGGCTTGTCTTAGGGCCCTTACTCTTCATCATCTACATTCTCCCCCTTGGCAATATCTTTCGGAAATACCACCTCCTTTTCCACTGTTTTGCCGACGACACTCAGCTCTACCTGTCATGCAGGCCTAATTCTCCACTCCCTCACCGACTGTCTATCTGAAATACAGCTCTGGTTCAGTACCAACTTTCTTAAACGAAACGCCCATAAAACTGAAATATTACTGGTGGGTACTAAGTCTATTCTCTCCAAGACTCCAAACTTCTCTGTTTCACCCTCCCCCCAGGTAAAAAGTCTTGGCGTCATCCTGGACAGCCTGCTCTCTTTTAAAACCCATATCAACAGTATTTACTCGCTCTGCCTACTTTCCTCTCCGGAACATAAATCGCCTCCGTCAGTCTCTCACCCCCCTCTCAACCTCCATTCCGGTCCATGGTCTTGTCACCTCCCGCCTGGACTACTGCAACTCCTTTCTCTTCAACCTCCCCAAGAAATCTCTCCACAAGCTCCAACTCGTCCAAAACTCTGCTGGTCGTATCATCACCAAACCCCCATCCCACACATCACATCACCAGCAAAATAATAAACACTGATAGAAAACGTGAACGAAAGAACAGTCAAAATGCTTGGTTTTTTATGATTGAAATACAGTCTGTAGGCGTGGTAGTTAAAGTAGTGGGGTTGTAGTCCACTTACATTTTCAAGCAGTTCATATTAACCCTTTATTACTTTTTGTATAACTGGTGAGACAGTTTGTTTACCGTCAGTTTACAGGGACTTAAACTGTAAAAATGTTCAAAAAACTTGAGTTCAAAGATACACTTGTAATACATAATAGGATCACCGAGTGGCAGCAGTGAACACTAGGGGAGCTGCACCAAAAACCGTTTCCGTTCTGATCTTCACAAAAAACTAGTTCTGGAGGTCGGGGTCGTCTGCTTGATTGTGGCGTGGTAAATGTTTGTGATTTTTTTAACACGTTCCTGTAAAGCACATTGTATCTCTTTATTTATATTTAGATTAGAACTATCATGATAAATCGAAAAAAAAATGTTTTAAGCTTTTCTGGTACCCCGCAATAAAGAGCTAACATTCAAGCACTTTCAAGGCCTTGAAAACACATTCAAGCATTTTCAAGCATTTCCAAGCATTTCAAGCACCCGAAGAAACCCTGTTTAAATCATTCTTTTCCCCCGGTGGTGGTCTACCTTGACTCCGAGGGCTTCCCCTGAGATGACAGAAACACTGACTTCATCTGTGGCCATCTTGGGGATTTCGTCGTTCTTCAGCTCCTGGTACTGAGGCTCCACCAGCTTGTCTTCACTCTTGAGGTTCACCCACAGATGAAGGCCATGGATGAGTTTGTCCGACACGGGCATCTCGGCACGAACCACCCCTCGGCCCGCCGTCATCCACTGCCACAAAACACACATTCACACGCTTTAATCTCATTAGATTATAATCTGTGTTCAGTTGACACTTTCAAACCACAACCAATTTTTATCACAAGCACACAAAAAAAAATAGGATTTATGGTAGAGCTGCACAATTAATCGCTAAAAGATCTCGATTCAACCCTCCCCCCCGTCACCACGACGGGTTCTACAACTAAAATAGGTGGAAGGATTTTGCAGATATAAAAAAGATTGCTAAAGAATATACATTACATTATTTTTCATTGCATTTATTTAAATCTTACTTAAAAGCAAAGAGTAAAACGTGATATTCCATTGCGGTTTAACAACTTGATGTTCAAGGATACATTTTTTAGATATAAAAATCCAGAATTTTGAAAGCTCTTTTTATCGTGATTTTATCCAGAATCATGCAGCTCTCTCGTTCATGATTAAATTGATCAATTCCACTGTGTACTTTAGTTTTGTATCATCGTTTTTATAATAATAATTATTATTGTTACTATGTATTATATATTAGTATTAAAATGTTTTAGTACTTTATTTTTATAAAGTGCAAACGATTACAATAATAATACTTTTTGTCAATAGGAAATCAAAATTTGTAGATAGACAGCGCTATAGTTACAATAAGCAGTGCACAATTTGTGTTTGTAGATAGTACGATAGTTAGATCAACCTTTGTCAATAGATCGTTTGTGTTGAAAGTGAGTAATATTTTGTTAGGTTCAACAACTGTAATTGTTTTTGTTAAAAGAAATAAACAATTGCGATATGTAGTTCAAAATTTCTGTTAACACTTTTTATTAATAAACGGTATGACAGTACAG
Source organism: Paedocypris carbunculus (assembly GCA_028128575.1). Classification (NCBI taxonomy): domain Eukaryota; kingdom Metazoa; phylum Chordata; class Actinopteri; order Cypriniformes; genus Paedocypris; species Paedocypris carbunculus. Next base: position 234,094 of record SOMO01000116.1, read on the forward strand.
TAATTTTCTTGATAGAGCTACACTTTATAATTTCTGTTGATAGATAAGATAGTTACAATAGTTCAACAGCTCTTGTTGATAAATACTAGAATAGCACAAGGATTTTTTTGTTAAGATGCAATAGTTCAATATGTGCTGTTGATGTATATTGTGATAGTTTGTCAATTTTTGTCAGTATTATAGTTAGAATAGATCAACAATTTTTATTTGATTGACAGTTACGATAGGCACCAGCTCCCCGCAACCCTGTGAAGGACGAAGCGGTAGAAGATGATTGAATGACAGTTGAAACTATGATAGTTAAATAATTTTATTAATTGTCTTGAAAAAATGTAAAACGACTTAAATTGTAACCGTGTACCTAGTTAGTTCTGCTTTCATTACATTTTTTTAAATCACCCACTTAAATTGTTTCCACCAGCTTTGAGCCTAATTAATTCTTCTCTTTTGTCACCCTTTTCTCACACTCTTCCACTCCTCGTCCTGGGACACCAGCTCTATAAAGCCAAACGCTCTGGTTCCACCCAACTCGGTTTCCTCTGTGCTCCGGGTGTTTATTAGTAAAGCAGGAGTCCGTGTCGCTGTAGGTAAGGTGCTAGCTGTAGTGAAGGTGGTGAAGGCCAAGACGTATTAAAACATTCCCTCACTGACCTGGGAGAAAGTGAGACACAGGAAGTGCCCTGCGGGCGTACACGCTCCATTTGGTGCGAGCATGTGTGTGTTTCTGACGTGTTTTGAAACATAATTTTTAGATCAATAGTTTGTGTAAATAAAATAAAATTTAAAAATGATATTAAAAAGCAGATTACTAATAAGAAAAACTTTGTTAGGCAGCATTTAGTGATGTCAAAAAAATGACATTTTTATTTTCCATAGAAGTATTTGCAAATGTGCACATTTTTCTGTGTTAATACTGCATTAATAGTGTTTTACCTGCAAGTCTCCGGGTTCCATCCTTCCACTATGGCCACACGAGTCTTCATGAGCTGTTATTCCACTCAACAAATACGTCACCTGAGAAAACAGACACGACTACAGCTTCACCTCGAGAAAAACATGTGCACAACTCCGAACAACCAACGAGAACTTAGTGAGTATGAACCTTCTTAGTCTAAAAGAAAAAAGAATTAAGAAGAAACTTAAAACCCGCAATCGTGTCTGGGATATAGAAATCGCTAGAGTAAATTAGAATATAAAAGACACTACGAACATGTTTGAAGTAAAAAAATTAAGAAGAGTTTGTCAATATGGCCACTAGGGGCCGTATCAAAATTGTGCTCTGAATTTAACCATCCAGTGAAGTTACCAGTGATAGGAATAACAGCGTTTTTATAATAAACAGTGTTACTTTTTTCCGTAACGACTAATCTAACGTAATTACTTTTTCCACCGTTACCGTCAGAAATGTGGCGTTACGTTAATTGTGGTCATCGGTTTTCATAACGGTGCATCCCTACTGTTGTGAGAAGGAAAATGTCTACCAGTTGAGTGACAGTTTTATTCATTTATTTTTGGTACATTCCTTAAGAAGTATACTTTATATTGACTTATTTATTGGCAAGGTGTGGTCTGTGCAATAAACATTAAAAGTTATAAACCATCTATTGTGTTTTATTATTCACTACACTAATGACAATAGCATATAGTATGATAGGTGTCTCTCACATTGACATCTCTCACAATGGACACTTTTCTTTTTTAATGACTCTGTCTTTCCTACTTTCCGCTATATAGAAAAGCTTAATATAAACTTGAACTTGACCATTGTCCCACAGCAATATTAACATTTTTATTTAATGTACACTGCTTTATAATAATAATGTATCATATTTAGTGTCCGTTTCATTCATTTAAAATATTTTATATCAAGAGCAGCCAAGTTACTTGACAAAATACAAATCTTCTTTCCCTGTTAATTAGTTACTTCTATAACGACAACCACAACCCCTGTCTTTATCCAGTATACAGGTGAGAAACCAGCTTAAAAGAATCAACAGTAGGAAAGCAGCCGGACCAGATGGCATCAGCTCCAGACTCCTCAAGTCCTGCGCAGATGAACTGTGTGAAGTCCTGGAACTAGTCTTCAATCTGAGCCTCAAGCTGAGGAAGGTCCCACAGCTCTGGAAGACCTCCTGCGTGGTACCAGTGCCTAAGACACCACAGGCCAAAGACCTCAGCAGCTTCAGACCGGTGGCTCTCACGTCTCATCTAATGAAGACACTGGAGAGACTAGTCCTGGGTCACCTCAGATCTGCTGTGGGAACCTACCTGGACCCACTGCAGTTTGCCTACAGACATGGCATGGGAGTAGAAGACGCCGTCATCTTCCTTCTGCATCGAGCTCTTTCTCACCTTGAGAAGCCCGACAGTAGCGTGAGGATCATGTTTTTTGATTTCTCCAGCGCCTTCAACACCATACAGCCGGTGCTTCTGGAACACAAACTGGAGGAGGCTGGTGTGGACCTCTATCTGACGGAGTGGATCATGGACTATCTGACAAACAGGCCACAGTTTGTGAGAGCCAAGGACTGTGTGTCTGACACTCTGAGCTGCAGTGTGGGGGCTCCACAGGGGACTGTACTGGCTCCTTTCCTCTTCACCCTCTACACCTCAGACTTCAGACACAACACGGACGGCTGTGTTCTGCAGAAGTTCTCTGATGACTCAGCAATTGTTGGCTTGATCACAGGAGATAACGATGCTGAGTACAGAGGACTCACTCAGGACTTTGTGGACTGGTGTCGGCGGAACCACCTCCTGATCAACGCAGGGAAAACTAAGGAGATGGTGGTGGATTTTCGCCGGCGACTGTCTACTGTCATCCCACCGATGCACATCCAGGGAATGGACATTGAGAGAGTGGACTCTTATAAATACCTGGGTGTGCATCTAAACAACAAACTGGACTGGACTCACTACACAGACGCACTGTACAGGAAGGGTCAGAGCCTTAGACAGACTCTACCTCCTGAGGAGACTGCGGTCTTTTGAAGTGAGAGGGTCACTCCTGAAGATCTTCTATGACTCTGTGGTGGCATCAGCAATCCTGTACGGTGTGGTCTGCTGGAGCAGCAGCATCTCAGGCAAAGACAGGAAGAGACTGGACAGGATCATCAAGAAGTCCAGCTCTGTCCTGGGCTGCACTCTGGACACAGTGCAGGAGGTGGGTGAGAGAAGAGTCCTGGATAAACTATCATCCATCCTGGACCTGGACTCTCACCCACTGGTGGACTCGCTGTCTGCTATGGAGAGCAGCTTCAGTGGTAGACTGATTCACCCCCGCTGTGTGAAGGAGAGATATCGCAGATCTTTCCTAGCTGCTGCGATTAGACTCTACAATTTCAATTTAACTTTAAACTGGTGACTGGAACTATGCTTATGACGGGCAGCTTATGACTGGCTGAGAAAGACCAGTTTATCCATCTAATTTAGGACGTTTATTCATCTCTAAAGCTTTATCTTAGCTGCAGACAAAAAATTTCGTATTGTGTCTGCTTCACGATTGACTGCTTTTGTCATTTATTAAAATTTAGCTTTTAATTTAACATGTATTTAGATTTTTTTTTTAATCAAATTAAGACAAACTTGAAGATATTGATTCACATAAAGCTGACGTTCAACATTCAAAAGTCATAAAGGGTGAGATTGTTCTTCTATGTTAGACTAAATTCAGATTTAACAATTAAACGTTAAAAGGTACAACAGTAACGTAAAACTTTTAATTTCCTCGTAAAAGAACACGTGGTTCATCTTGTGGCAATAAAAGATACTATCTCCAATTTATTGGTCCATTTGTTGCTCTTGTATTAATTACTTCTGGCATAAAAATGTACATTATTCATACTGTCATAATTATTATGCTACACGACACTTTATGCTAAAATCTTAGCGTCGAATGGAGTTTTGTTATTACAAGCTTGCGCTATTAACCCTCATGACAAATGTTCCTTTATGTTCCGCATTTTAACCGGCCAATCAGTGTCCACGCTAATTTCAAATTAATTGAGTTTAATGATTCTCTTTTTTTAATTGAAAACAAATTGTTGTACTTTTTCCCTACATGCACAAAACAACACCGAATATAATATTTTATAAATGTAATATACCGGTGCATAGTGAAATGGATAGTTGGGATCTTTGCTTGCGGTCGCAGTACAGAAGGGGTTTCCGGTCAGAGAAACACGGGAAATTGATTAGCCAGAGAAAAAGGCCTTTTATTAACTGAGCAGAGAAGAGACTTCTTCAGATGGAAAGCAGATAACTAACTAAACAGTACACAAACAGTTTACATCAGTCTGGTTGCTACAGAGGTCCGTGGAGATGATCTGTCGTCAAGCACTCATATCCACAACAATGATATGGCATATTCCTCAATTACAAGAATACTGGAATAAACCATATTTAAATACAAATTATTGTACTGTCCTATGCCAGATAGACTTTCTTACACATAGGTAGAGTGAAGCGCAAAGCAAACGCCACGCCCAGCCCCCTGCTGGTGAAACAATTGTTTAACCTTTAAAGTTTAGCTAACATTATCTTAGCTGTAAATCATCTCGTTTCAAAAATCACGTTTTTCCGACAAAACGAAAAATTCGTGTTAATAATAAAAACCTCTATACCTTCTCAAATCCCCGGTAAGGAAAATCCGGGAAACCGCCTGGCTTAGCGTAGCCGAATTCATCCAGCATCAAGAATGGATCGAGACACCCCAGCTAAAATAAAGCGATGTTTATTTACCTCGTGGATGATAATGATAATATCAGCATCTGTCGAACTTACCTCGTGGCGTCCGATACTCCTGCGAACCCGAGCACCGAGGCCTTCGCACTCCTCCACGCTCAAAAACACCTGTCTAACTTTTCTGATCATGACGGAAACTCGAGTCGATCGATAACAATAAACTTTAACTGTCAGCAAATGTACTCAATCGCTCCTAGCGAGTCGGCGTCGCGCTGTGTAGTTGTCCTGCTGTCACCTTAATTCCCAATACTCTGGTATTTAAATAAAAACTGTCCAAACAAAAATAGAACAAACTCTGTTCTGTTCTGTCTCAATTTGTTCGTCTTAATCGGGTTTTGTTTTCGGGAATTTGCACCTCCTAGTGGACTAATAGTGTCATTGCCAGAAGTGCCGTGTGCATCGGAACAAGAGATCGGCTTGTTCGCCAAACTGTTCATAAAATGTTTTATGTGATTTCTGGAGGTGGCTATGACCATAAGTTATGTTTTTAAATGATTATTGTACAGAGTTGGAAATTTTGATTCTAACAAGGTATTGTTGATTTCTTTAATGCACGTTCAGATGCATCGGATGCGTCTTTATTTTAGCAATAAGCGGCTAACGAGGAGTCTGTGGTTTAAATTGTATGTTGTTTAAATACTGTTTATTTTATATTGTGTCTAATTTTATGTAACTTTGTTTGTTTAGTTTTACCGTGAGGAATGAGAAGTTAAGCTCAAATATGAGATACAATAATTTACAAATATACATAATTTTATGTACCTTTGTTTAGTTTTACCGTGAGGAATGAGAAGTTAAGCTCAGTCGGTGAGCTAGTCAGCGAACACTAGCGCTGGGACAGAATAATCTCTGTTGCAGTGTTGCCAACTCCTCAGCAAGGAAAGTCGCCATAACTTACATTCTAATTTGCACACGTATTACGTACATGTATAACGTAACACAATTAAATATAACATTTGTCAAATATCGCTGATTTACACGGTGTGTTTAAGTACACACACAAAGTACACACACAAAGAGGTAAGTGACCAAGGAAGTTCGAGTCAAATGCAGTGATCCATTTGTGTGCAGTCACTGTGATTATTTTAGAACAAAGAACATTTTACATTTACTGTACATCTCCTTTACAAGCCACGGCGGAGTTAGCAAGCGGACGGGGAAGGGGCGGCTATGGCAAGCGGAATTAACATGTATCCCCTCGCAGCGACTCGTCGTAAAACAATTATGACTAGTCACAACTCATTTCAAGATATCTTCAAATGTATTTTGACTAGTCACAATTCGAATTAGAGATATCTTCAATTCAATTGTGACTAGTCATAAATGTCATTCGAGATATCTCTAAATACATTCTGACTAGTCACAACTCAATTGAAGATATCTTCAAATACGTCACTGACTACGTCACATATCCACAAACATATTTAGAGATATCTTCAATTGCATTTTGACTAGTTACAATTGGCTTTCTAGACACAGTGGTACCCCGACTTACAAAATTATTTCGTGCCGACGGTCGTTTTGTTAGGCAGAATTTCGTTAGTTGAGCTGCATTTTACATGCAATTCGTCTAATACGGGTTCGTGAATTCTGAAAAACATTTTTTTTTCTTTTACAAATGATAAACTATTGTTAATAAATGTAATAAAAACATGTTACCAGTGGTACAAGTAGCGAAGCTATTAGCTTAACTACATTTTTCAGTAGCTTGGTGGTAGCGAAGCTATTTTCTGATTCAAACAGCTTTTCAGTAGCGAAGCAATTTTTTTGCTTAAGTAGCGGAGTAGCGTCCGCACAAGCTACATTTCACTAAAGCTAAATTTACGTTGAAGTTTCACACTTGCGGCCCTCTATGGGATAAATTTAGTGCCAAAAAGATTTGCGAGCGAGAAACCTTGAAGCGAGCGAGCGCAACTCGATTTATAATAAAGTGATTTGATTTGACATCTCTATATGTAATCGTAGATATCTCTAAAGTAATTTGAGATGTCTTCAATTCAATTGTGACTAGGAGAAACTCGGTTTGTTCCCCGTCTGTGTGACGTCACTTCAAGATGGCGGTCGCCGTTCATGTGAGTTTGTCCGCTGTATTATTATTATGCATGTCCCGATCCGATATTGATATCGGAAATCGGTCCGATATCAGCCAAAAAAACTTTATCAGACTGCATTAAAAAATTTGCGATATAAGCTCCGATAAATATGAGCTTTCCGCTCAAAACTCCGTTACGGCTCTTCCATTCAGCGGCGCTCAGAGCCGGTGTAAGTACAAAAATGGCTCGGCCTGCAAAATCAGCTCGGGGTCCTGCGACTGGTGATGACGTCACACTACAGTCACAGCACTTGGACAAACCACGTAGAATCGCGATGTTTTTGCCAATAACCACCAACTGCAGAACCGCAGAAGGACAGTCTGAGACGCCGGCGCCCCAGACTGTCATGACGTCATGACATCCGGGCGCCAGAAGTGGGCGGAGCAAGTATTGCCTTAATAGGCAATTTGTACTTTAGTGTTTGCTACTTTTTAAAGTTTAAACCCCTCGTTATTAAAGTTATGATCATGCACTCTTTTTCAACGATTTAATTGAAAAGATTATATAAGTCCCATATACGGACTTCCATATACTACACCTCATGCCTGTCTGAATTTGTCTCGAGGCCACACCAACTGTCCTCATTTTTTAATTCTTTTTTTTTTTCAAGTGTAAAAGGTTCAAATTTATGCAACCAACAGATAATAATTTGATAATTTTTTTCCATACTTTTGCTTACTTTTGTTCTCCTGTTGATCTAGTCTTTCACACATACCACACAACGAAATAGGTTAAAGTATTCATGTTTTGTGCTGATTATCGTATCGGATTTATCTCGTATCGGTGGCTGCAATATCGGTATCGTATCGGAAGTTAAAATGTTGTATTGGGACACCCCTAATTATTATAAACTATATCTTTTTAAACAATTACCAATGGGCAATTTAAACAACCACTTTGTAACATGTTTTTTTTTTTACATCTATTAACAATAGTTTATCACTTGTAAAAAAAATGTTTGTCTGAATTCACGAACTCGTGGCACTGATTAGACGAATGGCATGTAAAATGCGGCTCAGCTAACGAAATTCAGCTGTCGGAACGGATTAATTTCGTTGCTCGGGGTATATATAAGACGCACCGGCATATAAGACGCACCCAATTTTAAAGGAGGAAAATCTAGAAAAAAAAAGATTCTGAACCAAATACTGTAGTAAAATATTTGTTATCAATTGTATAAAAGTTAACAGCAGTTTGAGAACAATACGGGTATTGAGATGTGCCACAATATGCATTTTGCAATACCGTGGATACCATGATAATTTATGATTTTTTTTTATACAAGTATATAAACACCTTAATAAAGTATAACACAGTTTCGTTACAACTTGCAACTTATCAATGACGGCACGGCCATTGCTAATCGAACACAGAAAGCAGTGTAACGGACTGAATTAATAAATCACACCCGCATATGTGTGCTGCTCTGTTTTCTGCGCTGTGCCTTTAAGAGAAAAGCTGTTTTAGTTTTAACAACGTGCGCGAGAAAATCTGCTTGTTTTATTTTGATGAAAGTCTGTTTTCGTTTGGAAATTATGGTTTCACGTGCGCGAGAAAGAAAGCGAGACAACGTTTACGAAAACAGAAACAAAGCTACCATAGGTAGCCGCTCGCTCTCTCTCTCTCGCTCGCCCTCTCTCTCGTGCGCGCCCGTTCGCCCTCTCTCTCTCTCTCTCTCTCTCTCTCTCCCGCTCGCCTTCTCTCTCTGTCTTTCCTATGGCGGTGACCGCGCTCCGCTCCGCGAATCTCTGCATTCGCCGTATAAGACGCACCAACTATTCTCCCTCAGTTTTGGGGAAGAAAAAGTGCGTCTTATACGGCGAAAAATATACGGTAACTAGTAACGGTAAGTGTCCATTCAAATGTAGTGGAGTAAAGAGCACATATACTCAATCATAAATGTAAATGTTGCTCGGCACAAGTACAAAGTAGTCGAAAATACTCACGTAAGTAAAAAAGTCTATGTACTCAAGTACTTTACACCACTGATTTTTTTTTTTTTTTAATAGACCTTTATTTTGTCATACTTTATTTACGATACATTTTCAGGTACACAAGATAGCAGTTTAGAGGCAAACAGTACTGGTCAGCGATTCGTTACTGTTTTGGCTCAGTTTGGGTCAAGGGAATGCTCATTCCCAATGCAGGCATGGATCTGAATCGCTCCTTAAGAAGTGATATTTCAGAAAACACGTCATTTGATGGGCAAGGCAGACATACCAGTATCCATCTGACGGAAATGCCCGTCCGCATTTCCGGTGTGCTGCTTCTCTCGTGACAGTTCTGGATCTTCACAGGCCTTTCATCCAGGCGCGAATTTACATATCCACATCTTAGATCTCTGATATCTTTATTTATCTTTGTCTTTTCTCTTTGAACACCTGCCACCTCCTGTGTATATATGCGAATATGATTGAATACATACGCCTGTAATGACGTAATCGTTGACAGGAAGTGTAAATCTATGTTGTTTCATCTTCTTGCTTTGTGAAAACATCAATTACTCGACACTCACATGGCGGTTAAAATAATTTAAAATGTTTGCATAAAAACTGTGGCTCAGATCCTCAAGGTGCAGGTTTCCTGGTCCGTAAAGCCATCGTCACCCACAAATATATCCATTTTATAGAAACTCTTTTGTACATAGTGTTTGTTGTTATGTTTTTCCTTTTTTTAACCTGTGATTTAAAGGCAATTAATTTGACACTCAAACACTCCTCGACTGCATAAAGTCTGAAACCACACGAAAATCACCTCAGGGAAAAGAATAAATCCACGTTTATAGCGCAGTGTGGCGTATTGAAAGTCACCGTGGCCACCAGGGGGCGCTCATACCGAAGATTCCCTCGCCGTTTTGGAGCGCAGGGCTTTCGTTCGGCTAATGAAGGGGTAAGTCGTGCAGATACAGCCAGAAGCCACTGTTAGGCCCAGACTGACCCATGCACAGAAGATTGACCATCCATAACCGTGATCCACATCACCAGGCAGACCATAGATGAAGGGAGGGTTTCTGGACAGGTCGTAGGAAACACTGGCTGCATAGGTGCACAGCGAGATTGTACAAAAGATTCCTGTAGGACAAACATACACACAGTGGTAATGTTACACGTACGTATGAACATAAAGAAACAGAATAATCCCAACTCGGGGATTAAAAATGTTTTGAGTAAATCATAATTTCGTTTATTAATAGAAAACAATGTGGACGGAAGATGTACAAAACAACTCTTGAGTATATGTGATGCTTTTTCTGTAGATTCAGCACAACTGGACCAAAGTTCTTTTACCAGCCAGTCCGCTATGACAGATTTTTGCAGCGATCGAAAACAGGAAAATAGGAAAACAGGAGATAGACAACACGTGGGAGATTGACTAGTGTAGATAAAGACTTGGAAAGGAAAGAAAGCCGCCTACGAGAAAGTGCTCAGCAGAGGGAAGCAAGAAGTTACCAAATAAACCAGAGCGAGTTGGCCAAAAGTGTAAGGCTTGTGTACCTGCCATGAGGAAGAGTAGTCCAGAGACGTGCTGGGTGAGGCTTTCCTCCCAGAAGAAGCCCACGGCGGCCACAATGCTGCCACACAGCATCACGGCAGCAGCCATGCCCAAGAACCCCGCTGTGATGCGCCGCAGATCTGAACACGGGAAAAACACACGCTGTTTCCATGACTACCACCCACTTAACCGTCAACACGCACCACACACGGGCAATACTCCACAGGAACTTTCTCATGCAATGCCTGCCGTGAAAAGCTTGCTGGGCATTTTAACTTCGAGGCGTAATGCTGTGGTGCCCAACTTTTCAATAAGAGGAGGCCAAACTTGACTTTCGTGGGCCAAAGGTGAACACCATTTCATGCAGAATTTTTAATATATTAAAATAATAATTTGGCAAATTTTCAATTATTACCTGGTGAAGTTCAGCATAAAACTCAACATGCATGTTTTTGGTGTTATGTTTATGATTATTTTTATGTATACTGTATTTATTTATATACGTATATATTAAATACTTTTTATGTACATTCTCTCTTTTCTGCATTTCTCTCACTCTCTTCTCTGTTGTTGTAAAATGTAATGTCCCCATTGTTGGACTAATAAAGCCAATTATTACTATAATAAAGCCGATTTTTCTCTAAATGTGTCTTTTAGAGCGTCTGACGGTCATCTCAGAGAGTTATTGTAACGTTTATCGTACAGTCATAACCTCTTCTTCCAAATTGTATTTAAATGTATTTAGATTAGTAAGATTAAAATCTTTAATTAAGATATAAAAGGGAAGGTTGCATGTGGCACCTTCAAGGGCCGGATTTGGCCCGCGGGCCGCAGGTTAGGCATCACTGACCTGATGCAAATCATCTAAGCATCTAAGCCTTCGACTTGTTGACTGCATAAATTGCATCAGCAAATGGCATTTGCAGTGATTTCACACGTTTGTGCCACTAAGAAAAGCCTTCAGGATTGTAATTAAAGCTAAAACTCCCTCTAGATTTGCTAAGCGACATCACCAGAGCTAATAAGATTCCAACTGGAAATGACATCTGACCTACTCGGTGTTCACCAAACACCACCGCCAGGCAGATAATCACATCAAGGAGACGTGAGAAAAGGTTGCGCTTGCATATTCATGGCAGGACAGTAGCACAAAAGGCACGAGCTGTGGTATCATTATTATTGTGAGCTGGAGATTTGTTTAAATTATTTTTCCAAGATGCATTAAAGAGCGAGAGAAGATGCCGTTTCAGAGAGAGACTGGTCTCCTTCAGGTCGGGGGCCGAGAGAAGCTGAAGTTATTGGTTGCACATCGTTGTGTAATGGAGTGTGTTGTTTTGATTTGCTTTGCGTTTGTGTTTGCACAGTTTGTGTGTGTTGTGTAAATTGTGTGCATGTACTAGCTCGATCTGTAGAGCGCTGGGGTTTGGAACACCAGATTATGGGTTCAAATCCCAAGTAAAGCTGGATGTTGATGTTTTATAAAAAAAATAAAAAAAAACAAATAAAAATTGTTGTTATACAAGTAAGTGATATAGAAATTCAAATCCAAAAATAAGCACAGAATGTGAAATTTGGAGACCGTTAATGGGGTTTTTTTTTTAGGCTGTTCCAGACGGAATTCCATTCTTTTAAATGTGAAAAACAAAAGTGTGTGCAAAATGTTTATTTTAACAGACACTTCAACCCATCCATACGTTTTCTGAACAGCTTTACTATTTCACTCACTGTGAGCGGGAACCAATCATAAAATCTGCCAAAAATGGCCAACCAATCACAGAGCAGGATCCACACACGTTCACACTCTCACTCACAACTATGGACAATTTTCCAAGGTCCAATTCTCTCATGTTTTTTGAGTGTGTGTGTGTGTGTGTGTGTGTGTGTGTAGACCTGAAAGAAACCCACGCAAGCAGGGGAATAACATGCAAATTCCACAAGACCCCAATCGAGCCTCAAACTTGAGTCCCCAAAAACTTTCACGAGAAAGCCACCATGCCATCCCAAAACTAAACCACAAACACAAAAACCCACAAATAATCAAAATGAAGTGAATTTATTGACAATTTAGTGGTTTTACTTATTCTGCGTCGTCTTTGCGTAGCTCAGTTTTGCCGTTTTCCTATATGCAAATCCCACTTAACACCAGCGTGCCTGTGCTGTTTAATATTCAACGCGTATCAAGAGCTGAATAAGATGGTGCGGAAGCTCCTTACGTAAGAGATGCCACTCGTCCTGCTGTATGGTTCTGGTCAAGTTGAGAGGGATGTTCCTGAGTCTAATGGGTTGAGAGAAATGGTACTTGACAGATGTGCATCGGTCGGCAATACCTGCGCAGGAATCACACACTTATTCAACACGCATTGACTACAAGACAAACACGTTCTTCTGGAGGATAAAACGTTTTCCAGTGTGACATGAAGGTCTGATTTGAATAGGAACATCGCCACCTCCTCGTTCCTTTCTTGATGTGGTCTTCTGCTTCCACTAATTTGATTTTATTCACATTTTATTATACTGTTCTCAAACATTGGTTGTTTTATGTGCTTTTTGTAGAGCACTTTAGTCGACCTCGATTGTTTTTAAGTGCTTTATGAATAATTGGCCGGCCAATCACAGAGGAGGACACACAGACACACACATTCACTCACAAGAGAGGGAAATTTACAATTGAATTTCCTTACGTTCTTTTCCTGAAAGGATGCTCTTCTATACATATTAAGAATGTCGTATTATTTTATGACTTTTTCAGCTCTTCTAGAGAGGCCTTTTTTAATGCTGCTGTCAATTTGCTTTGCTCATAAAACGTTCTAGACAAACTGACGTCTGTAGCTTTATACAGAACAAACACAACTCAATCTAAAGGTTTTTTCAACACATTTCTAGAAGGGTTTGTACAATAAAATGCTTCAAGTGTAAATAATGAATAAAGATGATTTGATTTGATTTGATTTGGACGGCTTGGATGTTCCCGAGCCAGTCTGAAGTAAAGAGCCAGGCGAAGACCAAGCTCCCACCTTCCCGACGGAGTGACCTTCTGTCATTATTTCCGCCCGGGTTGACACCGCACCACGTGGATCTGGCCGGCGTTGAGACTGCAGTAATCGTGCCGCAAGCTTGAATCATAAACACCCCCTGGGTCTATCAGCCAAAGGTACGTTCCAATGCCAGTGGGAGATACAGTCAAATTAATTCATACCGTCCTGAAGTGAGAGTCTTTAAAACCTTTACTTCTCCCCAGCACAGATAAATTATTCAACTGGCTTGTCGACGTCATGTTTATGCCTGGAACCGGATTATCGGCACTAAGCTTGTTTTCTCAAAATACACATATGTATAGTAATAAAAATCACTAATACATTTCTAATTGAATTCTGGAGACTTTCGAATAAACGTCAGTAAAATTACAAGAAAAAATATATAATTTAGTATGTAATTATAGTATATAGATCTACAGTTTTTTTTATATAGTTCATGATATGTTTAGTTTTACACACACACACACACACACACACACACACACATTTATAAACATATGCAAATATATACAAGGAATAAGTAAAAAAGGATTTCCTTAATAATGAGATATCTAAATTGTTAACATAAAATAAAAAATAATAATCATATTGTTTGAAAAATAAAAAAAAAGTAATTAAGTACTGAATTATTACACAAACATTATAAACACAATTACATATACAGTACTGTAAATACATATTTTTTTAAATATTATACATATTTTTAATGCATATTTCTGATTGCAACAACAATTTTTAATGGCCCATATTAACAAAGCTACTGATTCCCAAAACAAACTAATTCACTAAAGCTTCTGCATAAACGTGCGACTAAATTATTATTATCATCACTCACCACTTTACTATCTATTGAATTCACTATGCTGTATTGTCAGTTTATAACCAAGAAGCAGATATAAAATTTTATGAAGGAGTGTAATAATAGACAAGGCGCACTCAGAATAAGTTGATTGGGTTTTGATCTGATGAGAAGCTCTTCAGAGTGTCTCTCTTTGATGAGCTGATTCTGGGACTCACTCATAATAGACTGTGTCACAAATCAAAGCCAAGTTGTTGAAGGTCAAGTGATCTGTGTGACTTTGGGCTTGATTTGAATGCAAGGTGGCACACGGCTTCCGCTTTTAATCCTGACATGATCAGATCTGTAATCTCTACTGACTGTGATTCATCACTCACGTACTGCTTTTTTCACTTTGGCTTGGATTAAAACTTCTATTTTATTGTAATTGAATTATGGCCACAACACACACACACACATGTACATACACACATGTACATACACATCATATTTCCAATAGAGAAAGAAATTTTTTATTAACGTTGTGTGTGTGTGTGTGTGTGTGTGTGTGTGTGTGTGTGTGTGTGTGTGTGTATATACACACTGCATAAATTGACTTAGAGTAGATGCTTAAAAAGTGTCAGGCACTGAGGTCAGCAAAAAGTCCATTAAGCATAAGTTCAGGTAAGTGTTGGAACAAAAAGGATTTAATCAATATTTCTTCCTGGAAACATGCAGGAATGATGAATATTTAGACACTGTATATTTAGACTCAATACATTATGCAGATTATCATCACATTATAGAATCTGGAGGTGATATATTCAGAAAAGTTGCATCTAATCATCTTTCATAATTTTTTGGAATATATTAAGCCAATGTAATAAACAGATACTAGGACAAATTAATAACATAGAAGAAACAATAAATAATTTAAAAAATGATATGCAGTACATATTAGACGTATATCATGTAAACATAAACAAGTATATAGTAAGTAACTGAAAATATAAAGTATTTACACAAACCTACATACAGTATGACACACACACACACACACACACACACACACACACACACACACACACACACACACACACACATAATCCAATCTAGTGAAATTAATTTTAACTGATTACATTTAACTCAATTATATTTCCTGGACCTACAGTCATACATTTGATCTTCTGCCAGTTTAACAAACACCAATAAATATTATACTGCTTTAACACTTTTTATATATATAGTAAAAGGTTTGACAATTGTAACATTATTGTAGATATTTTTATTTTTATCACAGTTATCCACTGTGATAAAAGGACAAAACCATAGCTATCTGCTTTGAATTATTATTTTTTTTAATAAATCTTAAGTGTCTGGATTCAAGTATGCTCATTTTTTGCTCTTAAACTTATCACGATGCTTGTTGTTGTGATTCACTGAAAAGATTCGGCTCGTATGAATCATTTCTTCGCTATAGATCCAGTGCAGTGTTTCTGCGCCGTCCGTTAGAAGAACGAACTGCTACAGTAACTGACCGTAGTTAAGTTAAAAAAGATAATAATAACAAAAGTGCTTCTAAAACAGTATCAAACAAAGCATTTATGGTCAAAACAGCGCACATTGGATGCATTTTGAACACGCTGATCTTAATATCCCAGCTCTTACCCTTTAAAATGAGTTTGTCGATATCCCTGTCCATTCCCTGGAAGTAGCACTTCCTCCAAAGTCCAGAGTAGGTCGAGAAGAGTGGACGTCCGCACTCCGTCTCCAATATCCCCATGCCCAAAATCGCCCTCCAGTTCTCCAGCAGCTCCTCTTCTCGACTGCCCACATGGATGGGCTTCATGAGAGCCAGGTTGCGTTTAGGGTTCCCGCTGTCCACCAGAGGCAAGTGGTAGATGGGCATCTCTCGGTTCTTCTGGTCGTTGGACTCGGAGCCGTACTGGTCGCAGTTCTCCTTGTGTCTCCGGGTGTCGGTCTCGTACCAGTGGTCGGTGAAGATCGCCGTGACCAGCAGCATCAGCCCGAGCAGGCTCATGGACAAGCTGATCGCCGTGACAAGCGCCTGCTTCTCCATGTCTCCAACATCCGCGCAACTCACTCGGAGCCTTTTACGCGAGGCATACTCTCCGCACCTTAACCCGGGACGACGCGATCTGTCATTACAGGTGGACGCGCGCCGCCGTGGGCATCTATGTGGGGCGCGCGCCTGTTTACCTGCACTCTCTTCTCTCTTCTTCCCGTTTCTATCTCCCTCTTTCCTGATAAGAGCGATCCATCCGCAGACTGTGGAGCTTCACCGCGCAACTGAGCGCGCGTGCGGAAATGCCAAGGATGCCGCGCGCATACTGTGCCAATAATAACGAAGGGTGTGTCAAGGAGACAGGCGAGGCGCGCGCGCGACTGAACTGTTGTGATGATGATGATGAGGATGATGGTGGTTGTGGTGGTAATGATGATGTTTCGGTAGCCAAACATCAATGCAGCAAACGAGCGTTACACATTTGTGGGTGGGAGCATCCTGAAACTTAATGAGATGTTTTATGATTTATGTGGGGAAAAATAGAAACTATTAAACTGAAAAAACTGTTTGTTCAAACATAAATTCTGTTTCGGCTTAAAAGCTGTACTTTTTGAGTTACACACATATTTTTTTCTGTTTTCCTGTTTTTAGTTGATGTAATTACATTCCTTTATAATATCGTGGATAGTGTCTGTAATTTGTTCATCTGATTTTTAAACAACTTGTTTTTATTGAATGTAATGTTATTATTTTTATTGTTGTTGCTGTTGTTGTTATTAACTTTTTAATTAATTAATCAACATTTAATGACTTTTCTGACACTGAATTCATCTCTGTGCATCAAAGACAGTAAACACCAGGTGAAACAGAAATCCAAATTAACCAAGTTATCCATCACATTTCTGGGCTGCTTCTTCCTACATAGATCATGGGAGATTATCAACTTTGAGGCTTTGAAGGCGGGACACACCCTGGATTGGTGGCCAGCCAATCACAGAGGAGGACACACTCAAGAAACACACACACACACACACACACACACACACACACACACACACACACAAGAAAGGGAAATTTACAATTGTATTTCCTTACGTTCTTTTCATGAAAGGATGCTCTTCTGGTTATATTAAGAATATTGATTTTTGTATTATTTTATGACTATTTCAGCTCTTCTGAGAGGCCTTATTTAATGCTGCTGTCAATTTGTTTTGCTCATAAAATGGTCTAGACAAACTGACGTCTGTAACCATATACAGAACAAACACAATCTAAAGGTTTATTCAACACATTTCTAGAAGGGTTTGCACAATAAAATGTTTTATATGTAATTGTATATCTATAATTAATAACAGGGATTCCTTCGGTTTGAGTTTCTCAGATGAGAATAAGGGAGCCAACAATCAACAAAAGTCTGAGACATAAATAAAGCAGATTTAAATATTTTAAGAGACAATACATTATTTGTTACTGATAACAGCAGGGCCATTACTTTACCTAAATTAGATGAATAATAATCAGCCATTGGTGAACGTTTTTCCAGTGTATGTCTTAATAATCCCTCAGTTAACTGCATCTTGGATGAGCTTTGCATTTGTAAAATGAATTTGACTGATTAGTTCTGGCTCACAAAGTCGTAATAACAGCCACATGGTGTAAGTACAAATGTGTTCAGTCTTGGCTCTCACTAATCTGTGATCTGGAAATGAATGGCGCTGATTCACCATCCTCTCTGAGTTGAAAGAGAAGAATATGGAGAAGAACTATTAGAATGTTTTGTCAGTCAGAACCACATGGAGAATTTGTCAACTGTTACTGATTTGTCACAAACGAGGATGAATGGAAAATTGTATATTTTGTTGAACGGCTTAACCCAGTGAACACAATTACATATTAATGCAGACATGGAATGTTTACATTTTCACATGTAGACCAAATATCCAATGTTATTAATCCTATTTCAAGGGGAATTGAAGAAAAAAAAAAGACTAGCTTTATTTCACATTTTATGATCTTTAGATTTTTTCAGTCGGTCTTAAAGAGAGACAGATGGACGAACAGACAGGTGGATGGACAGATGGCGAGAAAGACTGACAGACAGAGAGACAGACAGACAGACAGAGAGACAGAAATATAGATAGATAAATAGATAGATAGATAGATAGATAGATAGATAGATAGATAGATAGATAGATAGATAGATAGATAGATAGATAGATAGATAGATAGATAGATAGATAGATTCCACAGCTGTATAAAATTTAGCAAAATATATTACAAATTATAGGACAAAAACTACAACAGCTGAAAATCTAGAAGAATTCTTGCATTGGTGATATAACGGTATTTCAAATACAGTATTTCCAACCTAGTTAGAAGTAGTTTAAAGTTGATTTGTTATTTCTCAGCGAAAGGTGGTGAGTTTGGTCGTGTCAATCACCCTCTGGTCATCTGACCTGACCCATCCTCCTCTTCCTCCTCCTGTCTTCATCCCCTCATTCCAGGCATTCTCGGGACTGAGAGCTGCGCATGCGCACCGCAGACCACGGGAAGCCATGTTAAAGTTACAGTCAAGTACCGAGACTGAGATTCCTGTTTGACGCCGTATGTTTATTCCACACCGATTTTACTCCTCGCGTCGCGTCCGGGCCTCCAGAAAATCTCGCATTTCTCGCCAGCTGACGGAGTCCTTACGATGCACTCGAGCTTCGATTTGTCCCGACGAAATCCACAAGAGGATTTCGAGATTATCCAGCGGATAGGCAGCGGGACCTACGGGGATGTTTACAAGGTAAAACGCGTGTCTACATTCAAGTCCTGGTTTCGAAAAGCCGCGTTTAAAGTGCTTCTTTCGTGCTTTTAAATCGGTGTATTATTATATGGAGTTTAGCTGTTTTAAATCCATATGGAAGGTCCTTGTTTTATTGTGACGCGAAGCTGTGGCAATTGGATTAGTTTTTTTGTACAAGCATGGCAAAACTAAGTAAAACGGATAGAAAAAAAGTCATTAAAGTGTGCAATTTGAGAGTCTGTCCATGTAGAAACGAGTGTTTTTATTTACATGAAGTGGGTCAGGGTCTATTTCGTATGAGCGCAGCCATGTTTTAGGTCACATGACCTGTCTGTCCGCGCACGTAAATGACTAAGAATCCATAATAACAGCCGATCAGTTGAAATGCCACAAATCCCTCATGAATAAGAAATATCTGACACATTTCAATGGGTCAGAAATGTAAACAGCATGTCAAAAGTGACACGTCACGAAATATAAGCACTGAAAGCGTGAGCTATAGCGGAACTGATCATTCACAATGGAGATAAACGTTCACGGTGAGATTATTTGTAATTCTCCATGACATTGATCTCGTTACTATTTGCTGGAACTTTGCGCAAGACCTGGCAAGCTGTGGATGAAGGCCAGTGGCACGGCTGTCAGAGTTTGAGTGGTCGATATAAATGTGCGTTTGCTCCGATGCTGAAGATGTTTACAAGTGGTGTGAATTGTGGCAGGATAATCCTAATCTGAGGAAGGCTTAAGACGCAGGTCGGCATCTCCCATTGAGTCTTTAACATCAAGCTCCTCAGATGAGCAGATGCTGTTTGCAATTCACTGTCTACTCCATCGTCAAGAGCTCAACGTCAGTCTTCATATCTTCCAGCGTATTACGGGATTATGATAACGCTCTTACGATAGATAGGTGAACTTCTGTTTGTGATGATTGAGTGGATTTCTGATAACAGATAGCATGTCTGCTGTCTGGCTCGAGGACCGTGCCGCTGCAGATACGGAGTTATTTAAAGACTTTGTCTGTGGAGAACCTGTAGCAAATGAGCACCTACTCGAGATTTACTCGAGAGCCGAATATCATTCTGTTTAGTTTAGAGTTTAGATAAGTCCTCTTTCACAAAACTGCTATATTGAGGCATGTGTCAGAAAGCTATCTCTGGAAAGTTTAATTTGGTCAATTTATAAATGCATTGGATGTTTATTTTAGGATCAATTCTGTGTTGTTTCAATTCTGTGT
>SOMO01000116.1:290427-300968 GCA_028128575.1 Paedocypris carbunculus
TTATCTGATCAAATCTTCATCCAGCCGTACAATACGATAGACTTCAGGAACAATAGTTAATATTCATATTAGCAAATAAAAATAGCACAAAAAAAGTTAGACATGACTAAAGCCAGTGAGCAAGCCATGTAGACAGCGGCCAGGAATAAAAACCTAAAGTGTGAAAAGGCCCCGGGTTTTCTTTTTCAAGAACGTGATTGAAAAATGCAAAGCTCGTTTGTATTTTCCGTCCATGCGCACACAGTCATTCCTCTGAATCTCGCACTGGACGGTCTTTGCCATATAGTGAGCAGAAGGTCCATGTGGCAGATGGAATGTCGCTCAAAGCCGAGGTGTCGCTCTCTGCTCTCGTACGACAGATGGCCACTGAGCGTTTCTCCACTCTCAGTCAGACACACAGCAGCAGTGATCAGCCTCCTAGATCATCATCTGCACGTGTAATAAAGGAGGAGGGTCCCACAGCTGGATGGGGGGCTTCAGGGGGACGTCTGAGAGAGATTCGCCTTATTACACATACAATCTGATGGCATCCAGTGGGACTGTAGACCAGATCCATCCACTCTCATCATGCTGGTCCCACTGGATGTGTCCAAGCTGTTGGATTCTACGCCGTAATACACTTGTACTGGACTATACAGTCATTTTGAAGATGATTTTATCCTATTGTTTACAAATCAACAAATTTCTGCTTTCCTTGGTAATCGAACCCATGACACGTGTTGTGCGTTCTACATGCCGAGCTATAGAAAACGTATAGATGGCTTATATGTTGGTTTTATGAAGCATATATATTGGAAAATGAACTCAAACTGTCATGATCGGATGCCATCAATCCAGATTTAGGTTCCTCTTCTGTTATTACACGAGCCTACAGGGTTCCTGCAGTGCTTGAAATTCTTGAAGTTACGTACAGTATGTGTTTTTAAGTTCTTAGAAATGCTTGAAACTGTTTGAAAATGTATTTATACTTTCGCATCAAACTAATTGTTTTAACTGACAAATAATTTTATCTACAAATTATGAATTTTTCATGAAATTATTCAAATTATTCATTTTGAACTCATTTGTTTTTTTGACTGTCTTTTAGTCAAGTCTACTGACAACTTTGTTTGTTTTCTCATAATATCTCTTTAAATGTGATTACAATTCTAAAGTTTCATTTTGTTTGTATTAATTCAGATCTTTAAGAATATATTTCAACACATAGACCGTGTAATGCTTGAACATAGACCGTGAAAGTGCTTAAAAAGTACTTGGGGCAACGTTAAATTCTCAAGCTGTAGGAACCCTGTACAAAGTCAACTAACATTATAAATAAAATATTTGTACAGTCAGGGAAAACTTTATTTTAAACACTGATTTGGTGTTAAAATGTACGACCTTGCTGTTTTTTTCACCACCTGGCGACTCATCATGACATCATAAACCAAGATGAACATAAATTGTGAGTTCCATACAGACGACAACCAGACTAATCTGCGTGATTTTTAATTCAAAGTGTAATTGTGAATGATTTCAAAATTCATTAAAATAGGTTTCGAACCAGAGCGTAATGTAACGCACAGATTGTTGGGCTATAGTCCATATATTGACTATGTTCACAATTTGATTTATTTTATCAAAAAGCTCATCATTTTGAAAAGAAAAAAATTGTTTTTGATGGCAATAGAAGCGATTCTGATTCGTCAAGAATTTCTTACATTATATTAGTGTTCATTGAAGAAATAATCACAGTATGAAAGTAACATGTACAGTAGGTTACAGTACTTGTAGAACAAATTGCAATGTGCTTGAGATGTGGAATCGGACCACACATATATTACCATAATTTATTTATATATTATATATACGTATATGTATTTACAGTAGATCTAGATAATCAATTTTAAATTAATATTTTATAAATGATATATATGTACTGTATATAAATATTATGCCATAAAAAAGTGATCGCTGTGTGCAAGAATGTATTTGTTATTTGGAAAATGAATTAATAGTTTTATCTGCCAATGTGTATTTTAGTTTTTAAATCCTCTTTAGCGAAGAACATGTTTAATAATTCAGCTTCAGATTATGTTCTAGACAGGAAATTGGATCCTCCATGATTATTTAAGCAAAAGTTGGCTTGTCTCCCAATATGAACAATAAAGTGATCATTTCACTTGAAATAACAAGACCCCGGATCCTCGCCGTGTCCTATGTCAGATGGTAAGATCCGCTCTTTTTCTTCTTCTTCGCAGGAGTCTTCTGAAGTCGGTGGAAGAGGAGCTGCAGCAGAGGTGTGTTCTGCTGTTCATTCAATCTCTCCATCTTTTCTGCCGCTCTCTCTAAGTCTCCCGGTCCATCTCTCTCCCCCCACCCGTCTTTCTGCATAGCTGGTTTTTCATCTGATCAATATTTGATGTGACCTAACCTTGCCCCTTTGTGCTTGTCCGAGTGGAACCAGCAGCTGATCTGCTCGGCTGTGTTCGAGTTTAGGGATATTTTTGTCACCATATTCGTTTCACTTCCTCGGGGAGAGTTTGATCTCTTAGTTCTTGTTGAGTTTGTAAACCCGTTTGCATGTAGAGATGGTGTTTGGGATTGTGGTGTGAGTTTGTCCGTTTTTTGTAGTGTTTGTGAACATCAGACAATCTAACAAAGTGATGTGAACGTTCTAACTTGAATTGAATGAGCGGCACGTCTGTTTCCACTCGTCATTAGGGGGCATGAGGCGCATTTGGAAGATGATGATGATGATGAGGGTGAAGATGTTGGGGATGATCATGATGATGAAGTGCAACAGTAAGTTTCTTCCACTCTTTAGCCAGGAACACATTTATGTTTTACAGAGAGATATCAGTTGGGTTTCCCAATATGATACTTTTGTACATCAGGAACAGAATGAGTTTTGAAAATTAAGGTTTATTTTTTTTTATTTAATTACATTATTTGTATGATTTATTACATTTATTACAAGGTTAGACAGACTGACGGACAGACACAATTAAACCATCAGACAGACAGATACAGTGAGACAATTAAATCATTTGACAGACAGATACAGTGAGACAATTAAACCAAAAGACACACCAACAGACAAAAGCGAACATATAGATAGATAAACAGATTTGACAGACACACGGACGAATGTATAGACAGACAGACAGATAGATAAATAGGTCGTTCAGAACAAAGAGATTGAGTGAGATAAATAAACCAATTGACTGACCGGCCGACAGACAGAATCGGATAGATGGATGGATGGATGGACAGACAGTTTTAGAATCGGATGGATGGATGGATGGATAGATACATAGTCAAACAGGTGGATAGATAGAAAGATATGGAGCTAGACAGACAGACAGATAGATAGATAGACAGGTAGATAGACAAATAGATAGTCAAACAGGCGATAGATATAGAGAGATCTGAAAGATAGGGAGATGGACAGACAGACAGACAGACAGACAGACAGACAGACAGACAGACAGACAGACAGATAGATCCGAACAGATGGATACAGTGAGACAATTAAACCAATAGATTGACCGACAGACATTTAGAATCTAATAGATAGATTGATTGATTGTAGTAATTCTAGTGGAAAATTAAAAAAAAAAGTGTGTGTGTGAGTGAAAAGCAGTAAAATAGTTTCTATTCTGTAAAAATCCTTCTTTTACTTCTCTGGGACATCACACACACACACACACACACACACACACACACACACACTGCAGCGTGCTGGCGTAACCTCTTCTCAAACCCCTCTGTGATCACGTTTGATTGTCGCATGTTTCCCGTCTTGTTTTCCTCCCGTCGGTGCTGTTTTAAAGTCGCGTCAGACGCAGCTAACCGCGCTCCTCGCATAATTAACATACGTGATTAGCATCGAGACTCGTCTAATTGGTTATCTGATTTCTCTCAGCACGAAAAGCTCCACCATGAGGCCCACCATCCCCCCTCCTCTTCCTCCCAAGGTAGGCGAATCATCCATGAGCCGTGATGGAATTACATCTTACCTGATTGTTTTGACGTATGATAAGTGCTTGTTACTTCATTATTCTGAGGGAAATTCAGCTTTTTATTTAGTTGAATTTAGCGGAATTGTTTACAATTAGTTACAAGCACCAGGAAGTCTGTGAAAGTCTTTTCTCTCTTCACTGATATGAATCGGTGTTCATTTTGTCAAAGATTTTTAATTTAGTTTTAGTCATAGTCTTTTGACTAAAACTCAGTTTAGTTTTAGTCCCAATTTAGTCATCTTAATTTTTTTGGAGTTTTAGTCTAATTTTAGTCGACTACATACCACAGCATTTTAGTCGACTGAAATACAGAATGGACTTGTCAAGGAAATTATAAGAGCTATATCTTAAATTGTATACATATATAAAGTGTTTACTAAAGTTGCTTAAATGTCCAAGAAATCTGAATACGTAGTAAACTATGAACATATAAAATATATACAAAGATTTTATTTGGACATTTCTTATTTTTATGAACTTTTTTTCAATCCAAATAAATGTATTCTCATAAATGAAACCTCAACAAAGAGAAAAATAAATACAGTAAAATAAAATGTTCTAGAACTGCATATAAGTATCAAATGGTTGTACGGTGAAAAAAAGAAGTTTCGATGTTTCGAATTTTGATTGTTGCTTCACACGTGGCGTACAAATAGTTATTCTAATTCTCGTTTCGTTGTCGTCAGGGAAAAAGTGTCGTTGACGAAGACAATGACGAAAATATTTCGTCAACGAAATTAACACTGATCTGAATTTAATTCCCTGCTTTTTTTCAGCCCAAACCCGGACCTGGACCACAGCAGAGCCTGTTTGGTGATCACGATGGCACTATAAAGCGCTGCCCGGAAGCCGAGAGCCCGTCTCGATCCTCCACCAACGTTCCTCCTCGACCTCCACCTCCACGACTGACCGCAAACAAGCTCAGCAGTTTAGGTAATGAGACCAGCCGGGAAGATTGTGGCCCGTGGGAAGTCCAGAGGGATGCTGGGATAAATAATCAGTTCAACGAGAGGCTGCGCATCTCTTTTGGCGATGAAGAAGATGAGGAAGATGGAGATGAGGGAGAGAGTAAGAGAGGCGCTTTCGTGGAGTCCATTT
This sequence comes from Paedocypris carbunculus, assembly GCA_028128575.1. NCBI lineage: Eukaryota > Metazoa > Chordata > Actinopteri > Cypriniformes > Paedocypris > Paedocypris carbunculus. Next base: position 295,530 of record SOMO01000116.1, read on the forward strand.
TTGAACCCTAGATCTGTTTAGACCCTAGATCCATGTTGTAGATCCTGCTGTTGATGATCAAACCATCAGTTGTAGTCGTAGAGAGATTCCGTGTTATTCCCTCTTTCCGAATCCATCCAAAACGGCTTGATTCACCCGCTCCATCCATCACAGCTTCGTCAAGTCATTGTTTTCCTGTAACAATGGTGAATCAGTTGTAATTAGTGAGTAGTTTCTGTTCTGTTTGTCAAGCTAAATCTACCTATTATCATTTTTCATACCATTCTTTCCGTGAAATAAGAATGCTGCTTCAGGAATGTTCCTAATGTTCTGGGGTGATGATAGGATGAGCTGAGTTTAAAAAGCTAATAACATGTGCGCTGTTATGGCGTTTTCTGGACAATTATGCTTTTTAAAACCAACTTTGATTTAAAAAAAAAAACGCTTTGTTGCCTTTTTTTTGGTCGACAAGCCGAAAACCACATCAAGTTCCCTTTTCCCTTATTTGCTCCCTTATTATTACAAGAAAATTCAATAAGCTATGAAATGTGCATCAGAAATAAAACTAGTTTGCCATTCAGAGCGTTTAAAAAAAAATAACCCCTTCTTGTTTTTAGGGGAAACGTGGCTGTCTAAATTACGACTTGTTACTTTTGTGCACAGCGAGACATTGCTTTGGGAAGATACTGTTGCATACTTTAATTTCCTTTCTTGCCCACAGGCAACGGAATTAGCCAATCAGAACACTCCCCCGCAGCGGAGAGTCAGGCCACAATGCCCCCTGCTGTTTCCACACCAAAGGACAAGAAAGATTTTCCCGTATGGCCGCTTTCAAATCATTTAAAGTGTGAATTTTGCATAAACTGTGCTTTTACTATCTAAACTAACACTGGATTACAGATTTATTAAATTATGTTTTGCGTATAATGATTCATAATATTGTTGGTAAAAATGACACAAATAGCATTGCTATTGTTATTATTATAACATATACTAATAATAAAATATATTTTCTCCACAGAAACCCATCAGCAATGGCCTACCACCAACTCCAAAAGTCCATGTAAGTTTGCATAGCATGTTATTATTGCATAATATTAGCATAATATACGCATCATTTTCAATAACAAAGGTAATTTACCCCCTAGTGACATCATAGTACATACATCCCGATTTAGTATTATGCTTTTAAAAGAAAGCCAAATTTCCTGAATGGTTTTTGCTTTCAGATGGGAGCGTGTTTCTCAAAGGTTTTCAATGGCTGCCCATTAAAAATACACTGTGCTACCTCATGGATCAACCCTGACACAAGAGGTGAGGTCAAGACGCAGAGTAAGTTACTATTATGTGTTTTATTGGACCGTGACTGATGTTTCTCACTGTTGCCCTCAGACCAGTATCTGATATTTGGAGCAGAGGAAGGAATTTACACGTTAAATCTGAATGAACTTCACGAGACCTCCATGGAACAGGTGAGAGAAGCTTTTCACTGAAAGAAAAATAGTCATAACATTTTTACAAGAATTTCATTAAGTAAAATGTACTTTGCTTTCTAGCAGTAGTTTATAGTTTATCCTAATAAAAAATGTTGCTGCACATTTTCACAATGATTTGTTATTATTTTATTATATTTCAATGTATATATTTGTAGAATTAAATGTGTGTATTCTACTGTATTTTCAACTTTGTGTGTGTTTCTTTAGCTTTTTCCACGAAGATGCACTTGGCTGTATGTCATGAGCAACAGTTTGCTTTCAATATCTGGTGAGAGGCACTTGTATTGCTATAAAAAATATAAATGTCTTGCTATTCCNCTGTGATTTTTCTAAACCTTTCCCCTCAGGAAAAGCCTGTCATCTGTACTCTCACAGCCTGCCGGGTCTGTTTGAGCACGCTCGACAAATGCAGAAGCTTCCTGTTGCCATACCAACGCACAAACTGCCTGACAAAATAATCCCCAGGTATTTAAATCCTCCTCGATCTGCCAATGAATCGTTGGTGGTGTCTGAAAAGCTCTCAAGTGTTTCCCTGTCTCACCTTCAGAAAGTTCTCCGTGTCCAATAAGATCCCGGAAACAAAAGGATGTCAGAAGTGCTGCGTAGGTGAGCGTCTGATTTCCTCGCACTGGACTCCAACGACTTGTGTTTCTCAAGATTGGCGCACCGATGCTCTGATACATTTGCTTAAAGAGTCTTTCTTTTTAATTCCCAGTGAGAAATCCATACACGGGTCACAAGTACCTGTGTGGCGCCTTCCAGTCCAGTGTGGTTCTGTTCGAGTGGGTCGAGTCCATGCAGAAGTTCATGTTGGTCAAGGTACACCAACCGTTACCAAACCAGTGGTTTAACGATTATTAAATATTATTCATACATACATATAAATGTGGGATATTCCAAACCAAATATTAGCATTAAAATTGGGATTGGTCCGGATTGGCCAATATAGATTGTATAAATACTTCAGTCGTGACTCGTGAGATATATATGTGTGTGTGTGTGTGTGTGTGTGTGTGTGTGTGTGTGTGTGTGTGTGTGTGTTGTGTATTTATGTGTATAAAAGTGTTGGTTGGTTTAGGATGGTGGGTTGGATTGGGCCCAATAATAAATTACTCTGATCTGATTAGGAAGACAAAAAAGTAAAAGAAAATCAGCTTCTTTCTTTCTTTTATCTTTCGTCCTTTCTTTTTTTTTATACATTTTTTTCTTGTCTACCTTTCTTTCATTCTATCTTTCTACATTTCTCTCTCTCTCTCTCACTCACATTTTTTTGGCTTCCCGATCAGAGTTATTTAATACTATGGCCGATTCGATACCATATGAGTCTGTAGGACGTGTAGCATATTTTAGCTGTTTATTAATGTTGCAATTAAGCTCCTAATGCTTGTGATCTTTTATTTAAGACTGGAGAGTAAACTTGCTTCACTTGGCATTTATAAGCCATTTTCTCCAACACGCTTCACCAAATGAAGCCCTGACTCATTTCCTGCAGAGCATAGACTTCCCCCTGCCGTGTCCGCTGGAGGTGTTTGAGATGCTGGTGGTTCCGGAGCATCAATATCCTCTCATCTGTATAGCTGTGAGCAAAGGCACGGAGCTCAACCAGGTGGTGCGCTTTGAGACACTCAACCCCAACTCCACCTCCAACTGGTTTGATTCCGGTGGGAACTATTTCATCACAACTAGATGTTGTATTGCCGAAAACCTTGTAGATTCACACACGTTGGCTTTCAGGAGGCTCACGGTGGGTTTTGTTTCAGATACGCCACAGAGCTGCGTGATCCACGTGACTCAGCTGGAGCGAGACACCATTCTGGTCTGCCTGGACCGTGAGTAGAGCAGACACAGATCTATACATGCTTTATTTAGAGGCCACGCCCTTCTGAAATGGTCTCCCTCTGCTCTTTCCATCCAGGCTGCATTAAGATCGTAAATTTGCAAGGTCGTCTCAAGTCCAGTCGAAAACTCTCGGCAGAACTTACTTTCAACTTCCAGATTGAATCCATAGGTATGAGAAAGTGTAATTGCTATTTTTATTAGCTTTGACCCCCATCTACGTTTCAAAAGTAACAGTGGACGTCAATACACACACACACACACACACACGTGTTACATTTTTACAAAGATTTTTAATTTAGTTTTAGTCATAGTCTTTTGTCCCAATTTAGCATCTTAATTTTTTTTTGTTTTAGTCGAACTAAATACCACAGCAATTTAGTCGACTAAATTACAGTATTACAAATTACAGATTTAGTCATCGAAAATATATAGGTGTTATATATTATACATTATATATACTATATATTCACACTACATTAACACTGACACACACACACACCTTTGTACATATGTATAAGTAACAAATATATGTATATACACATACACACTCTTTCCCACTAGAATGTTTTCAACGCTTCATCAGCGGCTGAAATTTGGAAAAAAATAATACAAGAATGCAATGACGCTTAGACTAAATAATCACAGATAAATGTTCCCCGCATTTATTTTGCTTTTCTTTATTAGATGTTTTGAATTCAAAGGTTTGTTCCATCTAGGCATTTTACAATTGGCCTGAAACGCAACATTTTTACTTTTGCGTCGCAATGTATTCAATGATGCGGACATTTCACACTTTGCCTTTAAGGCCAGGCATTGTATACATTCACTGTTTATTCTATAGTAAATAATACTTGCATTTCACACAGTGTTGGGAGCATTTGGTTTATCTTTTTTTCCCCATTAACACGGATCAATGACATAGAACTCAAAACAGAGCCTTGTGGGACTCCCTTGTGTTATTTTAGCCTGATCCAGGAAATCCTTAGTGCGCAATAAAGTGAATCACTTCTCGTTATCTTCTCAGATGACCAAAAATCCCAAGAAATTGACATTATGACATAAACAGACTTTTGAACGTTCACCACATTAGCAGGACTAGATATAATCAATGCCACAAATGTTACTACCAGAGATGTACAGAGTAACTAAACTATACTCGAGTAAAAGTACGGATACCTAAAATTACACTTTCAAGTCACCAATTCCAAAAAGACTTGAGTATATTATTATTATATGTGACTGAATGTAACCTCTCAAAACACCAAGAAATGTGAAAAAACAAGAAACTCTTTGAGGTTTTATTTGCTAATATAGAAATGAAATGTAACTCCTCAATGTTTTAAAATGAATAAAATAGATTAAATAAAAGGACAAAAAGTCAGTCTGTCAAACTCAATAGTGCAAAAAAATGCAACCGCCAATTCACATTCACATGATTTAGCTGATTCTTAGCTAGCATATTAGCATATTTTTACAGTACAAAGTAGCCAAAAATACTTAAGTAACAAATTTCCATTTACCTTAAGTACTTCACACCACTGGTTACTACACATGTACACGGTTCTTTTGGTATCATTCTGTTTGACATGAGCAGGAAGTAAACTGATACCTTTGTTATTTATTTATTTGTTTGTTTGCTTGTTTTAAGTTTGTCTACAAGACAGTGTATTGGCCTTCTGGAGACACGGTATGCAAGGACGCAGCTTCAAGTCCAACGAGGCAAGTTCATATATCACGAAATGTTCCTTGACAGTTTATTTAAGATCCGGGGATTATATTATAAGACACAATTATCTCTGTAGTTTGTTCATTTAAGTGACTATTCATTACTGTGTTTTGTATCACTGGTGATACACTTTGTTTATTGTCAGATTAAAGGGCCTTAAATTAAAATTCTATTTAAAAAAACTTGATAAATTTAAACATACACTTGTAATACATAATTTGATCACCAGGTGGCAGCAGTTAACAGCTCCATTGCTTTTCCACAGCAGTGACCACAAGGGGAGCCGCTCCAAATTTGGAAAAATTGATTTTTTCAAATTTTTATAAAAAACTAGTTTTTGAGGTCTAGGTGGGAGAACAGTAACATTTTTGCTCAAATTCTAAGAGAAGGGTTGTCTGG
>SOMO01000116.1:443363-457597 GCA_028128575.1 Paedocypris carbunculus
TGTCAGCTAACTAAGAAACACTATTGGTGCCACCCATGCCTCATTATAATATTGTAAATATTAGCTAACTGAGAAACACTATTGGTCCAACACGTACCTCATTATAATATTCTAAATAACAGCTAATTGAGAAACACTATTGGTGCAACACATGCCTCATTATAATATTCCAAATGTCTGCTTAATGAGAAACACTACTGGTGCAAGCCTCATTATATAATCCGAAATATTAGCTAACCGAGAAACACTATTGGTGCATGACGTGCATCATTCTAATACATTCGAATTGTCAATTAAAAACAAGCAGACATTAGGGGGTGACAGTAGTAGGCAACACTTATTGGTCCTTAATCTGTCTTTTATGACGGAGGCCAAAAAGAATGAGCCAGAAGAAAAGGCTTCACTGGACCGTGTGGAAGCTGATCACCTGCTTCTCACCCAGACCCCCGGATGCTCTCTGACCTCACTGTTTGCACTGGCTTTAAGCAAGTCGGGGCAGATAGCAAGGGCATGTTGGCTTTCAGATCAACACACAATGGTTTTAACATTATTCAATGGTTGCAGTTCGGGGACAGGTGGGTCAATTCCACATCATTCAGCTCAAATTAGGTATGGATGAGTCTTTCACACTCCAAAAGGGAAGATCTACTTAACTTAACAGTGTTTCTGCATTCTTTTATTTATTATTATTTAATTGAATACATTTTTTCACAGAATTTTTTTAAATTTTCCAAAATTTTAATCATTCAAATTCATCTTTATTTGTCAAGAATTCAGTCTTCATTTATTTATTGTCATTGTCACAGAAGAACAACGAAAATGCGTTTGTAGCATCCATCCTTTCACAGTGCAAACCAAAATAAGATACATTTATTTTTTATCCCATAAAACATGTAACACAACCATTCTAGCAGAGTGCTCCAGACAATTTAATGTATTTTTATTAAAAAAAAACATTTTTTAAAGTTTCTTTGGGTCAATCTGAGATTGTGAAAAGCACTTTATAAAAAAAAAATTTAAATAAAAATAAATGTTTTATTATTATTTAAAAAACATTATATTGCAATAAAAAAAAATCAACATAGCAAAAAAACAAGTAGCTATTAATTCTCATATCATTTGTCTATATTGATAAGAAAATCCAAATTCTAGAATAAAGCAGACGCATAATTTTAGAACATCAAGTAAAAGTAAAAAGCAGCTCTGGGTTTTAAAAATCAAGCAAATGTAAGGGTAAGTTACATTTACCTAACCCTAACCCTAACCCAAGTAAGTAAAAGCCATCTTTTTGCCATCATATTGTTTAATTGTTTTTAAATGTTTAATTTATTAAAATACAAAAGTGCAAACTTCTGCAAGGTTTCTGTTGATTCAAAGCATCCAAGTATGTAGTAGATACTACAACAAACCAGTAGTAGATATTACAAATCAAATGCTTTGTAACACTGTTAAGGTTCTACCCAGATGAGGAGACAGATGTGTCCGTCTGATTCCCTCCAAGTGACCCAAAGCTCCTATTAGCCCATAAAGTGACCGCTTCCTTTGATCCCACCAATATCCTGATTGTAAGTTTCTAATTGAAGTGAATTATGACCCAGTAATCTTTACAAAATAAATCACGTGACAGGAAGTGGCGTCCCACCATTGTGCTAACCCCACATTACACTGCACGTGTAGCCCAAGGCGACGAAGATAAAGCACTTCTCCAGCCGCCAGTATGGAATTGCAGCTTCATATTGATCACAAAACCAGCATCTTCAAGCTTCATCCTAACACCGTGTGAATCAAAAAGCTTGTAAATCCTTCCAGACAAGCGAAGGCCGCACTGCAGACTGGCTTTCTGAGACTTGCTGAGGAAAATCTCCGTGCTTAAACCGTGCTCTGCTCCCAGAAAGCGACCAATCAGAGGCCATCTCCCCGTAGCCCGCGGCGCTGAGGATGATGTGCGTCCACCGCTACTTTAATTCCAGGCCACTGAGACTCATTTGTGTATGATACTAAGCGAGAAAGCCCTCCATACATCATGAGACACGGAAGCTTACTGAACTCTGATCAGACTCCTGTATCATTGTCTGTGTGTGTAGAGTCAGACAGACCAGATCAACACTGACAGAAAGACAGGTAAATGACAGACAGACAGACAGACAGATAGATTAGACAGACAGACAGACAGATAGATAGATAGATAGACACCAAGATGCGTTTACATCTACAAATTTTGATGCATTTCCATAATTTGTATTACATATAAATTGACAAGAATTATGTGGAAAGTTATTAATGTTATTCGAATTGATCTATAGGTGGCGCTAAACAACATGTAACCATGACTATAAAAAGGCAACAGTTGGCGCTATAAAGTCAAAAACGCACAAGCATTATCCATGATCCATTCCTCACAACATCTTGTCGAGAACATGAAATTACAAAACAACAACAACAAGAAAGAGCTAACAAGGTCTGATCCAAATTAAAGTTTCTCAACTATACCTGACAGTGCTTACATTATTTAACTCAATTGGCCACTAGATGTCGCTAGATCACTTTTTAGCAGACAGGAAATTGTTACATATCAAATTAATCAGAGGCGCAAAATGACCAAAACGTATATCTTTGATTTTTCTTATTAACCACCGCATTTGCGCAAAGTCAATTTAAACATACATATGCAAAATACTAAATCATTAGAGACATTTTCCATTCTTTTTTAAGACCGCTCAAATGGCTACGATTTATGTTTAAACTGTATTTATGAAGGGATTGGCTAATTTCTTCACATTCACAAGATGCCCAGAGACATCCACTATACACGGCTATATGCACCCAATCACATTGCATGTACATTGCATCACAATTATATACTGGTCTCGCTTCTCCATTGCAGACACTTTGGCCAATGAGACACACATCACACACGTGTTACTGTTACAGGATGTTGCATTAGCGACTTTTAATTTGTTTTTCTAGGAGGTCTGGATTTCTGGTCATTTATTAAACGGGTTTCTGTGTATCATTTAACCAGGGGAGATGTCTAGGGATAGGAATATGCTTTTCAATAGATTATTTATGAGTGATCTTTAGAGTGAGTCCCGGAGCTTCTTTTAAATATTACTACGTGTGTTTCTGTTGGGGGGGATGTGAACTCTTTTCAAATTCAGAAGAGATGGGTGTCGTTCTCGGCACCACATGCCACCGCTAGAATAACAAGACAATACAAGGCAATTATGGGATTAGGATCGTTTACACTAATCTAGCCATAAAGCACAAGGACATACCCGACTGATTCACGCCAGGCTCCCAGCACTATTGTCAAGAGACTTTGAAAGTTTTAGTCAAGTTAATTTGTACAAGACCTGGATTATTTTTCTTCATACTTTTCTCTGTGAATACATAATCAACAAAAAATAATCAAAGTTAAAATTCTGTATTTATGAATATCAATATATCAATATCAATATCTAAATTGGTTAGGAAATCCAAATATTAAAAAAAAAAAAAAAACAGGAATGTTAGAACATAAAGTTAAAGTAAAAAGCTACTTTAGCTCTTTAGATTCAGCAACTCAAGGGAAACGTTTCACTTTTCTTAAATAGAAAACAATCTAGGCTACATTTGTGTAGCTTTGATTAATTTTTTAAAAGTAGCTTTAAATAATTATGAGTGAAAGAAAAACATAAATTAATCGTGAACCTTGAAGGTACACAATGGTTTATATTTAATCACTTTTCTATAGATATAAAAAAAAATGCCCATCTGTGTGAGAGATCGTAAACGTGTGTGTATGTTCTTCTCTGTGATTGGCTGGGCTCTAAACCAGGGCTGCAGTGGTTGGCTCTGGCCGTGACCCAGAAATGGAAAAGTGGATCAGGAAGCGTTTTTCCAACTATGGGCCGTTATGGAGAATCTTCTTACTATCTTTTTTGTGGTATCATCATAATCGTTCCCGAAAGGGACCACAGCGTAGTGTCCTGAGAGTGACAGGTCAGTCTATATTAAACCACACACACTGCAAGACTCACCTCAGGTAACTTGACACGTACAAAATAGGACAAAGCCTCCAGAAGGACACACACCATGAGAAGAGGAACGCGTGCGAGGTGAAGTGACGCTGGTCAGATGTTAATAATCCTTACGTGGGAAATAGATTATTTCAGCAGGTTCCAGCTTGACCTACATGGCTTAATCGTTTTTGGGTTGAATCCGTTTATTTCTGGACATGGCCAGGTTAAAAATTCATGCTGCACGGCATCAGCAGTAATGAAAGGATTTCATCTTACTCTGGCTAATTGCATAAGTGGGTAAATGTTCTTGCTTCTCGTCGCCCCAGAGCAAAAGGGGGAAAATTTCAGACTTCCAAGCGGCGCACATCCATGTTCCGGATTTGACACGACTGCAGCTTGACATCCTCCAATAATTAAGCTACACAACGGCAGCGATGCTGAGACTGTGATCTCCTCAGAGGCTCGACAAGGGCGCAGGACAGGAGTGTTTCCCTCAGAGCAAAGGCCTCGTCTTCACGCCAATTGATTGAGACGATGGATGACTAATGCTCAATTGTGTTTCGTTTCTCATTCAATTTCACATTATCGAAGAATTTCTGGTCACATTTTTTTATTTCTCCACGACACTTGCCCACCATGAAAATCTCCCACCACTTTTCTACCATAATTGCAGTCTACATGTCTGATAACCTTTGTTTTATCAGCTTCTAAATTCATTTAGAGACGCACCAAACAAGGGTGTTTCATGCAATGCTGCACAACCACTAAAACAGCGCCTCAAATAAAACCAAATAACGGTCCTGTTGTAAATAACGGTTTCATGCCCTTGCGCAACCGAGCGGTTTGCAACTATGCGCTTTAGTGGAAACCGCGGAAGTTTATTCAAAGACTGGCGAATTAGTGGCAAATTCGTAGTGAAATGGCACGAGCCGAACACCTGGAAAAAAAAATTCCGCTATGCGTGAGTCCGTATTATAAATCATGGGAAATGCGCCTACACGCCCCTCTCTGAAAACAGCTATTTGTGCGCGCCTCGCTCGCTTTCCCAACAGTTTACCTTTAACATAACCACTCGTCAATGCTAAATACATCTTTTGCTCCATTTTAACGCGTTTTGAGGCTGCGGGGCGGCACGCGCAACCGGTCACGCGCAGGTGCTGTTACGCATACAGGCGTGTGGCACATTATAATGTCTTGGAGCGAGTGTGTGCGTGTGAGAGCCGCGATGGAGGCAAATCACCGAGAGATTCATTCATCGGAGCCCGCGAATCGTCGGAACACCTCGCGTAAAACATCCGCACCGAGTGACGCGCAACGGGCTACTTACGCACAGCCTCCAGCTTCGGGTCCAGCGCGCCGGCGGCTTGCTGGATCTTCCCGATCCTGCTCTGTAGAGCCCACACGCGCTCGCTTGAGGAAACGATCTCGCTCTCCAGCTCCTGGAACAGGGAGCAGGCGTGTTTGGACAGGTCTGAGAGCTGCCGCAGGCTCCGGGACAGAGACACGTTGGTGATGGAGCACAGATCCTCGAACAGCAAGCCTTCATCGTTAGGAATGGGATGTCTGCACAGGAGATGAGGCTCGACGATCCGTTTGGAGAAGGGCATGTTGTGTAGGTGAACGCGAATCCCCCATATAGGAGCGAATTATCTCATCCAGGAGAACGCGAAGGTGCCTGTCAAGCAATCATCCACCAAACCTCCGCGCAAGCCGCCATCACCTCAGCTCTCCCCGTGGAGATGGACGCTTCTCGGCGAAAGCCTCTTTGCCTTTTGGTGGCCAACTAGATCTTCTCAAGGCTTTGAGACTGAGGCTTCTTGAATTGAGAAAGGCTGCGCGAAAACACGGACTGGTTTCGTCCGAGCAGGGAACGGAGGAGAGCTTCTTTTGGCTGTGGTAGTATTGGAAAGGCGGACCTCATGAATAACAATCAGATGATGATGACGACACCCACCGGGCGGCCAATCCGATCGCGTGCTGGTGTTAATGAGCCAAGCCTTTGCCATAGTGTGATCCGAATGAAAACTTTGGCGAACATCTGAGATTAACGCATTGATAAAAACGCATTGAACGGCGAGCAGTCATCGTTTTGTTTTCACTTAATAGTTGCAGTGTTGCTGGCGTGTAGTACATACCACACTAACCTTAAACAATTCGCAGATTCTGGATCGCCGAAAATGAATGACTGGATTTCATTCAAAATCACGGTGTGGTTACGTCATTTGAGCTCCATTGTGTGGCCTTTAAAAACTACAAAGTTTGCAGTGTGGCCAAACTGCGACACGCTTCCGCCAGAGGCTGCACTTATCCGTCCTTTTGTTAGGGATTTACGGTCGCTTAGGGCTTTTACAACAATGTTCAAAAGTGCAAGACCAGCACATGGTTTAAAGCGTGGCGTGGATCTAAGACTTGAAAGCTGATCCCATGATTGTAGAAATCTATCTGTTTTAGTTCTATTATTTGCCTACCTTCAACTTGAGTAATGTTTACAAGTAAATAATTAGGAAAAAAAAAACATTAAAACAGACGTTATCAAAATTAACAACATAGTGCGCCCTCTTGTGGTGATGTATTAAAACACGGCTGGGAAATGTCTCCACCTAGTGGCCACAATAAAGCATCAGAATTAAGCAAGCTTCGTGGGGATAAAAAGGTTTTCTAAAAACAATACCAATAATTATAATAAATGAATACAATCTCCCATAAATAACATCTATAACATATAACAATATCCTTGCTTTATACGAAAATATTTTATTTAGACTTATAACAAACCATATGAATTATGGTTCACCGGTTATAAATAGGTGTATATACCAGTGTTTGGTATACACACAAAGAGGCAACCAATAATGTACTGTATGTTTACAACCTTTGATTTTTAAAATGACACTATGAACAATAAAACACGTGAGAGGAAAATCTATCTCTGTTTTGAAGAGCGTAAACTGTTCATAACAGCCTGTGTGTCAGAATGAGACTTGTGATTGTGACTGAATTATTCCCACATCAACAGAGGAATTCCACACTGTGTTTGTGATATCCCCTGATTATTCTACTTTAGTACATCGAAAATTCATATTTTTAATAAATACACCTAAATGCACTAAAACCTAGCAATGTTTCCCATCTTTAATCTCCAATCATGTTTATGATTTTTATTCACTATTTAAGCATTCTGAGTCAGAACATTCCGCGATAAGGATCTCTCTTAAAATGCACAGTCACTTTTATTTATGGTTTTATGGAGGGAGATTATGTTTGCACGAGGATCTAATGGCCGTCACTGCTTAACGCGAAAAGAAATGGCATTTGATGATCTGACATTCACCAAAAAGAACCTGTATTTTTAGATAGATTTTTGTTATATTTTCTCCATTCTTTATGTTACGTATGTTCCTAATAGTACATTTCTCACCACGTTAGAATTTTTTTAGACCAGGTGGCCAAAATAAAAGAATAATTGAACCTCCACACAACATCTGAGAAGCCGATCATAATAAAAAAGAAATCATAATAGAATTCTCGACGTGAGAAATCACAGAAACGTCCAGAAAATCTTATATAATGTTTAGTGACATTCCTAGCTCTCGCCATCCCACCTTTCGGGTTATGGCACCGGGCAAAGGGCAAAGCAATCGAGAGTGTGGGATAAAAGCGAAAAGCGTATCTGGGAAAAGCACGAGTGTCATTGTGGACGAGCTGGAGTGATGTGCGCTCGATGGCTTCTGCTTTTGGCTCTGGCCTCCTTGGCTTCCGCTCAGACCGTGGAAGAAAAAGCCAGAGAATTCCTGAAGAAGTTTGACGATGAGGCTTCGGAACTGGTGTACCAGTACAGCCTGGCATCCTGGGCCTATAATACCGACATCTCACAGGAAAATGCAGACAAAGAAGTGAGTGAAATTCCACATATTGCTTTTTGCGTGAAAAATGTACACTATTTATAAAGTATGAAAAGAAACAAATGTTGAGTAAATGTTGCAACTTTCTACAAAACCTTCTTTTTTACTCATGACTTTACTCANAATAAAGTGGAGTGAACAGAACTGAATCCACACACAAGTTCCCACTCTTTTAAGTCGAGTCCACTCAAGTTTCTGCTTTTTGTCAGGCCACAGCGTATAAGACTTGGAGCGAGTACTATAATAAGAAGTCTGCGGAATCCGCGGAATATCCCATCGATGAAATCTCGGATCCAGCGATTAGACTTCAGCTGGAGAAGCTGCAGGACAAGGGATCAGGAGTGCTGTCCCCGGACAAGGCCAGTAAAGTAAGTGGATGTGGACCAGTAAAACCTAAAGTCTGATCTTTACAAGCAGTGACAGAAATATTAGTAATAGCCTGAAAAATCTCGTGTGACAGTTGAGCAGCATCATGGCAGAGATGAGCTCCATCTACAACACAGCCACTGTCTGCAAACTGAACGATCCCTCGGAATGCCACACGCTGGATCCAGGTGCCGGAATATATATATTTTATATCTGTCTGTCTGTCTAAATTCACCCATTCATCAACTGCATTCATCTGTCCATCAATTCAAGCATTTTGGTCTTTCAATATCATAGATCCATATATGCATCTATCTATCTATCTATCTATCTATCTATCTATCTATCTATCTATCTATCTATCTATCTATCTATCTATCTATCTATCTATCTATCTATCTATCCATCCATCCATCCATCCATCCATCCATCAATCCATCCATCCATCCATCCATCTGTCATTTTACCTACTTGTCTGCCTGTCATCCACTCATCTCATAATTCATCCACTCATCTCATCATCATAATTCATACCTTCATTTTCCATTCATCCATCTTTCTATCTGCCTGCCTGTATTTTTGTATTATAGTCCATCTTTCTTTCCATCTATCCTTATCCATTCATTTATCCCTCCAACAACCATCCATCAATTCATCATTCACCCATTTTACATTCATCCATACATACATTTAACCATTCATCCCTCCATTCTTCATCCATCCATTCATTCATTCTTTTATACATTCATCATCCACCCATTATCCATCCATCCATCCCTCCATCTATCATCCATCCATCCATTCGTTATTTTATCCATTCATCATCCACCCATTGTCCATCAATTATTTTATCCATTCATCATCCATCCATCCATCCATCCATCCATCCATCCATCCATCCATCCATCCATCCATTCATTCATTCTTTTACCCATTCATTATCCACCCATTATCTATACATCCATCCATCCATCCATCCATCCATTCATTCTTTTATCCATTCATCATTCATCCATTCATTATTTTATCTATTCATCATGCACCCATTTTCCATCCATCCATCCATTTATTCTTTTATCCATTCATTATCTATCCATTCATTCATTCATTCATTCATTCTTTTACCCATTCATCATCCTCCCATTATCCATCCATCCATCAACTATCCATCCATTCATTCTTTTATCCATTCATCATTCATTCATCCATCCATCCATTCTTTTATCCATTCATCATCCACCCATTATCCATTCATCCATCCCTCCATCCACCATCCATCCACCCGTCTCTTTTAAATTCCACGTCAGTCTGTCTCTCAGTGTCTGTCTGTCTGTATGTATCTTTTTCTATCCTTACTCGTTATTTTCTGTAATTGCTGTCAGTTTCTCCTTCCTGGTCTTGACTGTGTTTTCCTGGACTGCAGGTCTTGAGAGCATCATGGCTGAGAGCACCGACTTCTACGAGCGTCTGCATGTGTGGGAAGGCTGGAGAGAAGTGACGGGGAAGAAGATGAGGCGCCTGTACGAGGAATACGTAGACCTAAAGAACGAAGCAGCTCGACTCAATGGTAAAAAAAACAAAAAACGTTTGATATAAATACGTTTTAA
Organism: Paedocypris carbunculus; assembly: GCA_028128575.1. NCBI lineage: Eukaryota > Metazoa > Chordata > Actinopteri > Cypriniformes > Paedocypris > Paedocypris carbunculus. The sequence goes on from SOMO01000116.1 coordinate 453,240, forward strand.
TGGATTAATATTGTAAACGGTTTAATGTCTGATTCTGCACATTTTTGATTAAAGGTTATGCCGACCATGGAGATTTTTGGAGGGGGGATTACGAGACCGCCGATGAGCCCAAATACACCTACACTAGAGACCAAGTCATGGAAGACTCACGCCGCATTTACAACGAGGTGCGATATAGCAAATCACATCGATATTTACTCGCTGGATGATTGACTGATGAGACGTTTTTAACTGGTGATGCAGATCCTTCCGTTGTACAAAGAGCTTCATGCCTACGTGAGGGCCAAACTCCAGCAGGCCTTTCCTGGCCACATCGCTGATGGTGCCCACCTTCCTGCCCACCTGCTCGGTACCAACCATTCCCTTTGATCGGTGACGATGTTCTGGAAAATTAGAGTATTTTGCAAAAGTAACAGTCAAACGTTAAAAGAAAACGTTTAAATCAAGCACCAAGACAAAACGNTTTTTAATCTCACCATATTATTGGGCGCAGTCATTTTTGAAACATTATTTCAGTGATTTAAGCATTATAAGTGTGCAAGTCTGAAAAATACTTATACTCCTTACACATTTGGTATGTAGGTGATATGTGGGGACGCTTTTGGACCAACCTGTATCCGCTGAGCGTTCCTTATCCTGAGAAACCCGACATTGACGTGAGCTCTGAAATGGTGGCTCAGGTACTGTACGCTCATTCACTTCTCCTCCCCGAGATGAACGTTTCCTCTATCTGCATGTTTTTATCTGTTATCTTCCATTGTGTATAACAGCTCAGGTTAAAGGTCTGTTCAAAAGCACTTTTATGAGAACACATAATCTCAACATGTGTCTGTTAAGATTGCAGAGCTGTAAACAGTGTGCAGCGTTCCCTTCTTTTTTTTAAAACGCGTGTAGCAATAAATACATGTGATAAATATTATTTCTTCATTTGGTGGGACAATAATCCAGAATATGTGTCCTGCCTAAAGGCTCGGTGTGGAATGTATTATCAGTATACGTACACACACACACACAAATTATTTACCCACCGACAAAAAAAGCAGTTTTAAAAATACTGTAGTAATATTATTATTCATCATTACTATTAATAATAATAATAATATAACATCAATATAAATAAGAGCTTTAAAACAAAGACTATTTAAAAAATTAACACAGCTTTTGTAGACAACCTAGTTAGATGTCCAAAAAAAGACATTTATACTTTTAAAGCAATGACTATTGTGTAAGTGGGCTAATATTTTTGTCAACTGTATATATTTATTTATTTTTAAAAAATGTATATTTATTATTACCAATTATTATTATTATTATATTATAATATATATTTTTTTATTATTATTACATGTTCCTTTGCACTGTTTGTCTGTTTTAGGGATGGGATGAACTGAGACTCTTTAAAGAGGCAGAAAAGTTTTTCATGTCAGTAAAAATGCCTGCAATGTTTGATAACTTCTGGACCGACTCGATGTTTGTAAAGCCTGAAGGACGAAACGTAGCTTGTCATGCTACAGCATGGGACATGGGAAACAGAAAGGATTTCCGGTAAGAAGGAAATGGCTATGAAATTCATTTTAATTTAAAAGAGAAGTATTTGATTAAATAAATAATAATAATAAATCATATAAGATTGCTTGAATTGTTTATATTGATTGTAATATTTAAAATTGGGATGTAATGCTTGATTAGAATTAACTTATGTAAATTAATAAATTATGCTTCATTTTTACACTGTCTTACACACACACACACACACACACACACACACCTTTTGACTATTGTTAGTATTATTAACCAATTAGTTNCTCATTTTTAATCTGGGTTACACACACACACACACACACACACACACACCTTTTGACTATTGTTAGTATTATTAACCAATTAGTTAAGCATATACTGCAAGATCTATCTATTATTAATAAATTGCTACATTATTATTCATCACATTCCATCGTTTCTTAAGACAATTTTATTTGTGCAATTCTTATAATACACTTGGACTTTGTATTGTTTTTTTCACAGAATTAAAATGTGCACCAAAGTGAACATGGATGACTTTTTGACAGTCCATCACGAAATGGGTCACAACCAGTACCAAATGGCTTACCGTCAGCTGCCGTACCTGCTGAGAGACGGAGCCAACGAGGGTTTCCACGAGGCGGTGGGCGAGATCATGTCTCTGTCGGCTGCCACGCCTTCACACCTGCAGGCCCTTGGGCTCCTTCCCTCCGACTTCAAAGAGGACGATGGTAATGTCTCAGTGGAGGATTTCAATCACATTGTAGCTTTTACGTTTCCGAATTTCAACACAATTTAATTCCTAAATACTAGTTCCTAGTTATATTAATCGCGGTTTAATCCAATAAAAAAAAAACATTTCTCACGAGTGTAAAATGTATTACCGTACTATCCAGACTAGAAGGCATTACAGATTAGAAGGTGGACCATTAGTAAATGTTTTTTCTAATCTTTTTTCATATACAAGTCACACATTTTTTCTCCAGATTACTAGACATCCAGAGTAATGTTTTTAAACAACTTTAGGATATTAAGTGTGCCTTACAGTCCATTAAAATATTAAAATGGTACTAATTTAATCGATTTTGGTTTTCTGACAAGGTCGACTGCTGCCGTCTCTTCTTCTGTTCCTCTGTTCTGTTTGGTCAGAGACAATACTCTGCTTGAGGAATAGTCAGTAGACTGTCTTGCCAACAGGCTAGGCCAAAAAAAATTTAAATACAAAAACTGGTACAAGAGAAAAAAGAAAACGAAAATGCAGAAAAAATCCAAAATCAATCTGAAGGGAAAAANAACTGTTTGCTTTCAATCCTGCAAATTGTGGAACTGGATGAACTGATCCAAGTCTAAAACACTTCTTTTAATCCGCAGAGTCGAACATTTCACACTAAAATAATTGCAAAATTTACATAAATACCCTCCGAGTTTTAGAACTTCTATAACTGGAAAAAATATAGGTTGTTTATATTCGCATGAATACGGCATGAAAATTATTGGATTGAAAGACAATTTGAGTAGATAGTTTGAAAAAATGTAAAAATGTATGTTTTCAATCCTGCAAATTATGGAACTGGATGGACTAATCCAAGTTTAACACACTTTTTTTTTTAAACCCGCAGAGACGGACATTAATTTCCTGCTGAAACAGGCCCTAACGATTGTGGCCACGCTTCCTTTCACCTACATGCTGGAGGAATGGAGATGGCAGATGTTTAAAGAGACCATCCCCAGAGACGAGTGGATGCTTCGCTGGTGGGAAATGAAGTAAGGGAGAAGACTTTACACCTGGATGACGGGTCCATGGTTCAGACTGTGTTTGCTGTTGCAGACGGGAGCTGGTGGGGGTGGCGGAGGCCGTGCCACGGGACGAGACGTACTGTGACCCTCCGGCTCTGTTCCACGTGTCGGGCGACTACTCTTTTATCAGGTGTTTGATCACACGTGCAAAACAGTGTTGCGTCTAACGTTTATCTTCCTTAATTTAACCGCTGAAGTGATGCTCTCAAACCAGGACTGTCAAAGTTATGCAGTAACTTATCTAGTTTGGTTAAAGTGGTTTTGATAAATAAATCCTTAAATATAAAACCTTGAAATAGGCATGTAGCTATTCTCGGTTATTCTCATAACTCTTTATTAAGACGCTGTTATTATTTGTTCAGTTTCNTGTATTCATCCTATTTTTTATGGATTTATATTATATTTTCCGATATATTTTACTGGATAAATATTAACCGAATACATTTTAATAGTGTTATTTAATGTTAAATTATTCTGGAATAATACTGTATGCACGTACTGTATGTCTACATGCAGCTCGGATCACTACATTATCCCCACGGTGGAATTATGACTCAGACATAAAAGAGTCGTCTTTTCCCAAATTGAAATCTTATCATATTTCATAACATTTTCTATTTTAATCATTTGCTCTTTTAGGTATTTCACCAGAACCATATATCAATTCCAATTTCAAGAAGCCTTATGTAAGGCAGCCGGCCACACAGGGCCGCTTTACAAATGTGATATTACAAACTCCACCAAAGCTGGAGACAAACTCAGGTATGAGCTCCTCTCATGTTCCTTAGTCGTTCTTTAATAACGCTTCTGCTCTTTCCCATCTGCTGCGTATCAACTGCAGGAGCATGCTGGAGCTGGGCAAATCCAAGTCGTGGACTCGAGCCCTGGAGGATATTGCAGGAACCACAAAGATGGACGCTAAGCCTCTGCTAAACTACTTCAGCACGCTCATGAAATGGCTGAAGAGCGAGAACCAGAAGCACAACAGAGTTCCTGGCTGGACGGAAGGTCAGTACACTGCAAAAAATACATTCTTGACA
>SOMO01000117.1:110995-122167 GCA_028128575.1 Paedocypris carbunculus
TGAAAAGCGCTATATAAATAAACTTGAACTTGAACATGAACATTCCTTTACTGCCTTTAATATATTTTCCTCACTTTCCGTAACATATAAGACACAGTGCCTCTAAAATCAGACTGAGACTAGTTTTCTGTCATTTTTTGAGGGCAGTGCGTAATGTTGGTCTTCTTTTGGCCGGTGATGGAAAATCTAAATTTCAGATGCGAGTCAGAGATAAACGCACATCAGCATGCAGCAGACACAAACCGCACTTCATTTCCTTGATGTGTCACTCTCAGAAGAGCTCTAAAAGTGACCAAGATGTTTGAGATAGACCCCTGGTGCCTTCACAGCAAGGTTAGAAGGGACATCTGAGCTCCACAGTCCATTTTCTCCAAACCTCCTGCGGGATCGTTGCAGGAGATTAAACGTGGCTTCACATCATTATTCAGAAGAAGCTAAAGCATCAGTCACGTCCAAGCATTGCCCATCACACGAGTGAGCATTCAATGCTTACATTATAACACTAAACTCGATTACGCAGCCATTTACACAGGCCGATGATTGCAGTCTGGTTTCTCTCCCCGTCACTACATTGAAATGGCTCTAGTTAAAGTGATTAATGGTTTCCTCTTAACTACAGCTAGTGGACATGTTTCCGTCCCTGGGTTTGCAATATACAGTGCTTGCTACGCATCACTGGCCAATGGCTGTGGTTTTTATGGGACTTTAAACAAGATTCCACCCAAAAAGTGATGATGTTTGTCCAGAGTAAGTTGGTGGTACAGTGCAGGTGTCTTGTAGAGAAATGCATCATCCATCTTAACCTTACAAGCGAGATTATAGAACGAGCGGCTGTTCACTCAACTGTTAAAGTATGCGTTTAGGGTTCGTTTCTACACTGTCGCCACTGATCTGAGTTTATTGGTATTCTTCAGAACCTTCAGGCCCACTTTAAAGAGCTTCAAGTCCCAGCAGAGTTAATTAGGCTTTATATTGCTTACTGAAGCAGCGAATCTGTGGTTACACATATCAGAACCACGCTCAACAACACGCTTCCATCACAAGGCAAGCCAGCACACTAAATCCATCAAGGATTCCCAAAGCTGATAACTGCTGAGGATTCATCCAGCGAGCCACGTTTGAAGGACGTTACAGGACAAGAAAAAAAGAAGGATATAAATAATTCACACACACAATATGAGGACAAAAATTAAATCCCGTGCCCTGATTTTGGGTTCGGACAACACAAGTGTTTGTTGGTGTTCATTCATTTGTTGAATGACAAACCGTGTCAAATTTATGATTGTTTATTACAGGAAGCAGAAAGTGTATTTTTTTTTTGTCAAAAATACAGACGCCATGGTTTTAAGTATAAGAAGTCTATATAAGTTTAAGTAAAAGTTAACTGCACACATTACTTGCAAATCTCAGATGGCTTTGTCTACTTTTGATTTTGAAAAAAAAAAAAATCACATTTTTTTTTTTTTTATTTTTTTTATTTTATATTTTCTTTAACGCACTTTTCCTAATGCATTCCACGAAATTGTTGTAGAATAAAACTGATATTTCAAACTGATATTTTAAGCAGCAACCAGCCTAAAGAAACTTTGATTGATCTTGCATCAAACGGCTTCTCTGACCAGGCGGCCATTCTTGACCAGAATAAGCCTCAGTATTGACTGACCTTTTGCCATCTACTCAAAGCTGTTCTAGAAAAGCCTATACCCTTAACCTTCACAGACACCTGTTCACAACAGCAGAGGGGAAAAAAAACTGGGGTATTTCATCACCTGATGAACCTTTCAAAAGAGAAGAGCGTCTTAAATGTCTTCACTGGTACACACGTCACTTAATAGCCGTGACAGGGAATGGATGGGAGTGAGACAGACAGACATACTGGTTTTTAATATTACTTATTATTTGTTATTTTACCATCCAGTGCCATTTTAAAACATAAAATAACATAAAAATGAGTTGAAGGCAACAGGACCTTTCTGAATGTCATCGTGAGAGACCACAAACCTGCTCTTGCCAATGACTTTGCAAATCAATTATCGTGTCCCCGTTTCTAAATCGGTTCCAGTGACAGAGCGGGTCAGAGAAGTCTGAAGTAAAATCAGCGCGATATCGCAGTGTGACCGGCGCGAAGGCGGGAAGATAGAGCGCCTCACTCCGCGCGCGCGCACAGCCAAACTGGAGAGAAGCTCAGGGACCACTGAGAGGGAGAAAGGTAGTTGTACACGCTGTAGTAGAGAGCGAGAAGGAGAGAGAGAGAGGGCAGGGGGGAGGTAGAGAGAGCGAGAAAGAACGAAAGAGAGAGAGAGAGAGAGAGAGAGAGAGAGAGAGAGAGAGGTTGGGAAAAAGACTACCGCCTCTATCCATCAGTCGAGCATCCTGCGGGAAGTCACTTCGCACGGTCGGTGCGGCATTTCCGCGTCGGTCCGAGGAATGGATCATTCAAGAGCGCAAGATGTGACAGCAATGCAACACTTTACTGTTTTTCTTCGAGTGTTGTAGTTTGCGCGTGTTTCTTTCGTTCCCCACAGACCGCTCAAACTGCTTGTTTGCGGACAGTTTTGCTCATCTATGTACGGGTTTTTTGAAGAACACGCGAGAGGAAGTGTTGTGAGCGTATAGTTGAATCGCCGAAAAGTTGGAACATTTTTTATGGGTGAGTAACGAACAACTTCGCGGACAAGGAGTTTTTATGTTTATGTGTTTGTGTGATTATTTTTTTTTTTCAACTTTAATAGCAAATTACATTGTTGTTGTATTTATTATTATTATTTTACTACTGCTGTCACGATTGTAGCTGTGTCTTACAATCCATTAGTAGGTATCGATTATTTTTCATTACCTGATATGTCAATAATAAAACTGTTCTGCACATCTTGTGCCTGAGTCTTTGACATTGTCTTTAAACTTACAGCTGCTTAAAATATGCACGACTCTTGGTATTTAAACAAGGAAAGTCTTGTTTTGTTTAGCTTTTGTCTATTTAACATTAAGATCAACAGGTTCGCCAGTCAATTTTAAACATGGAAATCGTATTGCTATTTATGTTCTATCTATAAAGCTAAAACGCTAGACTTGAAATCAGATTTATCCCCATTTAAAATTCAGCATTGGTTTGTGCTTGGAAAATGTGCTTAAATATCAAGTAATAACCAAAGACAGTCACAAATGCCATGTGATTTATGAGTTTTTAAAAAATGCCCTTGTATTTTTGCATCTTGCAATTTTCCCGCGTTTTACTCCTTTTCTGTTTCATCTGCTTTATTCTGCAGTTCTTTTCACCAGTCATTGCAATTGCCTTTCAGTTTAGAAGACATCCTGTTCACTCTGACGTTTTCGCTCCCATTTCACATCTCACTCTCCCGCTGAAACACACATTCTCTCTCTCTCTCTCTCTCTCTCTCTCTCTCTCTCTCTCTCTCTAAAGTCTTACGGTTCCACTTGTGTCTCTGTCTCTGTGCAGATGGGGTCTAGTCTAATGTCAAGCTGGTTGTAAAGGTGTTTGATCTGGTCCCTTCGACCCCAAACGGAGTCCCCATGGCTGCAGGAGTGGCAGCCTGGCTCCCCTTTGCTCGGGCAGCAGCCATAGGATGGATGCCTGTGGCCAACCTGCCGATGCCTGTTGCACCCACCAACAAAAACAAGCGACAGGACGAGCTCATCATCCTAAATGTCAGCGGTCGACGTTTCCAGACGTGGCGGAACACACTAGATCGCTACCCTGATACACTCCTGGGAAGCTCCGAAAAGGAGTTCTTTTTCAATGAGGAGACAAGGGAGTATTTTTTTGACCGAGATCCTGATGTTTTCAGAAGTATTCTGAACTTCTACCGCACAGGAAAGCTGCACTACCCACGCTATGAGTGCATCTCTGCCTATGACGAGGAGTTAGCTTTTTTTGGAATCATCCCTGAGATCATCAGTGACTGCTGTTATGAAGAGTACAAAGACCGCAAGAGAGAGAACACGGAACGTCTTATGGATGACCTTGAGGACAACAAGGACAGCAAACTCCCCAATATGACTTTCCGAGAGACTATGTGGAGGGCCTTTGAGAACCCTCACACTAGCACTATGGCGCTGGTTTTCTACTACGTAACTGGGTTCTTCATTGCCATATCTGTCATCACCAATGTGGTCGAGACAGTTCCATGTGGTTCGACACCTAATCAGAGAGACATTCCTTGTGGGGAGCGCTACACCGAGGCATTTTTCTGCATGGACACGGCTTGTGTAATGATCTTTACAGTGGAATATCTCATGCGACTGTTTGCAGCACCAAGCAGGTACCGGTTTATGAGAAGTGTCATGAGCATTATCGATGTGGTGGCCATTCTGCCCTATTACATCGGGCTCGTCATGACCAACAACGAGGACGTGAGCGGGGCTTTCGTAACGCTGCGGGTGTTCCGCGTCTTCCGGATCTTTAAATTCTCCCGCCACTCCCAGGGTCTTAGGATCCTAGGCTATACGTTAAAAAGCTGTGCATCGGAACTCGGCTTCCTGCTCTTCTCCCTCACCATGGCCATCATCATCTTTGCCACGGTCATGTTCTACGCTGAGAAAGGCTCCTCGTCCAGCAAGTTCACCAGCATCCCAGCCTCTTTTTGGTACACCATTGTAACCATGACAACCTTGGGGTGAGTCATTTTGTGTCTGAAAGACCTTCTCTCTTTATATTATTAGACTTGAACTCTCAGAAAGCCACACCTTTCACGTCACCTTCACTCAAGGCCTTGTTAAAGTCCTAGAACGTTTGCACTAGAAACCGTCTGAGAAGACATGTATTGCTAGGGACAATATCCAACTGAATATCCAAATGAGAAAACTACAGTCCTGTACAATTAGGAGGGAGTATTTTCTATGTAAGAAACCCTGCTCGCGTGAACAGGCCTTAAGCCTGTTATTTACGGTATCTTACCAAGTAGACCGGTGTTCAAGGCAAAGTCTAATTGGCCGGCAATTATCTTAAGGCAACTGTTTACAAATTAAGATTGCACCTTATCTAAGAAAAGATATTTCCCTCCAGCTTGTGGATTTTCACGCTTTTTAGCGCTAACTGCTGTTAGCGCCTGACGCTCGCTGATTGCAGTCATGGCCGCCCCAAAAAGGCGGTAGGTTTGGATTGAACTCACGACCCCAGGCTAGACTTTATCCATCCCTATTATGCACCAATTAATATTTAAGTGCGTGTGAAGCAGGCAGAGGAACATCCTTGAGCATTTCTCCCACACATTGACAACAGATAGCAGCTGCGAAGCCGTTTATCCCTGTCCGCTTCCACTCTTACCCATTTACCCAGGAGTTCTCAGGCCTAGACAAACATCAAACTAGGTCTTGTTCAGATGATTGTTTGGATATATCATTTTATAAAGTATTCCGCTATGATATTAGCAATGTGACCAGTAAACGGCAGCTGCCGAGTCACTGTGGCTTTGAGACTGGAGCTGCATTGTCTTCAGGGTCTTCAGCTTCCTGTTTAGTAGTCACGACAGTGATCAGTGAGTGATGCACCTGCCAGCCACACGAGATAAGGACTTCATTTATAGTGAACAGTAAGTCATAGATAAACGTTTATCACTTACGATCCATCAAGGTAGTTACGTAGAGTGAGGTTTGTTTCATTCGATTGGCAAATTAGAAATTCAGTGAATGACAAAAAGCTCTCAATAGGTCAGTGTTCAGCTCAATCTGTTGACTGGTTTTACATGGATTTCAGTGTAGAGCAGATCTTATTACTCATCGCTTCAAACTCAACAGAGATCCAATCTCCATCTGTATCTGAGACGTGACCCTCAATGAGAGCGAGAGACTCTTCTCATCAATAAAACATGTGGTAGAAGTGTGTGTCACTGTGACTAATGTTCTCAGGTACATCTGCTGAACAATGTAAACCACCATGACATTTTCAACCCGTCTGACATTACCTCTTCAGTGGCTGTTCTTTTAACTCCCAACCCGACAAAGGGTCCGTTTCCACCAGCAGAAAGTTCTTTCAGAGTCGATTATACAAATACGGGTTCGAGTTGGTCTCACGGTGCAATATCTGATGATTCCAGGTCTTCCTGTGATCTGCTCTTGACCAATGTAGTGGTGTGTTTTACACAACTGTTGGTGCGTTTTTCCACTGATTCATTCAGGCTAAGTGCACATTATCTAGGATTTCCACCTTACAAGGCCAGAGCGAAAGCTTTGCAGTGTAAAGTCTTCAGTGTCAAGTGGCTGGTAATGATGTGAAAGATCACGACACTGTGCGAGCGTTTGTCCAGAGACCTCCTCACATCTGAAACGGTTGTCTTTGTCTTTTAAAACGCCTGCATTATTTACATGAGTGGCATTCCGATTGGGTTCTTCAATGAGTCTCTAAGCACAGCTTTGTCTTGCCACGATGCCAAACAAAATAATAAATAAAGGATGGGGGGATAGATTTGTCAAGACAAGTTTCACTTTTTGCACAGCAGTATGGCTTTGGTGTGGTTAAAAATTAACAACTGTGACACTTGCAAAATGTAAATTTGCTTACACTTGGAAATCTGATAATTATGGTCTTTATTTCTCTGGAAATATGCGTGTGAACGTTAGGAAGCTTGTTGTTCCACTGTTATTCAGGAAAAAAGAAACACTTAAGATACTAAAAAAGCCACTTTTGAGCTTCTTGTCTTTCCAATGGGATTGACTTTTGATTTACGAGCCACAGAATCGCACTGACTGGAAACGTCCCACAGCGAAGCTCCATTGCTTGGCATCCGATTTTGTGTTGCATAAATTGTCCAAGCACTGATTCAGTAGCATCACGGTCCAATTGTTATTCTGGCACTGAACACTATGTCGTAACAACCGGACCAGATCCAGTCTGGAGTTTTACCTGCGTTTTAACGGCATTTTAATCGTTTGAGGGTCTATTACTAAATTGCTTTGGGTTTTGCCACTTGTGTTTCTGTCGGAAAGACAGGAGGCTTGGGGATTGGGGATTTACAATCCGAGATGGGAAGAGATTTGTTTATTGTTTATTTATTTTGTGGACTAATAAGATGGATTTGACCTTTCGGTAGAGTAGCGTATTCTGAATGACCTTTAAAGAAAGCTGCAAATCTCTAGTGAGCTTCACAGCACTATGGCATATGAGAGATGTACCTGAAATATTGTTTTAGATCGTCCTCATATAATTCAACATCTTTGAACCTTATTAGCCTCTAGACTTGTAATAATGGCAGTACTGGTTAAGATTTAAGAATACGGCAGTTTTTTTTCCTTCACAGTAGTATTGTTGGGTGGGTGATGGGGGGCTATCCCACTAATGAGGACTTTTCAGTTGTTACCAGAAGCGTTAATTACAGACACACTCGAAATGAACATTCTCATTTCTAGCCCTGAATAGATCAAGACTCTCCATTCAGCCCATTCAAATTCAGACGCATGAGTGAATCTCTCACAATCTATTGATGATTTGGAATGAGAAGATTTTCTGTCGATACGGATCAAAGACATTGACTAAACGCAACAAAGGTGCAGAAGAGGATAAGGGACAGGAAGGGGAGTCAGGCTGAATCCATTAGTTAGGGTGAATGAAGAGAATCACGTGTAGATGATGGGTGTTAAATTGAAGCCATTTTGAATTAGCAATGCAACACATGTGTCTGTGTTCATGATGCGCGGACCAGTGAATAAACCGTTCATCTCATGATGTTTGCTGCCAGAGGATGTGTAGGCGCAAAACACAGCAAAAATCGACTTTTACTAGAAAGACTTCAAGTTTAGTAGGAGAATTTTGTGTTGATAATGCATGCTAATTCATACATGCTGTAGATAAGTTCTTTTGAAAGAGAAAATGTCAAATCTCATGTCAATTATCAATTATACAACATGTACAGTAAATGCGTAGCACTATAAAGACAGAAAGAAAGAGAGATTGTTAATGTATTGCTATATACTGTGCATTTACAAACTTATACACTCTATACACTATAATTATATTTTTGAGTATTTTTTTCTTGTTTTATTCTGAAGCAAATATAATGTGTTAAGGTACAAATCCGAGCATAGGTTTTTGTTATAGCATTTATTATTCGTATCCACATTTTTACATTTGCATTAAACACAAATATTTGTTAACTTATTTACCGAGTTATTTCATCATGACACTCTCTTGAAGACAGTATTCTTCTTAAATATTTTATGTGATAGTTTCATATTGTACATCCATCACTGATGAAGCAGTCCTAAACCCAAACATTACAAAAAGTATATTTACTGAGTACTTCTATTTATAGAACTCAAATGTATAGATTCACACGTTGCTTAGGACTTTTTATTCCCTTTTTTGAAACACAGCATATTTATTATCATATATTTCTAAGATGGTCAAATTACTGCGGTTTCATCCCATCAACCTGCCATAATGCACTTCCATCATTAGTGATTGGATCTGATGCTGTATAATTCAACCATCAATGACGGAAGCTATTGTTACTCGGCATTCAGGGAAAAAGCAGCAATAAACCTCAGCATGACGATCATGTCTGCTTTCAGGCCTATAACAATCTCTGCTGTTATTGCCAACCAGTCGTCGGTTGTGAATATCGAATGGTTTTGTATGATTCGATGTTCTTTCAGTACCGGTAATTGTATTGTAGTCGACAAAAGGAATGACAAAACAGTTTCATTGCTAAGATAAAAGTCCGTCTGAAAATGTTTTTTTTTTTTTAAATCTACTAGGACACCATCCTCAGTCGTCCTAAATTCGTCATAAATCTACTAGGACAAACAGTCGTTGTCGATAAATTTGCTGAAATAAATTTACGGTCGAACCACAAAATATCTCCAAANAGGACACGATCCTCAGTCGTCATAAATTCGTCATAAATCTACTAGGACAAACAGTCGTCGTCGATAAATTTGCTGAAATAAATTTACGGTCGAACCACAAAATATCTCCAAAAGACAAAGAACGTGACATTGAAAAAAGCGAGACAATAGCGAGGTCAAACACAATCGCTGGATGGAACCAAAATATCCCCCATTGTTCCAACCCTGATATTTTGCGTTATACACCAGCTTCATGACAGGTATACTAATCTCCATCTTTTTCTTCTCAGCGTGTGGAATAATCGTAGTCTCCAGCTGAATTTTCCATTTACTGTTTTATCAAGGCTGTTGGAAATCACATAATGGAATTCATTAACCCTTAATGATTGTATGGAGAGACTGTGTGTTTTCTGTCATAAAAAACTGCCATTAAAATCAAATATAAATAGAATGAAGGACGATAAAAGCTTGGAATATTTGTGTTCTGCTTGTGCAAATGACCCTTTAGAGTCACAAACCTGTGATCATCTTAAACTTGACAAATCGCTGGACTGCACTGCTACACACACACACATCCTGTCACACGGTCCCATCCGAGCCCGTGATAAACGTGTGGATTTGCCCTCTCTGCTCTCTTCTGAGCTGTTATTGTTTCACAATGGGGTTTCTGTCTCTCTTAGGAGTGTCGTTGATCCACACTCCATCTCAAGGCTTCAGATGGTGATTTACCACTCGCACTCGGTGTCTTTAACAGCAGATGTGTGACATTAGTCTTATGACACAGAGGGGAAAACATAATGAATATAATGCAAGATTTGAAACAGTATCCACCAACTTTGGATTTTTTCCTACTTTGAAGACACATTAAGGTTATATTCAGAAAGACAGACAGAGACAGAGAGAAAGATAGAAAAAAAGAAAGATTAGATCAGATTATCAAATTATAATAATCCCTGTGATTGAGCTGGTAAAGGAGGATGTTTAATTGTCCAACCATTAATAGAAAGACAGAGAAAGAGAGAGAGGGGGGGGGGTATATGTTCTAATAATATACGTATTATCAGCAAATTATAATAATCCCCGTGATTGAGTTGAAGAAATACCTTTAATTGTCGTGTAGAGAGAGAGGGAGAGAGAAAGAGCGGAAGGAGGGGTGGTGGCTAGAAAGAAAGAAGGTAGGAAAGAAAGAAAGAACATTTGTTTTAATAATCTACAGATTATCAGCAAATTATAATAATCCCTGTAATTTAGTTGGTAAAGAAAGAATTTTTAATTGTCCAGCCATGGTTTTCTACATAGTGAAGTGAAGTGAACACACACACACACACACACCGGAGCAGTGGTCAGCTTTTAGCCGTGACCGTGGGGAGCAGATGAGGTTCAGGGACACTTCAGTACTAGTACCTGGAGGTCTGGGCTCCGAACCTGTGATGCTTTGGTGGCAAGTCCAAGTCCTACCAGCTCACATCTACTATCCCATATAACTGTTTGACTCTCACTTATTGACCGAGATTGCATGAAAAAGAGCTGCAGACTCTCTGAATGACAGAAACTAATGCCTGCTTCTGTTTAACGCCTTTGGTCCGTGAGCAGCGTCGTCTTAACTGCTGGTAATGAATCAGCTACTGTCATACTGAATAATGATTTCACTCCACACCACCACCATCTGACACTCAGGGTGTGTGTGTTTCCAACATGCGTGTGTGTGACGAGATCAAAACTCTTGTGAATTTAGACTCCGACAGCATCATAATCCGGGATAAATGTCATTTGTTTTTGTCTTTGGGCTCCAATTTAATCAGCATTAGTGAGTCACTCGGAGACTTGAAATGGATGGTTTGACTGTTGCATGACTGAAGCGGTAACACTTCATACATACTGATGCGCATGAAGCAGGCCATGCGCACACGCCATATCACGCTCAGACAGACGCACATGCCCGCGCGCACCCGCAACCATCCTTCTGTCTCCCGCCGATCTCTCGCTGCCCCAGCTGGTTGGTGCTGGTGCTAATGTCACTAAACAGTCATCACTTTTGCACCGTGTTTGTGTTTACCCCTGATATTAGTTGCCCGTGGCAACAAATTAATTAATGATTCCGCTGTGATAGCTCCTGCTGCTCTGAACTACTTCCCATGAAAACAAATATCCAGCTTTTAACAGATGGACTCCAGTGTGAAAATATGGCTCGCCATGTCTCCTGGCCCATGCAATCCAACACTCTTAATAAATAACAACCTGTGACCTGTAAAGACGCGGAAGCATATTTTACTCAGCTTTATGGAGAAGCAAGGAAGGAAGAAAGGAATTGAACTGTTTTAATAATCTACCTATCAGATTATCAAAATATAATAATCCCTGTGATTGAGCTGG
>SOMO01000117.1:193135-215808 GCA_028128575.1 Paedocypris carbunculus
TTCACCATTACGATCCACTACTTATTACTTCTTGACTTGCCTGTTGGGTCAGATCTTCCCTCACTTCTTCCCAGTTCAGTCCTTTCAGGCCCAAGTGACTTGCTGCTGCTTTAACTATTAACTGAATTTTATCATTTTTTTATTTCACTTCTGCCGTGCTGTTTATCACCCCTGCTATAAATGTCACCAAGTCTCTCTTGTTTACATATATTCTTTCTCTGTCTGCTTCTTGCTGCTCTTTTGTCTCTTTTACTTGTTCCTCAAGCCTTCCCCCTTCTCTTTCTTTTACCATTTTTACTGCTTCTGCATATGTACTTCTTTTCTCAGCTCGTACTTTCTGTATCTGGACCTCCTTCTTCATAAATTCACATCCCCCATATGCCACATTATGGCCACCTCCACAGTTGCAGCATCTTGGCTCCACTCCTTCCCCACACTTCCCAAACTCATGATCTCCCCCACATCGTGCGCACCTCCTTTCCCTTTTACAATTTTGTGCTATATGCCCAAATCTCTGACACTTATAACATCTCATTGGTTTAGGTATAAATACCCTTACTGGGCAACTCATAAATCCCAGATAAACCCTCTGAGGAACATTCTCACCTTCAAACTCTATTTTTACTGACTCACTATCCCTAATCACTCCCTCCACTTTTGTTTTAAATCTTAGTACTTTCTTTACTATTCCACCCTTTATATTCTTTTCCAACTCTTCCATGCTTACACTTATCGGCACTCCTGTTATTACCCCTGCGCACCCCCCTCTCTTGCCATCTCCCACCCTGCTTGACTGTTCCACTCTACATTTTACTATCTCTTTTACTCTCAAAGCTCTCTCCGTCTGTCCTTCATCCGCACACCTAATCAACAGGTTTCCATCCCCTAATATTTTAGCATATCTTATTTCCCCTATTCTGTTTCCTAGCGTTTTAGTGAGCACCAATGGATTTATTTTCCTTACTATCTCTCGATTCTTTTCATTAAACCTTATTATTATTACAAATGTTTCTTCCCTATTCTCCCTCCCTACAAACCCTCTATCTTCCTCACTTTCTGATCTGGATTCCACCTCATTCCTAATTCTCTTATTGCCTTTCGTTCTTCGTTCCCTTCTCTCTCTCCCTATTTCTCCCCACTCATCCTCGTTCCCTTCTTCTGATTCCATTCTCTCCACCTACCTCCAACCCAGTCACGGAGCAGTCGTGCTCAACCGCCGTTTCCTTCTGTGAGATCCAGATTCAAACTCTGCGGTTTTCCAGCTGTCGAGTCTTCCCCCAAAACGGCAGTCGATACTACCGGTCATGTGACTCCGCACCCCAACAGCTAGTCAGCCTCAGCGATCTCCTTATAACTATAACGGTAATTGGTTACAGGTGTCGCTGATGCTAACGAGCCGTCAGCCGTGAACAGTCCTCAAAACGGTCCCCGGCTCAGCCACCAGAGGGAGCTGAGCCGATGGACCGTAACATACAGAGTATCAAAAATAGAAGCAACTTCTACTCTCTACTTGACGACATTTGTAAAATAAAAAATTTGTTACATTTGTTAAAATAAAAAAAAAAAATCTTTGATAAAATATAGGGAGAGCAATATTCTATCTGTATTTTATTTAAGTAAAACATTCAAAACTGTTGATGCATTTCACTCTTTTTATTTTCATCAATTGCATGGAATGATAACCAACATAATATTGATCATACAAATTATGATGCCAGAAATTGCCAGGCAAGTAATTTCACAAAACATTTAAATTGTCAATAGTATAAAAAATCCATTAGGCGCAGACATTAAACACACTATTTATAGACAAAGACAAGTAATAATAATAATAATAATAATAATATTTGTAAGTATTTGTAGGCCGCTTTTCACAGTTTTAACTGTCTCAAAGTGCACAATGTAAGTCTTCCTGTAACTTGCAGTAAAATGGTAGTATCATTTTGGCATGAAGTTTAACTCAACGTCAATGTATTTCATTATGATTAAATACACTATCATGTTAATTTTAGCTCTAAAACCCCCAAATGTTGTATTACTAGTTGCAATGCAGAACATACCATGGCATAACACAGACCTGGGCAAACTACGGCCCGCGGGCCACATACCTGTGTTAATCGTTTTAATCCGGCCCGCTGAACTTGTAAAAACTAAATGAAAGTCGATTGTTTTTTGCAAATGGGTTAGTTCGTTATGAAGTTTTATTTATTTGTTTGTGAACAGAAAAGCAGAAACATACACAAAACGTACGTGAAAGAATTAAGTATATTTTTAACATTTATTTTTACAATTTCAGTCACAAAACTAAAAACGTTTGCGCATCTGTTTGTGCGTGTGCCCGCTCAGGCGCGCCTCTCTCCCTCTCCAGCCTCGCTCTCTGCAGCGCTGTGAAACAGCACACGCAAATCTTTAGCTGATAACAGACTAATGCCACCATCCTGCTTCTATTGCCCTCTTTGGCTCAATGGTTATTTTATTTTAAAACCTTGCTCTTGCATTCATTTTCTGCTTGATCCGCGCGGGATCGAGTTCAGTCCAGCAATCGCTCAAACACGTTGATTTTTGCGCGAGTCTTCACACTCCGCGCAGTACTTCGTTCTGTTTCTATTCTTCTATTCGCGATCAGAAAGCCTGAAAATAGCATCCGCGCCTCCGGTTGGTGCATTACGCAGTGTGTTTTTATGAATTGCGTTTGTGAATCGAGATACCACACTGAAAAAAAATATTTGCTGAATTAACATAATAAAATTATGAAAAGCATTTCCATCTGATAAAATGGTGTTGCTATACCAAGAAACAATTTCGCTCATCAAACAAAGTATGAACATGATGAAGCAACATGGTTTTTTATGGTTAATGGTACTTGCTGACATTTCTTCAGTTTCTTCATGCCGACATAAAAACGCTCATGCACGAATCCTTTCAAAAATGTTGATTCCACACGCTGTACAAAAAGTAGCGTCAAATTCTCGCGAAATTTCGTAATAGTTTTGCGAGATCTCGAAAAACGTCATTTAGCAGACGTTTTTATCCAAAGTAACTTACGGTATAAGGTCATTACAACTTTTACAAATCAACGTCCTGCTTTCCCTGGGAATCTAACCGATCTGGTGTTTCTAACAACTGCTTTGACTGAGCTACAGTACTAAAATACTGTATACGGTTTTAAATAAAACTTTCCACATTACTAACAAGTAGGGGTGGGACGAGGCACTTTTCCCACGAGACAAGACGAGACGAGACATTAAGCTCACGAGATCGAGACGAGAATTAGATTTAAAAAAAAAAAAAAAAAATCTTTGACAAATAATATAAGGAGAGCAAGATTTTATCTGTATTTTATTTAACTAAAACGTTCAAAACTGTTGATGCATTTCACTTTCTATTTTCATCAATTGCATGCAGTGATAACCAAATAACCAACATAATATTGATCATACAAAATATGATGCCATACATTGCCACGCAAGTAATTTCACAAAATCTGTCAATAGTATAAAAAACCCATTAAGTGCAGTCATTAAACACTATTTATAGACAAATACAAGTCTTCCAGTAAATTGCAAAGAATGGTAGAATTATTTTGGCATCAAGTTTACCTCAACATCAATATACTTCATTATGATTAAATTCACTGTGTTCATTTTAGCTCTAAAAACCCCACATTTTGTATTATATGTTGCAATGCAGCATATTATGCATTGCATAACATAAGATGTAGAATAAAAAAAATATTTATTGAAAGTGTCCTGTCAATTATTGTCTAAAACAACGGGTCTTGTTCAGGACGTGAGGTTCTTTCCCTTCACGATGTCGCCAGTGAGACGCACATAATCTGAACGAGTTTTACTGCAGTAATCAGCTGGTTTACTCTCATATTTCTGCTCTACTACAGCGAGAGTGAATCGTTTGCATAGTAATGTAATACACGTGTATTAGACACATTAGATTAAACTCAGATGTGCAACTAAGGACAGTTTGAAATAATCGATTTATTTTACAAACACACTTTATTTAAAGTTTAACTCGTTCGCTATATCATCACAAACGATCTAGTAGTGCAAGTCTGACCTGTCGTGGGGGCGGGGCAATGGCGGAGATCCGCGCTCACTCAGGGGGAGGAGTTACTCAGTTACTCAGTCCGCGTTTTTTTGAGCCACAGTATATTGAAACGTGAGCACACGGATTTTGGGGCGTCTCTCGTGGGCGTGATGACGCCAGAGTCAAACGCACGTGACGGACACCTGCGCTGTGCCGCTTGCAGATGACCTTGCGCTATAGACGCTTGTATGTGACTCAGGCAGCAGTCGAGTTTAAAAATACAGAAAATAAACAGGGAGAATGGTTGAGGAAACACACCGGTAAAGTAAGTCTGATATCAACTCTGACATTTTTGTACCTGAAAAAGGATTTTATTCTAAAGTGTGTGTGTGTGTGTTTACTGCGGTTTCAAACCAGACTACCCTCAGCAAACCACACACAGCAAACTCCTACAGTTGAGGACACAATTATTAACTCCCCTACAAAAACTCCCCGCGCTAAGGTAGGCCCCGCATTTCGGTCCTGAACATTTTTTTTTTGTTTTGTTTTTGTTTCGGTCCTGAACATGTCTCGTGTCCAGGTTAATAGGCTATACATGCCCACGTGACGACGGTGACGTGGGTCACTTCAGCGGGTACTCCTGGAGAGTGTACCACCGTTTCTTAATCCATCCAGTCAGCTTCTTGAGTGCATTTTTGAGAAGTGTCTCGGTAGTGGTGCGATTGGAAACATTAATTAGCGTCATCAAAGTGATTTCTCTGTACGATATCAACATGAGAAGAGATCGCGATAGATTTCGCAAATATGACTCAGGCGCAGAAAAAGCTAAAAAACGCAAGCTAAGAGAAGAATTCGACAGAACTCAAGAGAGCACTGGAGCACTGGATAAGTACTTTCCAAAACAAGCAGATAAACAAGATTTTTATTGTCCTGCGGTTGCTGCTGTGGACTCTACCATAGCGACCACTGTTAATGATAAAAGTGACAGTGATTGTTGCGAATCTACCACCGCGCCATTATTGGTGATCACAGTTCACTTTCAATTAGCAAAACTTATTATTTTGCAATATGTCTGCCAATAAATTGCATTTTAAATCACGTCGTAACCGGCACGTCATTTTTCGATAAGAATAAACCGTTGTTTATAGACCAGAGAAAATAATGAACTTGTAATAATTTAATAAAAAGGTGACACGCGGTATTAAAATTACACAATAATCAAGATATTTCATATTTTTAAATACCATAGCATACTGGTGCTTAGCGATCTTTACTAGTACTCTGGCCACACCCCCTCTGGCGGGATCATTGCTGGCACTAGGCCCCGCGCTACCTAACGCCGCCACTGCCTGTGCGTCTGTGCACAGACTCATTAGAAGAACTAAGACAAAACATGCTCCTTGCGCCCTCTACAGGACAGCGTAAATAATTGTCCTTAAGGGCCAACGCATTACACATTGATTTACACAGGCTGATCATCACGATGAGAATGATAATCCTAAACCTTCAGTACTTGTGAACCTAACCACAGCAAGAGTATTTCATTTACACACAAAATGTACATTTTAAATTTACTGCATTCCTCTTCTGTCTGACCCTTACTCTCATTTGATCTAATGGATCCTACTATACAAATGTCTATGTAAACAAGTCATTGATTAACTAACCTGAATAAATCCAATGCACTGAAGGAGACTTTTGTTCAGAAGCCCATCATATAATAATTGTACACACAGGCGAAGAAGAAACACCAATATTTGATTATATGGTTGGTATGAATGTAGGAAATTCTCCCATGTAGGAATGGATTTTAGAATAACAGCTCTCCGGGGAAACGGCGAAACCCTCTGACGTAGCCATTCTCAGTTTGGAGAAGCTCTTCTGAGATGCAGCTTCTTCCTTACCGTCTTCCCGGTGGCTCGCACATCCAGCGGTGCCTGCAAAACTATTCTAACACAAAAAAAAAAAAAATTACAAGGTGAGTGGGAATAAGAGGAGTTGACGGAAAGAGCAGTGGGAGTAGCTGTGTTTTCTGCATTGATCCATGTTTCAGTCAGCGCCAGGATGTCCAGTTTAGTGTGGCTCATGAAGGCTCATAAAATCAGCTTTGTTCACGGCCGTCTGACAGTTCCATAGACCAATAGACAAGAACACAGGCTGAGGAGTAGTAGTAGAAGGGAGAGAGCGTAGAAGGTTGAGGTTACGTGATCAGGTGAAGGCAAGGTTAGGGTGGCGAGTGCCAAGAATAACAGGAATAGACATTATTGAGTAAAGTAGTATGTGACACCACTGTAGAGAGCAAACAGACAAAAAAACACAGAAAAAAGAGGAAAAAAACACAGGGGCAGTTAAACGAACAAATAAACAAGAAAAAGACGTGAACAAGTTACAGCAAGTTACGTAAGGAGGAATGTACCTGTTGGTGTACCTGCTCGGTGGACTTGCGCTACACAAGTTAGGTCTTCACACAGGGGAGGGCTGAACACAGGGGCTGCCGCTTCTGCTGCCTCTACAGGTTGTTGGGCTACTTTAATAGTGCCTAATTGCACCACCTGTCATTACTGCTGATTGCCACCCAGCCAAGGGCTCAAGCAAAAGGTGTGAAATGAAACTAGTTACACAACAGTGGTACAACAGAAACTACAGTTCTCCCAAGATAATAAAGACAGGAAGTAACAAAAGTCTTACCTTGCAGGACTCTGTGAAGTGAAACTCAGGATCTGACTGGTAGGCAGATTCAGATCTAGTCAGGTCCAGATACATCTAGCATACAACACTACAGTTCCTCTTGATAGTCAAATGCTTCTCCTTCTCCAAATGCTTTGTAATAGTTGTGTAGTTGTTGGGGGATTGTTCTCCATCATTATCTGGATCGGGCTCCTGACAGTGTGATGAGACATGATCCGTGTCCGAGGCTGGCTGAACTCAAACTTGTCCTTTAACCCGCGGCTCCTCGCCATCACGTCAAAAAATGGAAGGTGGTCTGTGAAACCCGCTCTCCTCGCTGTCCGTCTCTCGCGATCCATTGGCTGATTTTAATAAGAAGGGGAAACTGCTTACGTGCTTTTTAAACTGACACTAAACTTGAACCAAATCAGCAGATCTGTAAAAGGCTGTGCTGAGCTTGACATCCCGTAAAGCGTGAGCCATAGTCTAGTTCGAAGTTGGTAAAAGCACGATGATGAATACTAACGGAAACATGACGAGGACAGCAAAGTTTCAGTCGACTTTGTTTTGTTTTGTTCCTTGAATGTGTGATCAGCGTAATGTGTTTTGGCGCTTTGCTCCTTTTGATGAGTGTAGCCTACACACACAGTCTGTCACATGAGTATGAGATGACATAATGCCGTTTTGTTCTTTTAGTTAAAAATGTGTGATCAGCATTTTCAACTAGACTAATTCTCAGTGCCATACCTTTGCCACAAAAATTAACAAATACATATCTGTGTTCTCTTTTCCTCAATAACATCTTTAATTATGACTGGCTTACATATTGTTTTCTTAAGTCAAAAACAGTATATTACAGTATTTAAACGAGTGTTTATTTTGAGCTTACATTCATTTATATTTTACACTTCAACATTTGTTACGAGTCGATGCCTTAGTTGCTATTGGCAACAAACAAGAAAAGAAGCTGGCAGTTCGTTAGCCTCCACAGCAGGTGTCGTGAATCAGCGACATCATATAAGGCTGAACGGAGTTGACATAAACATTAATGACGTTATGGATGCTGCTAACGCAGGAGTCATCAGTCGAGCTCTGCGTTGTCCTGCGCTCATTGATTGTGGACTCCTGGACTTGTATTACCCCGTGTTTCTTGGACCATTGGGACTCTGGGCTTTTCGCCTGTTGTTTGGACTATTGCCATTGAGTTTCCGGATAATTCAGAGTGTCACAGAGTATTTCCGAGTGTTGCCGCGTTCTTCCGAGCAATTCAGAGTATGCCGTAAAATATAATAATAAAAATAATAATAATGTGGTGAACTGCCACCTTACAGTGGTGAACTGCCACCTTACAGTGGTGGTGGGGGTGGGTTTGCTGCGTGCCCAAATGATGCTAGGAGCTATGTTGTCGGGGGCCAAAAAGCCCCAGAAGGGTCACCCATTTCAAACAGTTCCTAGTTGATGGGCCAGACTAAGTGCAGTTCAAAACCCCCTTATGGACAACAAAATAAATGCGACCGCTACGTCGCCCGGATTGGCATCACTGGGGCCCCACCCTGGAGCCAGGCCTGGGGCGGGGGCACGTATGCGAGCGTCTGGTGGCCGGGGCTTAGCCCGAAAGAGCAACGTGAGGCCACCCTCCAGTAGGCTCACCCGCAAGAGGGGACAAAAGGGGCCGCTGTATTGCGTTTTGGGTGGCAGTCGTGTAGAGATGTCACAGCGACCGAAACCTTCGGCAACAAATCTGGCTATTGGGACATGGAACGTCACATCGCTGAGTGGGAAAGACCTCGAGCTTGTGTTGGAGGTTGAGCGATACCAGCTAGAAATTTGTGGACAGGATTTCTAGGCGCAGCCAATGGACGGAGGGGATATGGTTTGGAGGCCATAGTATTTCATATCTGCTTTTTGCGGATGATGTGGTCTTGCTGGCCTCCACAGACCAGGACCTACAACATGCACTGGGGCGGTTTGCAGCTGAATGTGAAATGGCTGGGATGAAGATCAGCACCTCAAAATCTGAGGCCATGGTCCTCGACCGGAAAAGGGTGGCTTGCTCTTTGCGGGTAGGAGAGGAGATCCTGTCTCAAGTGGAGGAGTTCAAGTATCTTGGGGTCTTGTTCACGAGTGAGGGTAAAAAGGAGCGTGAGATTGACAGACGGATCGGTGAATTGCAGCTGTATTGAGGTCAATGTACCGGTCCGTCGTGGTGAAAAAAGAGCTGAGCCAAAAGGCAAAGCTCTCTATTTACCGGTCAATCTACGTTCCAACCCTCACCTATGGTCATGAGCTTTGGATCATGACCGAAAGGACAAGGTCACGGATACAAGCGGCTGAAATGATATTCCTTCGCGGGGTGGCAGGGCGCACTCTAAGAGATAGGATGAGGAGCTCTGTCACCCGGGAGGAACTCGGAGTAGAGCCGATTCTCCTCCACATTGAGAGGAGTCAGCTGAGGTGGCTAGGGCATCTATTTCGGATGCCCTCGGAGCGTCTCCCAGGGGAGATGTTCGAGCATGTCCCACCGGGAGGAAAACTAGAGGAAGACCCAGGACACGTTGGCGAGACTGTCTCAAAACTGGCCTGGGAACGCCTTGGAGTCTCCCTGGAAGAGCTAGAGGAGGTGGCGAAGGAGAGGGAAGTCCGGGCATCTCTCCTAAGGCTGCTGCCCCCGCGACCCGGTAACCGGATAAGCGGAAGAGGATGGATGGATGGATTATAATAATGTGGCAAGGTGAGGAAGCTAACTCCCCATTATTTGGGGCGGTGGCCAATTAAATCAATTGCCACCGCATTTAAAGGCTCCTAGTAACACCTGGATTGTTGCTGCTGCCGGTTTGTCACGGCTCGCAGGCTGTGAGCTGCGGAGTTTGCTAGTTCGCTGCTTGCAGATCCACGAGTGTTGCACTACCCCGTGTGCGTATATGTGTGCTTCACGCTGGAGCTAACCAGCTGTTTTTAGCACAGCTTGGCGTGACGTGAATGCTGCGCTGGGTCAGGTAAGCTGCACAAAACTGTTTGTGGCTGTAGCTACCTGACGCGCTCATTTTATAGGACTCAACGTTAGTTACAACGAGTAACGACTGGCGACTGGGCAACTTCCCTAATCCAGCTGGGGTGGGTATTCAAGATGGTTTATGTTTGAGTTTGTTTTAAATGTTTTGTCATTGTTTTAACTGAGTGCAGGAGAGCATGTGTGGACGGCAGTGAGCTGGGCAGCGCCGCTGTTTTGTTGCTACCCTGAGAAGCGAGAGAGAGCATTACGCCACGCGGTTGTCCCACGCCACAATTCTCCAATGTGATGCCACTGGTTGGGCGGGGTTCCGCCACCGACATGTTTTCTTCTTGTACACGCGTGTGTGTGTGTATGAGCGTGACTCAAGAAGCGTGTTTGCGCGGGACGTGTGTGTATGGGTGTGCGCGCGCGAGCAGGCAGCGGGCCCCCATGTCGAGAGATTGGTCGCGTTTTGTTTGTGTTGGGCGCAGAGCACAATTCACTGCAGGTGCGTGGGCGAGTGATGGTGACGTGCTGTGTGACCGTGTGCTGTAGTGACCAGTCAGCCGGCAGGGTGATTTTGCAGGTGCTGCCGGTGCATTGCTTACGTGTGTCTGTATGTCCGTTTTGGATTGGTCTCGGGACTAGTTTACCCTGCTAACTTGTGCATCAAATAAATTCATTTTGTACTTTTGCTACCCGCGTCTCTGCCTTCTGTGTCCCAAACGAACCGGGGGCCCTGCTACAATAATAATATTGTATTAAGTATATAATTATGAAATAGTTCAGTATTAATATATTAAGATACTTGTATAATATATATATCATAGTATCCTTTAGAATAACATCATCTTGCATCAAGGACAGGCTACACTTGGAGACTGGCGTTTAATTGCTCGGCACACATTCACGCCAGGTGTTTATTGATGCCGGGCGTCTAAAAGAGACAGGAGACTAATAAAAGATATACCGTAGCATTGAGATGTTAGTTAATTTCTATAATTGCAAGTAAAACCATCATGAATAAAGTGTTTATTGTTTTTCAAAATTCTTGGCATTTTTAGTGTTGTTCTTTTGAAATCGGATACGTCACGACTTTTCCTCAAGTCTTCTTGGAATTGTTGAATTGTAATTTGTTATGTAGTAATTTTTACAGTTAGGTATCTGTACTTTTACTCTAGTGTAGTTTTACTCTTTACACCTCTGGTGAACCGTGAGACACAAATGGTTAAAGTCTCGTCTTTGTTATTGTCAGAGCGACGTGTCTTCATTGTCAAAGCGGACGAGTGATCACAGGGCAAGAGAGGAGTGAAGGGGGACAAACTTACTCACACACACACACACACACACACACACACACACACACTCGGAACGCGCAACTACTGCCTGCATTTCTAGGATGATTCATCACTGGAATTGCTTTCTGGCTGCCACTAAATGTAAAAGGAGGGAAAACACGCTGTTGGGGGGATTTATGACGACAGTGAGTGGTCTTTACTTTGTCTCCATCAGTGGAGTGTTGGAGTTCCTGCTACTGTTAAGTTACGGCACTCATCCTACTAGGATTGGGCAATTAATGACCCACTAAACATTGGAAGTCCAAATAACGTCCAGATTAGGTCTATATCGCATCGGCCGGTCGTAGACCTGATCTGGGCTTTGTATGGACATCTAATATTTGTGTCGTCAAAACATGACCTAATTTAGGCGTCGCTTAGACCTCCGTGTCTGGTAGCCGTTTAGACGTCTTTTATCAACAGTAATAATCTAATAAAATAATGATCTTTTATAGGTTCCAGGCAGTACAAAAACAAAAAAAACGTTCAAACAAATAACCGACACCGCCGACCCCAGAGGGTTAACAATTCAATATATTCAGTCTGTTTAAAAACAAGTATGCTGTGGAAGGTTTTTGAACAATGCATGCATGCTCATATAGTATTTAAGACAGGCAAACGGTTTCTTTTTAGGTTAATGTGCAGGACGTTTTGACAAATACTAATATGTATGATGAGACCACGTTGTTTTTTTCTTTTTATTATTTTTATCATGTAATGGTGTATTGCACTTTTATAAATGGGATGAAAAAGGTTTTGGTTTTTATTTACCGATTTTGCTTGTTGATGTCAACCCATTCGTCCTGGCCGCTAGGTGGCAACCACTTCCGATTGAGCGTTATGTTTTAAAACGATTCAGTCAGAAGTCCGCGTTTGGCAATTGGAGCCCATTTCCCAAACGATTACACAGACAGCTGAACCGCGTTCCTCTCTTAGAACCGATTAAATCCACCAAAATCGTCGTTTAATTTGAGGTAAGTTTGGTTCGTTTTTTTGTGCTTAAAAGTGATAACGTTTGACATTACTGTTGCCATTGTTATACTTGTATAGGTTTAAGAGTTAACACATTAGCATTGCAGACATGAAAGATCACAATATTCATTTTCAAAATTCTTTCAAAAGCGTAGGGGATGTTCCTCGAGCCACTTTTTTCTGCTCGTGTCGAGGTTTCACAGAAGAAAAGCCCAGGCACGATGAGTTTGTCTAAAGACACTCATTAATTAATACTCAACACACTTCTATGAGTTGGTGCATTCTTAATAGTTAAGTGTGTTATTATTCTGTTTGTAATATAATCTAAAACTGTCATTTGCTAATTTCTATAATATTACTTTTAATGCTGACTAATTATTATTTGTAATTAATTTTAATTACAGATAATGCTAAACTGTAAGACATCCATTCCCTTTATTTTGGTGTGGTGAGTTTTGCTTTAATCAAACTTTCTTGTCATTCTGTTTTCTCACAACTCCTTTTCAGACACAGAAGCTGTGTGTGGTACTAATATCAATACACACATACACACACACACACACACACACACACACACACACACACACTAAATTCAATTGAAGCCTGGTTCCTGTCATGTGATATGTGAGATGCCTCCCGACATCCCCCTTATGAAAGGCCAAGGCACAGTGAGTTTGTCTACAGCACAGATTTACACTAAGCTCTTTCCACACTAAAAATCCGGGGTACATTACCAACCAAATAAAGTGTTTTCATTTGTTTGCTTAAAGACCTAAAATGGTAATTTGGTAATTCCTATATAATACTTTTTGTGGTTCAGGGACTGCCAGAGGGAGACCGCTTCCCATTACCTTGGGGTGGTGAGTTTTGGCTTAATCAGACATCTGTCATCCTCTGTTTACTCGCTCCTTTTCAGTATTTAAGTATTTAAAGTATTTAAAACATTTTCAGTGTGTTACTATAATGGAAGAGTATGTGTTTTTAATTTTTATTTATTTTATTTTTTATTGTACACTACTGTATAAAAAATGCAAAACACCTGACTCTAGACTGGCAGTTAGCAGTTCTAATCAGTAAAAGTTTTTCAGTTTACCAGAAAAGCTGGTAGACCTTGAGAGTTGCCTCAAACAGACATTTCCGGCCACCTCCAGCGTTCATTTAAAACGCATGGAAACAATGGAACAATTTGAAAGCGAGGAGCAACGTCTTGGTGATACCTTTTTAATGCCCTGGTAGGTTTTAATATTCTGCAAGTACCAGGTGATTTGGCGAAACACTTTTGCATCCAAACAGTTGAGATACTGTGGATGCACAATTAACTTACTGTATTTACGCGAATATAGGCACCGCGCGAATATAAGCACCCCCCGCTGATTTTTCAATCATAAAAAAAAATTACAAAATTATTATTTATTTATTTATTTTTTATTATTATTATTATTCCGGTACTTTTAACTCAAACCGATCTGGTCATCATAATCGGAGGGTTAACAAAGATGCTTCAACCATTGGATGTGTCAATAAACAAGCCGTTTAAAGACCATCTGCGTCGGTTTTACAACTAGATGACCAGAGCTAATCATGAGAATTTGCGCTTCAGTACGCTTACGTTGTGATGCATTAAGTAATACTTGTAGTTGCCGGTGGATGGCGTATGTTTTCATCATACTGTGTCACTCATATAATGTTGAAAAAGTTAGTAAAAATACAAATGAAATCAAAACAGGTTCGTGGAATCAGGATTTCTTGGAATCCAAATGAGTCGAAATGTATATGTTATTAAGCATATAGATGGGGACAAAACATTCATTATTATTGTGGAACGGTTTCAATATAGAGCAGCGCTTTCACTGAAGCAGTGAATTATGTCGCTCTGGTGAGTTTATGGCTTATCATTGTAAATCGTTTGGTTTGCGGAGCTTCACAGCAAAATCACTTGTTTAATAGATCGATCGCTTTTGTTGCACATAAACGTGATGCTCGAGGAGGCGTGCGCAATTTCCCAAATAAAACAGGTATGAAAATCATTCCTTATAAATTAGATATTAATAGTCACTTGTTGCAGCTGTTAAAAAAAAAAAAACTGTCTAGGTTAGGTATGTAACCCTTCGTTCCCTGAGAGATAAGGGAACAGAAGACATTACACATGGGAAATCCCGTTTTCCTCTATTTCACTGAAGTCAAGTAGAATTACGCAGTGAACACGCTGTCAGAACGCAGGCGCGCGCTTGCCCAGCGGGCGTGGCCACTCCCTCCTCTCCCCGCGCCCGCGCTCTGCCCTCGTCAGAATCGTTCCTGAACCGGAACCAACCGACACATTTCCACACGGCGTCCCGTGTAATGTCTTCCGTTCCCTTATCTCTCAGGGAAAGAAGGGTTACACACGTAACCTAGACAGTTCCCTTTCGAGAACGTTCACTTCGACATTACACATGGGAAAGCAATAAAACCCCGCCGTACGGAACAACGTACACCGACTAGCCATCGGCTAACAAGCGCAGCACAGAGTAACGATAGGCTCACTAGCAGCGCCGTGAAACAAACACCGTAATACTCACACGAATCCAACCCACCGAGAGAAGTCGCTCAAACCAAGTCTCCCGAGCCAGTCGCCGATCCGCCCCTCCCAGCCAAAACTTGATGGCCAAACGAGTGAACATCCAGACAGTAAAATCTGGCAAACGTATTCCGAGACGCCCAGCCCGCAGCACGGCAGATCTCCTGGATATCCATCCCACTCGCCCAAGCCCACGAAGTAGCCAAGGCTCTGGTGGAATGCGCGCGTAAACCCTAACCCTAACTCCTTCGGGGCAACTCACACCCGTCTCCGCATACGCCCGCCGGATGGCATCCACAATCCAATGCGATAACCGTTGCTTAGACAACGGACCGCCCCTCTTCGCGCCAGCAAAAAACACAAACAGCTGATCCGTCGTCTGGAACCGGCTCGTCCTGCTGGCGTAAGCGCGCACGGCTCTCACTGGGCACAACATCCTCTCCGACGCGTCCACCTCCTCCGTCAATCCAAACGCACGCACAGAAACGACTTGTGCTCTGTAAGGAGTTGAAAGAGACTTCGGGTTACCCCACACGCGGGAGCAATCTCACAAAACTGACCTCTGTCTCGAACTGCAAACAGGACGCATTCACAGAAAAGGCGTGTAGATCACCCACTCTCTTCCCACATGCTAGCGCTAGCAACAGCGCCGTCTTGCACGAAAGCAATCCCATATCACACTTCTCTAGAGGCTCAAAAGGGGCTTTGGTTAACGCTTCCAAGACTAATGCCATATCCCACACCGGCACCAATCTCGTCCTCGTGGGAGCGAGTCTCCTCGCCCCTCGCAGAAACCTGGTCACCAGGGGATGTCGTCCCACCGTCACTCCGTTCACAGGCTCGTGGTTAGCCGCGATGGCCGCCACGTAAACCTTCAATGTAGATGGAGCACTCCCAGCGTCCATCCGCTCCTGCAGAAAAGACAAAACCGTCCACTCCACAGTCGATCGGGCCCACGCACGCTCTACCGCACCAGGAAGAAAACACATCCCATTTGCCTACGTATAACCGCGTCGTAGACGGCGCTCTCGCTTCGTCCACCGTGTCCATCGCTCTCATCAAGGCTGGAAACCGCTCCGTCCCAGCCCTACTTGCCAGACATGCAGGTTCCAGAGCTCCGGATCGGAATGCCACACTTCTCCACCCTGCGACTGCAGGTACTCTCCACAGAGCCGCCGACATCCCCACCAGCTTCGCCAGCCACGGTTGGGAAACCCACAGCGGGGCCACTAGGGCCAGTTGTCCCCGATCCATCCGGGCTTTCCGTAGCACCGCCGGTATAAGCTTCACCGATGGAAAAGCATACAGCTTCCCCTGCGGCCACAGACTCGACAGCGCGTCCCCCGTCAGCGTCAGCTCGACGTCCCCCTCGACGTCAGCGAGAAGAACCTCTCGCACTGCGCGTTCTCCTCTGAGGCAAATAAGTCGATCTCCGCCTTCGCCGAACAGACTCCAGATGAGCCTCACCACCTGAGGTTTCAGTTGCCATTCCCCGGGGACCACGCCCTCTCTGGACAGCAAATCCTGGCCGTGTTGAAGCGTCCCGGAACACCCCGCAAGGGATGGATCCGTTGTCACGACAACTCGCTGGACCACCATACCCATGGCCACTCCTTCCACATACGCTTCCCCGCTGACCCACGGTGCAAGCGCTCTGACGCTCGCAGCAACGAGCGCGAATCCATTGCCACGCCCAGAAATACCAAGGATTGGCTGGGCAGCAAGACGCTCTTCTCCGTGTTCACCACGAATCACAATCTCGCGAGATGTGCGAGGACCTCGCGCTTGTCCGACTCGAGCTTGTCCCGAGAATTCGCTAATATCAGCCAGTTGTCCAAAAAATTCAGAATTCGAATTCCCGACATCCTCAGCGGGGCCAATGCCGCGTTGGCACAAACCGTAAAAGTGCGGAGCGAACGACAGGGCAAACAGAAGGACGCAAAATTGAAACACTCTCCGCTCGAATCCAAACCTCAGAAAACTTCTGTGTCTCTGCGCGATCTGAATATGAAAGTATGCATCTTTCAGGTCGATTGACATCATAAAATCCCCCGGTTGTACGTGTGCCAAGACCTGCCGTACTGTGACCATCTTGAACGGCCGTCTCGTGAGAGCTCTGTTCAGTGGCCTCAAGTCGAGAATGGGCCGCATAACGCCCCCTCTCTTTGGAACCAGGAAGTACCTGCTTCCTGGAAGTACCAGTGTCCTTCTCCGGCACCTCTGACATCACCATCCCTTGAAAACGCGGCAGTCTCCGCACAAATTGGAGGGTGTACCCGGAAGTGACGGTCTTTAGGACCCAGCTGGAGGCGTCCGGGAGCATCCTTGACCACGCCCCCGCGTCTAGCTTCAGCAATGGCCTACTCGCCAAAGGACTTACCGGAGCTAACCCGCTCGCGTCTCGGGCCGGAGAGGCTTCGCGGTTCATACAATAAAGATGAGAAACAACTGCTTTGTCCGTATTCTCTTTTATTGCACTAATTGTTACATCAACCTGAACTATTGCAACCGCAACACGGGAAACACCGGCTACGCGGGGAACATTTGTGTGAACAGTCGAACATAACCGCTTCCGCGGAACCGCGGCATCCAACAATGCCTGTCTGGCGGAACAAAATGTCAGGAGCCCTGCTGGGCCTGCTGAACTTGCTGCTGCTGCCCGGCCCGCTGAGCTCTGTCGCGGGAACCCGAGCCGCGGCCCCGCGGCCTCTCACGCCGCTGGTGCTGCTGCTGCCGGAAACGCGGCTCCTGTCGCGGCCTTTGCTCCTGCGGTCGCGGAATGAAATTGCGCTGGGCCTGGCGCGGCCTCTGGTCCTGGCGCCTCGGCTCCGGCCTAGATTTCTGCTGGCGCGAGTGCGACGGCAGAAAATGAGAAAAGGCCTTTGCGCTCTTTTGCGCCTCAGCGAAGCGCTCAGTCACCTCACCCAGTGGAACGCCGAAGAGCCCCTCCTGGGAAATCTAAGCGTTTCTCGCCGTCCTTTAGCTCGGCCACGGGTCTCCCAACATCTGCCCTTATCTCTATCACTGCGCGCAGTCCAGACAACCAGACCCTGTAACGGCCTCGAGCGCATGGGCGCGCCCGAGACAATGCACGCAGCTCCGATGGGGATCAGGGAGGACAATGGGACCACCACAAGTCGCGCACATCTTTATCCCCTCCACGCCTGACTGCTCGACGGGGCCCGAAGGTAAGCTACTTGGTCGTTTTTGCATCCTGTCAGGCGTGAGTGGGGTGCGCGGTGACTCCATCTGTGAAGAAAACGATTCTGACGAGGGCAGAGCGCGGGGAGAGGAGGGAGTGGCCATGCCCGCTGGTCGGGCGCGCGCCTGCGCTCTGCCAGCGTGTTCGCTGCGTAATTCTACTTGACTTCAGTGAAATAGAGGAAAACGGGAAAAAGAGAGAGCTGCGCTTTTGTATGTGTGTGTGTGCGTTTTTGTTCTGGGAGTAAAGCTGTGGTTTTGGCGTGGTTGTGGCCGACAGCAACCTAATAAACAAACGTTTTTCATTCATCCGGGACGTTACAATGTTAGGAAAGACTACATGTTTCCATTTGTTTGTGATTGCTCCTTGTAAGAACGGCATGCCCGCAGTGGCTGAGCCCGCTGCACTTGCGCCGTCATTACACTCCGAACTTGAAATATCAAAAAATGAGCGTATATCTCAAAATACGCGAATTTTTTAAATCGGCGATTATAAGCACCCTTCAAGTTTTTGAGGTCCGAAAATTGGAAAATAGGGGGTGCTTCTTATCACGTAAATACGGTATATACTCATTCCGAGAGGTTCTACAGCTTCAACGGCTTGGAGGAAAAAACACAGTGGACTGTGTTCACAATATGCTTGACAGGTGTGCTTCCACATATGGTGTTTTTATAATGTGTACGCTTGTGTGTTAAGTTATTGATATCTGCATATGTCATCATGATCTAAACGAATTTATTTAATTTTTTGCTTGTTTGTGTTTAGGCTTTTCACAAATGCTTTAATAGCACACTTTAATATGAAGGGGAAGGGGAAGAAAGAGAAGAGGTCTGTTATAGAGCAATAAGAGGTAGGGGCAAATAACTTATTGTCACATGACCAACAGCGTGTGTTCTGCAGGAAGTGAAAAGCTCAAGTGCAAGCTCCAGACAGTGCAGACTTACAGTGCAAAAATACTGACGATATTGATAAAATTATTTAATTCCTGCTATGAATAATAACAGGAACAAGAAAAAAAACATTTGCCATTGTTGACGCATAGCCTGTTTTAGCATTAGAAACGTCTTGGTTACTTGCATAACCTCTGTTACCTGAATAAGTCAGGGAACGAGACGTCAGTCAGAGACCTGACTATGGGATAACGGATGCGTCAGCCATTCGCGATCACTCTAACAACCGGCCAATGAACGGTCAAGTTCACTGGCTGCATGAATTTGCATGCCACCTTTGACCCGTACCAGCTGGTATAAAAGGGCGGTGGCGTGCCACTTGCAAATACCTTTCGCTGATTGAAGCCGGTCGGGCCAACGCAGACTTCCAGCGGCATACCCTGAATGTGGCTGCGGGAAGTGACGTCTCGTTCCCTGACTTATTCAGGGAACAGAGGTTACGCAAGTAACCAAGACGTTCCCTTTCATAGTCAGGTCACTTCGACGTCAGTCAGAGACCTGACTATTGGGACAATACAACAGGCCACATCCAGGGCAGCATCCTCCGAAAAGACCCCTCCGGCTCATTAGCCGAGGAGCCCTTTAGTGGATCTTCCACAGCATCTAGAGGTGGGCCTAGCCCGAAGGGTAATAGCACTCACCTCCACCGGGGCAACCAAGGAACTTGTTGGCTCTCGACCCGTGCGTGGGGGACCCTCGCCAGGGTTGACGGAGAACACTTCTCACATAGTGAGACGTGTTGCGTAGAGTCGACGCCCAACGTCACTCTTCGAAAGAAGCCCATTGTCTGTCGAGGACAGAGTAGGCTCGGGAGAAGGAGGAGAGCGTAGCCCTACTACTCGACCTCATCCCTTCGGGAAACACAGGCGTAATAACTCGGTGAGTATCGCCTGAGGAAGAAAACACACACGCAGTCAGAACTAGGACTCTTCGCTAGTTCTGAGGCTGGGCCCCAAAACTGGGGTTTGCTCCTGCAGGCCTACACCGTGTCGGTATTGCCCTCCACTGCGGATAGTACCTGCGTGGATACCGACGCCTTATCCAGTTCGTAGAACTGGAAAAAGGTGTTGGGTGTAGCCCAGCCGGCAGCTCTGCATATGTCTGCTTAGAGAGACTCCACTTGCCACTGCGATCGACGAGGCCACGCTCCTGGTAGAGTGGGCTCTCACGTTCAGCGGGCAAGGCAACGGACGTGATACGCGAACTTAATCGCGTCAACAATCCAGTGCGAGAGTCTCTGCTTGGTGACGGCATTCCGTTTCTGTCGACCACCATAGCAGACAAAGAGCTGTTGCGAGCTTCTAAAGCTCTCTGTGCGCCGTAAGTAGGTGCGTAAGCACGCACAGTGGGTGACCGGCCAGGTCTTGCTCCCCAGCGGGCTTGCTCGACGGCGGGCTGGCTCGACGGGGCAACTCAGTGGGTTTTCGTTTTTCTGGCAGCACCAGGTGACGAAGGTCTGCCATTTCAGATCGTACAACCATCTTGATAGTGTCCTGTACCGACCGTGGCAGATCGTCTAACGAGGTGATTCGAGGAGCCCTGTGCTTATGAGAGGAGGTCCGCTCTCAAAGGTAACTGCCTCAGAGGGGACGTGACCAGATCCATGAGATCTGACGTCCAGGTCTTGTCGGGCCAATAAGGGGCGATCAAGAGAACCTGATGACCCTCCTTCCTGACTCGACCCAGTAGCTGGGGAATCAGGGTAACTGGCGGGAAGGCGTACTTCCTCATGTGGTGAGGCCATGGGTGGGCAAACGCTTTTACACCGAGTGGCGCCTCGGTTAGCGCAAACCAGAGTGGACAGTAGGTCGATTCATCTGAGGCAAAGAGATTTATCTGTACCAGACAGAATTCCTCCCACACCTCTTTCACCACTTGAGGGTTCAGCCTCCATTCGCCAGGGGCGGGGCCCTGCCTCGACAGTGCATCCGCGGCTGTTTTGAGGATGCCTGGAATGTGGACTGCCACCAGAGACTTGAGTCTCGACAGACACCACAGCCAGAGGCAACGTGCGAGCTTGTTAAAGCAGCGAGCCCAAACCGCCTTGACGGTTGATAGCTACTGCAACTACGCTGTCTGACTTGACCAGCACATGCTTCTCTCGGCCTTGCCTGAGCAAGTGTTTCAACCCGAGGTGCACGGCCAGTAGCTCGAGCATGTTGACGTGCCACTGGAGGCGAGAACCCGACCGGCGGCCGGAAACTCAGCGGCCGTTGCACACTGCTCCCCACCCCGTGTTGGATGCATCCGTGGATACCACAACACGACGGGAGACCGTTCCTCATGGGACACCTGTCCATAGGAAACTCGTCTCTGACCAAGGGCGGAGCAGTTGGAGACACTTGGGTGTGACTAATACCCGGTCTCTCCCCAGCCGCCAGGCTCGTTTTGGGTCCTTGTCCCGGATCCAGAACTGAAGGGGCCGCATGTGTAACTTGCCTAGCGGAGTCACCGCAGAGGCAGACGCCATGTGACCTAGGATCCTCTGGAGTGTTTGCACTGAACCCGGACCCCGGGGGTGAACACTTCCAGTTGACTCCGGATATTGGCGGCTCTCCGAGAGGACAGCCTGCCGCACATCAGAACGGAGTCTAGGTCGAGCACGAGAAAGGAGATCTGTTGACACTGTCAGCATGCTCTTCTTTCTGTTGACGCGTAACCCCAGGTGCCTGAGCACTGCGTCTCTGTGCGATCAACTGACTCCACGATCTGGCTAGCAGGAGCCAGTCGTCTAGATATTTCAGGATCCTGAAGCCGCGCACTCTCAGAGGAGAGAGGGCAGCCTGCGCTATCTTCGTAAAGACTCGTGGCGACAGAGAGAGGCCGAAGGGCAGGACCTTGTACTGATACGCTCGGCCCTCGAAAGCAAAGCGCAGAAAAGGCTTGTGCCAGGGCAAGATCGAGACATTAAAGTACGCGTCTTAAAGGTCGGTAGCGGCGAACCAATCCTGGGGTTGAACTGCCCTCAGAATGTCCCTCTGGGTCAACATCCTGAACGAGAACCTGTGAAGGTAGTCGTTCAAGGACCTCAGATCCAAAATGGGCCGCATACCACCTCGAACAGAGTCTCCCATCTCGACCCGCGAGGGACCCTCGGTAGGAGTGGAGGGAGTGTGAGTGTGGGTGCATCTGTCTTTTACAGTAAGTTGGCTAGTACCATAGGTGGTAGCCCCACTTCTGTGTCTACCTGTGGATGGACTTTAACAGTGGTGGCTCGATCGTCGGAGCTCAACCATACTCCCTGCTCTGCTCCCTCCACTCCGAACACATCAGGAATGCAAGGGAGGCTGTTTGGCGTCCTTTGCTGATCTGGATTCGAAGTGCGCCGCCCTCCTGCGGCGAGATCTGTTCCTCTGCTGTGCGTGCAAAACTGCAAAGAAGCTTTCCCCGCTCAGAACGGCACCGTCTGAGACGCCTGCTGAAAGTGCCTTGGTGATAGGAGACTCCATAGTGCGGAACATGAGAGTAGAGACACCAGCCAGTAGTAATGTGTCATCCAGGAGCCAGAGTGCATGATATCGCATCGCGTCTGAAAGTTCTGGCTAATGCTAAACGTAAATATTCTAGGGTAGTTATTCACGCCGGCACTAATGATGTCCGACTTCGCCAGTCCGAGATCACCAAAACTAATATTAAAGAGGTGCTTGAAGTTGCCAAAAAGATATCAGACAAAGTAATTTACTCTGGCCCCCTCCCCGCTTACCGGGGTGATGAGACTCACAGTAGGCTGTGGGCTCTGCATGGCTGGGCGTCTGAGTGGTGTCCTTCGAATGGTATAGGTTTTATAGACAATTGGAGATCTTTTCGGGGAAGACCTGACTTTTAAAGCCCGACGGCCTCCATCCCTCGAGGAAGGGGGCCGCTCGTTTATCTTATAATATAGCCTATAGTTTAGCGTCTAGATCGTGACTCGCTACCAATGCCCAGGTCAGAGAGCAGGCGGCATCACTTAACC
>SOMO01000117.1:216628-244709 GCA_028128575.1 Paedocypris carbunculus
CAGCTTTAAATCTAACGTTGTCAAGTACCCTTGACTCTATTGCCCCTCTTAGGGAAAAAAGACTAAACACAAAAAACAAAGTGTTATGGTACACTAATGACCTAAAAGCCTTTAAATCATCAAGCATATAAACAGGCCCTAATATCCACACGGTCTACATATTTTAGTAAACTTATCTCTGCAAGTCAAAATAATCCTCGTTATCTGTTTAAATCTGTAGCTCAGTTAACAAAGAAAAAGGGCACAGTAGACTCTGCAATCCCCCCACAGCTCACTAGTATCGACTTTATCAACTTCTTTAATGACACAATTACTAATATCAAAATAAAAATTGTATCCACAAATACTAGCCCACAACTGGTTATACCCGAAATAAACCCACCCGCTGTCAAGCTTAGCACATTCAAACAGGTCAGCCCTGATGAGCTCACTGAGATTATAGCCAAAACCAAGACGACCTCCTGCTTACTTGACCCTATACCAACTTTTTTACTTAAACAAGTCCTACCATTAGTTATCGAACCAATCTTGAATATTATAAATTCGTCANGAACAGAACGATAGATTTGAAAAAATTCAATCGGGCTTTAGATCGCACCACAGCACAGAAACGGCACTAATCCGAGTCACCAACGATCTTCTAATGGCATCAGATAAAGGGAGCATTTTACTCTTAGTTCTGTTAGATCTTAGTGCTGCTTTTGACACTGTTGACCATGACTTTTTAATACATAGACTTGATGATTACGTTGGGGTTTCTGGACACGTGTTAAAATGATTTAGGTCGTATCTGTCTGATTGCTCTCATTTCGTCCATGTAAATAGAGTCTCATCACCCAGATTTAGTGTTACATATGCCCGGCCCAATCCTATTCAAGTTCAAGTTCATTTGTATAGCGGTTTTCTTAGTCCGAGACCAACGCAAAGACGCTAAATGGTTCGAACAACGTCGACACCGTCCTGGTGAAATTACACTCCTCCAAGCGATGCGTCCTCGTCTCCTACGGCGGTGATGCGGGCTCGTCCCCTACGGCGGTGATGCGGCCTCGTCTCCTACGGCTGTGATGCGGCCTCGTCTCCTCCGGCGGTGATGCGGCCTCGTCTCCTGC
Organism: Paedocypris carbunculus; assembly: GCA_028128575.1. Classification (NCBI taxonomy): domain Eukaryota; kingdom Metazoa; phylum Chordata; class Actinopteri; order Cypriniformes; genus Paedocypris; species Paedocypris carbunculus. The sequence goes on from SOMO01000117.1 coordinate 217,738, forward strand.
GGCTGTGATGCGGCCTCGTCTCCTGCGGCTGTGATGCGGCCTCGTCTCCTACGGCTGTGATGCGGCCTCGTCTCTTACGGCAGGGGTGTGGATCACGCAGGACCTCAGAAGGGCAGTGCTGAGGTCACGCAGGACCTCAGCAGGGGAGTGAAGCGAGCAATAACAAAGCTATTAGCACTATGAAGCGCTCAAAGAGAAAAAAATGAGCAGTGATGCTACGGTGCAGGTGAGGTTCGGTTCTTGGCTACTATCTAGTGCAGCCTTCCTTTTCGTTAATGTTAGTAATTTAATATTTTGCCATTACAGTTTTGTATATGCCTTATTGAAGAGATGGGTTTTTAATCTAGATTTAAACTGAGTAACTGATTCTGATTCACGAATTGTGCTAGGCAGAGTGTTCCAATATTTTGGTGCTAGAAAAGCGAACGATCTTCCCCCTGTGAAGGTTTTAGAGATTTTTGGTATTACGAGCTGCCCTGAGTTTTGAGAGCGCAGAGGTCTCCTTGGCTCGTAAACGTCTTCCTAATCTCAGCTTTCATACCCCGGAAATAGCAGAAAAGCTTGAGGATTTGACTGCAGCCTTAAATCTTACTTTGTCAAGTACTCTTGACTCTTTTGCTTCTCTTAGGGAAAAAGACTAAACACAAAAAACAAAGTTCTATGGCACACAAGAACTAAAATCCTTTAAATAGTCCAGTAGGAAGCTGGAAAGGAAATGGAGAAAAACTAAACTAAACTTGAAGTTTATCGCAGAGCCTGGAATGACCCTAAAAATCTGGAAGAGCCTGGCCCTAAAATCCACAAGTTTTACGTAAACGTATCTCTGAAAATCAAAATTATCCTCGTTATGTTTAAAACTGTAGCTCAGTTAACAAAGAAAAAAGGCACGGTAGACTCCGCAATCCCCCCACAGCTTACTAGTAATGACTATGTCAATCTAACACATCGCCACACTGCGCATCATCCTAGAGCAGTCCCTTGAGTAGCAGTCTTCATTTTACTCAGTCTTCGTGGACTTTGAGAAAGCCTTCGACAGCGTGAACCGAGAGATTGTCTGGAACCTTATGGCACATTATGGGATTCCACCCAAGTTCATTGCCATCATCCAGCAGCTGTACGCCAGTTCCAATTGCCAGGTGATTCACAAATGCAAACTGACAGATCCTTTCATGGTCAGGACCGGAGTGAGGCAAGGCTGCATGTTATCGCCGATACCTACATACTTGTAATGGACTGGATAATGAAAAAGTCTACTGAGAACGCCAACACAGGAATTCGATGGACTGTCAACAGGCAACTCGAAGACCTTGACTTTGCAGATAACGTCAGCCTTCTCTCACATCGCCAACACAACGCACAGCTGAAACTGAACCGACTCTCAGAAGAAACAGGCAGAGTCGGTCTAAAAATCAACACAACAAAGACAGAAACCATGCGAATCAACACCCAGCAACAAGACCCGATCCAAGTCCAGGGAACTAATATCAACTATGTGGACAAGTTTGTCTACTTCGGCAGTGTGGTGAGCAAAAATGAAGGAGCGGACGAGGACATCAGAAGCCGCCTCAAAAAAGCAAGGCACGCCTTTAACACCTTGCGTCCCATTTGGAACTCAACTGCCCTATCAAAGCAAACAAAGATCTGCATCTTCAATACCAACGTGAAAGCAGTCCTGCTGTATGCCTCAGAAACCTGGAGACTGACCAATTGACAGCTATTAAAATACAGAAGGTGTTCGTCAGTAGATGCCTCCGCACCATCCTACCCATCCGATGGCCAGAAAAGGTCTCCAATGTTAATCTGTGGGAAAGAACCAAACAGAACCCCATTGATCAAGAGATCAGGAGAAGAAAATGGGGCTGGATAGGCCACACCCTACGCAAGAGCCCAAGCAATGTCACAAGGCAGGCGCTAGAGTGTAATCCACTGGGAAAAAGAAAAGTGGGCAGGCCAAGAGAGACTTGGAGACGGTGCACAGAGCAAGAGATTAAGGCAAAGGGATGAACGTGGGCTCAACTGAAGAAAAGCGCTCAGAACCGAGTTCGTTGGAAAAGTGTTGCTGCGGCCCTATGCTACCATGAGGAGAAAAAGGACTAAGAAGAAGAAGAAGATTGATTAATACATAAATTCGAATTAATTAATTTGTTTGCTAAGAAGTAAATAAATAAAATACACAAAATTCACAGTACTGTACTGACGGTTAAAGTCGACAAGTAAAAAAAAATGTTATGCATTCACATTGACATCAATATAAATACATTTAAAAAGACAATGTTTAAGAATTAAAAAATGACCCCGTATTACGAAAATAAATACCGTATTTACTCGCTTATAAGTCGATCCGCTTATAAGTCGACCCCCCCACTTCAGCTGTGAGATTGTGGTATTCTGTTTAGACCCCCTTATAAGTCGGGGGAAAGAAATGAGAGAAAAGCGAATAGATAGAAATGAGTAGAAACCCAATTTTGGGTTTCATATAAACTCAATTCTGGTTTTTTAGGGCCCAGGGTGACACTAAAGTGGCACACGGAAATAATGATAGAACACCTGTTCAGATGCTCTTTAATCCTTACTATAGAAATAATAAAAGTATTCAGAAATCTTTGGTGGTAAAGGCATCCTAAAATCAAGTAACCCTGTTTGTTTATGTTGGTATTAATCTATTTAAGCTATTGTTAATTTATGTTTAAGTTTAATTTGTCATTGGTTTGGTTGCATTATCATTTTAAAAGATTTCTAGGAAAAGTGCCCTGCCCCTTTAAGAGCTCTTCCAAGAATCGGAGCGTCCGACGGCTAAAGCTAACTCGTGTTTTGGGAATAAAATACAACGTTCGAAACGACCCTGTGGCTCGTTTATTTGTGAAGCCCCGCGCCAAAGAGAGACTAGAGTCCGAAGAGAGCAGAGCCGAAAGAGTGCATGTGTGTTTGTTTGTGTGTGTGCGCGCGTGTGTGTGTGTGTGTGTGTGTGTGTGTGCCTGTGAGAGCGCGGAGCAGCGGCCAGCGGAGAGTGCTGCTCCTTTTTGTGCCGTTTTCTGAAAGATGTATTTAGTTCGCGTCATAAATGTTCATTTATTTACCGCGCTTGTGTCTATGCTGTTTATTTTTGTGAGAAATGGTGAAATATCTGCGCACTGTTCTGAGTAAAATATTTTCTTTTTCGGTAGACCGCGCGTATAAGTCGAGCCCCCCACTTTCAGCCCGAAATTTTTAGGAAAAATCCTCGACTTATAGTCGAGTAAATACGGTATATAATATGTCCACTAGGTGACTGTAATACTTTTAAAACAGATTTCATAAAGGAGGACTAAAATGTCACTGTGGTGATTGTGCTCCAGTCCAGAGAGTGGCAATAAAGATCTGCAAAAGGGAAACTATATACTTGAACTTGAGCTTGAAGAGAGATATTAGTAAATAAAGAAATAGAGTTAGACAAAACTAAGCGAAATAAGTAAAATGTAAAAAATGTAGATAAAATGATAAGGTGGTGATAAAATAAGCAGAAAAAGATCACTGCATTACACATTTTTATGTATAACATGAGCTAAAGTGTAGTTAAGTGTCAATGAGGCACTAAAGCACAAATTTCACAAATTGCAAATTTATTTTGAAGTGCAAAATAATTTCATTTAGCACTAGGTTGGATGTTGAAATACTTTTTGAGTCCAATTTAGAAATCTAGAATTAGTGGGACTTTGTGAATCCATAAAGGAGTCTCTGTTTTACATTTAAGTTTTCTGGATTAGTTTATGAGTATTTTTCAAATAAAAAAATCAAAGAATAAAGAAATGGTGAATTGAAGTATCAACAGATTATACTCATATTCAGATGCCCTTGTTGTATCATAGAGGTTGAAAAATGCTTAAAAAAAAAGAAAGTATACCCCCTCGTGTGCCATAGCAGTGGTACGTGCTTGTACGTGCATCCGAAACCGTGTTGAGCTTTAGTGCTTAGTGGAACTATTTATATCAAACCATGGATGGTGACGCCGGTCGACCTTGTGATTCACTTATTTAACTCTAGTGGAGCGGATTTTTTTCTCTGCGATTTCAATAACCTATTTCTATACTGCTCGATCACAGCATTTTTCTGCAAACTGTATGAAATACGTAAATTAATGTATTGTGTTTAATAGAATAGAATAACGTATTTACGCGGATATAAGCACTCCAAATTTTCGACGCTCAAAAACCCCGGAGGGACCAGGTGCTTAAAATCAAGATTTCAGATATGTGCCAATTTTTCTGTATTTCAAGTCTGGAAGAAGACAAAAATAAGCTCCGCAAGCTGACTTTACTTACACACACACACACACGCACGCACACACCACTCTAGTTATGGCAAAACTTTATATAAACTTTTTATAAAAGCTGTTATATCCGCATCAACATGCTTCATAACCTTTAACTCGCAACGACGCAGCATGTGCATTGCCCTCTACAGTTAACAACAACTAAATGTAAAGCTCAATAAAACATGTTTTAGCGGTCACTTTCTCAAAATTAGGTATTCAATATTTAATAGCATACATATATACATATTTACTCAACTATATGTTGAGGATTTTTCCTCAAAATTTCGGGCTCAAAGTGGAGGGCTCGACTTATACGCACGGTCTACAGCTAAATATTTTACTAAATATTTTATTCAGAACAGTGCGCAGATATTTCACCCTTTCTCACAAAATAAATAAACAGCAGAGACACATGCACGGTAATTAAATTAACAGTTATGACGTGAGCTAAATACATCTTTAAATACATCTCTAAATACATCAAATACAGCTAAATACATCTTAACGACACAAGACGTTCACACGTGGTGGCTCGGGTTTGACCGCAGTCAGAGTTGCTTCTGATTTTAGTAACAAAAATTTTTATTTTTTATGTTTCTAAAAAATTTCTTTGTTCAAAGTATAAACGAGGAAAAATAATCAAGTCTAATTTTAAAAAGGTGTCTGATATTTTAAAACAAAACCAAATATAGATTTTAATAAACATAAAAATTTAATTCAAATATCAAGTAACCTCTAAAAACTTTAAATAACTTTTTATTCATCTTTTGGTAACTGTTTTTATTTTGAATGCATGTTTAAGTACAAATAAACACTATAATATGTTAATATTATAGTTAATATAAAAATAAATACTAAATAAACAAACTGCACCACCGCGGTCAAATTATTAAACGTTGACCGGTCCGCGACGAAAAAAAGGTTGGGGACCACTGCTCTAAAAAACCCTATTTGTACCCCTAAAAACTATTGCGTACCTTTATATTCAGGTACAAAAGTGGAAAACATAGGCACCTAACAAGATACCGCTAGAGTGACATGTCATTGTATACCTTTATCAGAACAAAATCATACCATTAAATGAATGAGACAAACAGTTATTAATTCATTGATATTTATCAAAAAACCCAACATTTAGTGTGGATATTAAGATCATTTATTAAACACAAAGTCAGAATATCAATTATTTGTAAATACTTTAACATGAAATGTGCATCACTTTAACATCAATTCCTTCAGAGATTAAACCAAAAATGTGTGGGTTTTTTAAAGGCAATTAAAATATGAAAAAACATTTCAAATAAAACCTCGGTTCACTGCTACAGTAAGTGCTAAAAAGTGCAAGAACAAACAAATCAAATAATTTGAGCTGTCAATCTCCTCTGTCAATTTCAAATACAGTTGTTTGTATGAAGACATCAAGCACAAAATGGGCATTGAACAGTTGGTCGAAGGCAGCTGGACCACTCACTGACTTGCATGATATAGCTTTTTTGTTGAGGATGATGTCGTATCGATGAATGCAGCTTTTCTTCATCCTGACAGCAAGAAGATAGGGCTGGGTGCGCTGGAGTCCCGATGTTCATCTACGCTAGTTCCTGCCTATACATAAAACGAGACAATACTTAAACAGTCATTTTCTGTGTTTACACAACAGTTTTCCAACAAATACAACGTGATTGGAAGTGGAAATTGAAAATTTTACCTTTTTTCACAATGTGGCTCTCAGCTTGGATGCCGACATTTTTCCGGGTCTCTTACGACCTTAAGCTGATAGTGGAATTAGGTGAAGCAGAAGAAGAATTGAGGCAAGACCACAACCCCATCCTTAGAGACACAGTTGGTTTGGAAAAAAAATTAAAAAACAATAACTACTATACAAACTAATATTATTAATTAGTTAGAAACCTGTTTACTGTCGATTGTGAAGGATTCGGTGTCCACAGCTGATTCTTAACAATGAATCAGGTCCTGAAGTTCTAGGTTGGGGTGAAGTCCTTTGCACTGCTAAATAACTTTCTGCATAAATGTTGTTGTCTACTTAAAAACAGCTTTTTTAACCAAATATCCAGCTCTTTACAAATCTGTAATACACACCAAAGCACAAATAACAACCAAGTGCAATGTATTAAAAATAAAATAAAAATCACATTATTATTATTATTATTATTATTATTATTATTATTATTATTATTATTATTANCTTACCAGGACTGATTGAAAAATTGGTATTCGGTGAACACATCACTGCATCTTCTTGGATCATGAACAATCTTTATGATGAATGATTCCTTTAGCATTAAGTTCTCTCACTTGTTTCAGTGGCGATGAACTGCAAAATGCAGAAACAATGGAAATTAAATGAAACTTATTGGAAATTTATTGTAAAACAGTGGTACTGAAAATTATTGACTGAGCATTTCACAAGACATTTCACCTAATTTGCCCTCCATGAAATTCAGATAAATAAATTTTTGGTAACTTTTTATATTCACTTTTCCTTGCTGTAAACATGTTACACTGGAATAAGAAACATAAAATACAAGTTACCTGTTCTGTTCAGTCTTATCTGCAGTCAGAATATTAACCATCTTTATCCTGTTGAGAAGCTTTAGGTTCTGCTGTACTCTCTGATGATTATGCCAGGTTGTTCTTTTTGGAGAATTGTATTAACAATCTGCAAAGTTGCAAAGCACAATTAACCACCCAAACAACTCAAGAATCATTCTGAGAGTGTAATTGTCTAGTAAAATGTATTTGTTGTATTAAACATTTTTTTTAACCTTAAATGTGAACCTTATTACACAACACAAAATCTAATCCAAAACCAGGCGTTGATTTTCTGCGACTCTTTTGAAACACATGCAATAGTAAAATCGGCACACGCGCTCACACACACATACTCAAACAACCGCGCCACATGCAAAAGCGAAACGACATTGATGAATAACGTTACCGTTTGAAGAATCTGGCAACCATATTAGGAAAACACCCAAACTCGGTTGCTTTAAAACCTCTTTGAACACGTCCTCTTGGCCAGGTCACCCTTGTAAAACAGATCTTGATCTCAATGGGTTTTTTACCTGGTTAAAAGTGGTTATATTTATGGGTGGTTTATATATTCACGTTGGTTCAAGACGTTCTTCAGTGTCAGCTAGCATCGTAAGTAACGGTAAGGCCTTCTCGTTTGAAACCAACAGTGAACGCTAAAACGTTGTGATGTCAGTGTCAAGGTGAGAATCAATCCTATCAGAACGAGAGGGACAAGATGCTGTTCAAGCAGATCAATCGCTCAGAATAAGGAAAGCAAATATTAAAATTGGTAATACATTATTTTTCTCACTGCATAGGGACAGCAAAGTTAGAAATATCTTAGAAATATAATTGATATATAGAAAACTCTTTTAACCCTCCTATTATGTCCGAGTCAAATTGACCTGTTTTCCATTTTTTTTTTTCATTTTGAAACTTCTCCTGCGTGGCATATTTGGTGTAATTATCATCTAAAAAAATATAAGGATTCAGTTTACATATGTGTAACACCATGCTGCATGTTTATACTACAAAGACACTGTTCAGGTCAAATTGACCCTTATTAAAAGTAAAAAAAAAAAAAAAACATTACTTAAAAGTATTTTTTCACTTTGAAACTTCTCCTGCTTGTATTAGTTAGTGTAATAGACGTGTAAAATGCAAGCACGGGGAGCACATGCAAACTCCACACAGAACGGCCCCGGCCGGCCCTGAACTAACATCTCAAGTGTCAAACAGAACCATCTTGCTGTGAGGCAGCAGCACTAACCACTGCGCCACCGTGCCGCTTTTTTTCCCTCAATCCCTAAAATGCATAGCGAATGCTAGTCCAAATGAAAAGTGATTTTTAATATTACAAACTCATTTAGAAACTAATGGAAGCCAGACATCTGTCTGTGGCGAGCCCTTCATTCATTCAGTGGTCTTCAGGGGTCAGTGGGGGCTCAAGGACACAGGGGAGGCGTGGTGTCAGGCTGACCGGAGACACAGGATTGGTTGGAGAGACCAGATCATATTTTGGACGCAGAACGAGTGCGGCTTCACTTCATCAGGATCGGTCGAGTTCACAGGTGATCCAAGACTTCTTCACAGAAAGGTGAGGACAAACTGGACGTTTATTATTTTATTTATTTACAATTTACAAAAATTTTACATATTATCTCATTTAGTAGAATTTTTATGCAGATTGGATTTAAAGAACTATGAACTTACTTTTTCCATCTAAAATGATGCAGGACTTTTATTATTTTATTTATTTACAATGTACTTTCGAACTGTATTGATCAATATGTAAATTCTCATTTATTGGAAGTTGAGTTTTGATGCAGATTGGCATTAAAGAACCATGAACTTGCTTTTTCATCTAAAATGATACTTTTCTCAACAACAAAGTATGAATAATAATAAAAATTGTAAAAACAACTATACATTTTTCCTTAGTATTTCAAAATAAAACAGTAGTTTGCAGTAATAAACTGTTAAATTAAATCCACTTAGTGTAATTATATGTGATTGATTACTTGTAAAATGTTTTTTTGTTTGGAACTTTTTAAACAGTTTTACTTTAATGTGTAAGAAACACGATGACTGAAATGTCATGTGACAAACTACTGGAACAGCACGTTTGTCACATGCACTGGAACATTCGAAACCCAAGCTGTTCGATGAAGCTTTGGCATTAAGTTCAAAGCCAAGAAACAGACCAGGACATCCAAGTGGAAAATGTCAACGTGTCTGGTCAGGATAGAGGGACATATCTAAAAAGCAAATGCCTTGTTTGCTCATACTTTTAGAAGTTTTTATTAATGACATGTCATATGAATTAAATAAACAAAAAGAACATGAAAAACTCTTTGAGGGAGGGTTTTTTATAATTAAGAGAAAACTAGACTCAAAACTACATGAATTGTTGTCCCCTCTTTGTGAGCTTATAGTTTAACCATTTAGTGGGTAATCAAACAAGAATCTTCTATCATTAATTTGACTAGGCCACTTTAAAGTCTCCTTTAGTTTTCTTCAGTCATGGAGTGCTGAAGTCGCTGGTGTGTTTGGGACCAATGCCCTGTTGCAGAATCCAAGTTTGTTTTAGCTTGAGGTCACACACATGACAGAAGATTCTTTTTCAACGAAGGTTTAATGTAGTTTTAGCACAGCAGGGTCATGCAAACCAATTTTGTGTGGGTTTTGTTGCTTATATATTATATATACGGTCAACTCCACTTATTTGTGCCCCGGTCTCCTGACACCATCCGGAACCATCTTCCCCAATGACATTGTAATGCTAGCATGCCAGAGAATACTGGCACCAGAGAGTTGGGTTCTCCCTTGATTTATTTTCTCTCACGCCAGAGAGTTGAAGTTCAAGTTTATTTATATGCCGCTTTTCCAAGAACAATGCAAAGTCGCTCGTGTGGAATTAGGGAAAAATTGTCTTTAAAGAAGAAAAATTGTCCATCTGTGTTCAAAAATTACGGAAAAAAAGTCAGTTAATAAAAAGTTAAATGGTACTTTGGGCTTTGACTAGAAGAGCAAGCTTGCTAGATTGCGGCAGTGTCTAGTAAAACAGAGGAAAAAAGAGAAGTTTTGTTTTCTTTGTTTATATAATTTTTAAAAGTTGCTTTTCTAGCGGGGCTTTTAAGAAGGCAATAAGTGTAAAAATGAAACATCTTAATCAGAATCAGAGTCATTTTTGTACATGACTTAGCGTTGGAGATTGCATTGCATATGTTACTACTAAATATTCACTTATTTTCATCTTTCGGGTCTTTACAAAAGAGACACTTCTTACCTAAACATTGCGCTCATACATTTTCGCAAATAAAATTTCAATACTTCCTTTGCAAAGATGTGCGTCTCGCATTGCAGCTGCTATTTTTGCTATAACTGCAATTTTTTTTTTTTTTGCTAAAATGTGCTTCGCCGATCGGACACCACATCACCACATCATCATGGTGGCATTTTAGCACGTCAGAGGTTAACACAGCCGGTGGGAAAATTCTGTAACAGTCAGTACACAGACAAGGTTATCAGGACTCATTACAATTAAATACATGTGGCAGGACACAACGGTTCGGTTCTACAGAGGCAGGAGACGAGGGTAGCAAAATTACAAATACGTTTATTAAATACACAAAATGGCATATAAAATGAAGGTCCCGGGGCTGCTCCTAAAAAGGACATACAATAAACACAAGCATGCAATACACCCAGGCTGTACCCAGGAATCACCCCACCGACCGACTAGTCGATACAGCACACAGTACGTCACTACAACTCACCCACACACTGACAGTGAATCAGCAACATCTAGTAAAACACACTGTAAGACCAATCTTCCGACACGGGGCTCTGCTAGCTGCAGCCAGCGTGCGTATGTACGCACACACACACATGCGCACACACACACCCGTCCCACACAATCACCGGAAACAGGAACACAGTTCGAGTAAAATCCCAGTTGGTAGTGAATACCCGCCCACCAGTGGCATCACAATTGGGGCAGTGTGGCAATCGCGTGGCGTGATTCTCCCTCTCGGTCTTCACGGGTAGCAACAAAACAGCGGCGCCGCCCAGCTCACCACCGTCCATGCGCCTTCCCCTGCACTCAGCAGTTAGTGACAATTAACACCATGACCAAATACATAGCCCAACTGATATACCCACCCCGGCTGGATTAGGGAAGGTTACCAGTCGGTCACACTCGCTATGATTCGTCAAGCAGAGTCTTAAAATTTGACCAACAACGAGCGCGTCATGCAGCTACAGCAACAAAACAGTTTTGTCCAGCTTACCTGGCGCAGCGCAACACCCATGTTGCCCCCTGCTGAAAACGCGTTGTTGCTAAAAACAGCCGGTTAGCTCTGGCACAAAGCACACACACGCAATTGGGGAGCACAGCACTCATGGACACACAGTCAACAAACAACCCACCATCGTCTGACAGGCTTTTCCTGGGGCTCACGGCATGCCTGCTGTGATAAAACAAGCGGCGTCAATGATGACAGGTGGTGTTCTGCCCCCATTGGCCAAACGCCAAATCTTCTCACCTTGCCACATACAGTCAACTCCTGTTAATTGTGACACACTGGGACGCGAAAATTTTGCCCCAATAAAGCGGGACAAATATACGTTTTAAGATATTATTTGAACTTCATTTGTCCCAGAAAAGCGGCTGCTCCCATTAACCAGTGTGTAATCGCAGAAAGAGTCAAAACAGTCCAAATGAAGAACACGGACAAGAAGTAAAAAATCCAAGAAACCGTCACAATGAAAACGCTCGGTCTGCTTTACAGGGGATAATAATGCTTTGCTTCGATTCTCTTCACACGGTGTCAGATAAACAGAGAGCTCGACCGGCCTCACGAAGATGCTCTGCGCATGCGCGGACAGGTGCAAAGACTCTTGGGAAATGAAGTTCTGACCACTTCATTCAACTTTTTATCTATTATTTAAATAAACGAGTTGGGTTTGTTAAATAAAAAAATGTATATTTTTTTGCTATATTTTCTGTTTCTTGAGCAATCTGTGTTGGAGTGTAACGTTGCTGTGTTTGCTGTGAGGTCAGTGTACGAAAGGCAAACATGTTCACTCGGATGTTTTCCGGACGCAACACGGCCGTGGTGATGGCCAGCCTGGGTGCAGGCACTTTGGTCTCTAGCTACATCATGACCGAATTGGGAATTTCTGCCGGAGAGAAGAGTAAACTTTACCCACCCAGGTAACCAAATAACCGTTAAAAACATACCGTCCATCTGTATTGAGTCAGAATAATATTATTCAACATTATATTATTATGATTCTTTGTCCTCTCTCTCAGTGCTGACTTCCCTGACCTGCGGAAGCACAACAACTGCATGGCTTCTGCTCTGACTCCTGCCATCTATGCCCGTCTGAGGGACAAGCTGACACCCAATAACTGGAGCCTTGACCAGTGTATCCAGACTGGAGTGGACAACCCTGGACATCCCTTCATTAAGACTGTGGGCATGGTGGCCGGAGACGAGGAAAGTTATGAGGTGCGCGGTTATTGTATCATAGAACAGTCATACAAAAATACTACTAGATGTGTGTATATACAGTATTACTAAAGGATACACGTATACGTATATAAATGTAAAATAATTAGTGCCATTAAACAATAAATTTTGTAACTAATTAATCACACTTCTCAAGCCCAATTAATTAGTTGCTTTTCTAGCGGGGCTTTTAAGAAGGCAATAAGTGTAAAAATGAAACATCTTAATCAGAATCTTTTTTTACATGACTTAGTGTTGGAGATATTACATATGTTACTACTAAATATTCACTTATTTTCATCTTTCGGGTCTTTACAAAAGAGACACTTCTTACCTAAACATTGCGCTCATACATTTCAACTGCTCAACAAGACATCTCTTACTCTCAAACATACATCTCTGCTCAACAAGAGAGGAGCAAGAATACCGATCTAAACGTAGAGTAACGCAAAAAATACGCAGATAAAATAAAAGCAAGCAAACAAGACAAAAATCAAAAACTTCCAAGGTTTCTTTTGAAACCATAGTTCCCTGAATATGGAATTCCATTTTCCAACGAATACTGAAGTCTATTCAAATCATGCAGTAATCTACTGCAGTTGTGCTGACTATCCCGCCTCGAGAGGCGGAGCCACTATATAAACGACAGGAGACCTCCCCAGTCACCCTTATCCTGTCCTACTTGCGGCATGACATGTGGCATTCTGTTCCCTATTCAGGGAACTATGGTTTCAAAAGAAACCTTGGAAGTTCCCTTTCATGGTCACTACATGCCACATATGGGACGGAATTCAATCCTGCCGCAAGAAGAAACGTCCACACATCATCGAAGCCAACCACACGATAACGCATGGAACAAACATCCAACACAACCAAACACTCACTGTGTCGATGTCCTTGATGGACCAGCCTCACCCTCCTGTGCAGACAACACATGTGGCACGAAAGAGAAGTCCAGGTTGTAAAACCTTGCGAACGCATCGCGTGAGGCCCACTGCCTTGCAGATGTCACTAATCTCCATGCCTCTGGTGACGCCCATGATGATGCCAGAGCCCTTGTGGAGTGCGCCTGGGCTCCCTTTCACCCTTTCGAACCACATTCACAATCCAGTGTGATAACCTCTGCTTAGACAAGGCTTGGTCCTTCCTCAGTCCGGCGTGTCAGACAAACACCTGCTCCGACGACCGAAAAGAACTTGTTCTGTCCACATAGGCCTGTAAACCCTCACCGGACAAACAGGCGACTCACCAGATCCAACGGCCCTAATGGTGACCACCTGATCCCTAAAAAGGCGTGAACACGCCCTTGGGAAATAACCGTGCCTTGGAACCAGTCTCTTTGAGCCCTTTATAGTGCTAAAAGCTTTGTTCTTGCTCACTTCCCTGCTGAGGTCCTGCGTGATCCACACCCCTGCCGGAGGAGACGAGGCCGCATCACCGCCGTAGGAGACGACGCCACATACCACATCCCTGCCAAAGGATCGCATCCCTGCCGATGGAGACGACGCCGGTCTGGCTGCTGAGGAGTGTCGTCAGGATGGAGACACCGTCGCTTGGAGGAGTGTCATTTCACCAGGACGGTGTCGACGTTGTTCGAACCGTTTTAGCATCTTTGCATTGGTCTCCGACTAAGAAAAGCGCTATACAAATGAACTTGAACTTGAACACAGGACGCCGTGCGAGAAAAAAGCGGAGTTGTTCTTGTTCAGGAACGATTCTGACTAACCAGCGCATGGCGCGCCCAATTAAAGAGGATGGCCACGCCTCCAAGGCGGGCGTGGCTGGCAGCAGATGTCTCTGCTTTATTCAATATGACTTTAGTGATTTCTGGAGGAAACGAGATTTCCCATGTGTAATGTCTTCCATTCCCTTATCTCTCTCAGGGAACGAAGAGTTACATATTTATGGGCTTCGTTTTTACTGCCCGAGTCTCTGCGATGTTCCCTGTCCTGTCCCATCCTCCATTCATTAAAAAAAAAAAAAAACAAATGACACACAGAATGCTCTGTAATGCAGAGAAATAACCTCATTAAGTTTGCTGCAGGACGGCGCCATCCAGCCTGCGTTCCCTCAGCATCTGCCGTCTGCTATTCATTTCACTACGCACTAATCAACCACACGGTAACACACACACACACGTACAACATACAACGAACATTTTCAATAAAAACCATACAAGCAAACGATACATACAATACCTGTAATGCAGAGAAATAACTTTATTACGTTTGCTGCAGGACGTGGCCAACTCTAGAATTTAAAAACATTTTATTAAAACGACCAAATTGTTTTTAACCAAAATAAGTGATTTAATTTAGTTCCAAATTCAATTTACCGGCACATCTTTATTAATAAAAGTTTTATAAATTTAGATTTCGGCCAATCGTGGAAACAAAATATGAATTAATTTAGTTATTGACAAATTTGGCGGAGCGTATGAAAACTTGTACTCACAGCGTGCTTTCCCTCAGCATCTGCCGAGCAACGCACGCTGACGTTCCTCCACACTACAGGTTTTACAAAAACAGTCAAACAATAATAAAATAAATATTAGACGTGCTCAATTTAAAGGATTCACTGCTAAACTCCATTATATGTAGATTCAGGTGTGTTGTATTTTTGCCTGTGACTGTTGCTCCATGCTGCATACAGATAGTTTATTTAAGGTTACGTTGAATGTAAAATGAATCCATATACTGTATCTGACCGCTAGTAGACATTTTTGAAGATGCTCGCTTCTATCCTTGCCAGCTCACCGTGCTTTTCCTGCAGCTGAAAGGCTCTGTGTCCTGATTGGTCCTCTTTGCGTTTGCACCCGCCTTTCTCAACAAGCTCGGATTATGATTGGACGTTGCCATGAAAGGCATTTTTGTTTGGTTTTTATTCGTTGACTAAAGTGTCAATAAATGTAGTTAAAGTTTTTGTCCCTAAGCGGGTTTTTTTTATATCATTTTTGTTTTGTTTTCGTAAGGTAAAATGTGTCATTGACAATGAAGCAGACAAAAATGACGTCAACAAAATTAACACAGTTCCACTAGTATTTGGAAAAGCATTTCAGGCAAAAAGATGGAGTTTGTCGAGATTACTTCATTTTGAATGATGTGAATCAATACATGTTGCTCTGCTTCCAAAACACACAGTATTAATACCATTCGCAGGCATTTGCTGAGCTTTTTGACCCAATCATCAAAGACAGGCACAACGGTTATGACCCCAAAACTATGAAACACCCGACAGACCTGGACAGCTCAAAGGTAACGCACAGTGTTTAACCTTTAACAACTCTGGAGGCCAGACAATTCAGTTTTCACTTCTCCCACCAGCTCACCTCAGGATTGTTTGATGAGAAGTATGTGCTGTCTTCGCGTGTGCGCACGGGCCGCAGCATCCGCGGTCTCAGCCTGCCGCCCGCCTGCTCCCGTGCCGAGCGTCGCGAGGTGGAGCGCGTAACTGTCCAGGCTCTGTCTGGCCTGAAAGACGACCTGGCCGGAAAATACTACAGCCTGTCCAACATGACCGATCAAGAGCAGCAGCAGCTTATTGACGTACGTACAGTGCCAATGTATTTTCATTATTTACAGCATTGTAATGCCAAAATAAGCTTGTAATGCTTATTTCTATATTGTTTTCATTTCCAATAATCTGCTCGTGCTTGTATTTACGCGAATACAAGCCCCCTTTAGTTCCCATTTTAGATGCTCAAAAACTTGGCGGGTGCTTTGATGCAAATATATATTTTAAATATGTGTGTAAATATAAGCTTCCATTTTTACATGAAAGTGATGCGAGCCACAAGTTAGATTTGTTAAACGAAGCATTATAAGAGAAGTACTTAACCAGAAATGTTAAGCTTCTTTTTTTTGTAATTTCTATTTTGTAAGGGGTGCTTATATTCACATAATTATGGTATTTCAGTAATGGAAAATCCCATTCTTCCCATCCCATCCCACAGTATTCCTATTCTTTGGAATAATATCCCATAATTTCGGCTCACAAAACATTTGCAAATGAAAAAATGTTCTTAATTTTCCACACTTTTCCCCCCCAAATAAATTTTTTTCTTACTTCCTATCCTTGAAATATTCTTATTTTTGCAAAAGTGTATGATGGCTTGAGGAAGGAGCACTCTCCGATAATCTCTGTAGCTGGTATAGCTAGAGACTGACCAGATGCTCGTGAGACTCGTTATAAGGAAAACACAAAACTTGTCTGGTTAATGCTAAGCTAATAACTCCCACAACTACCTAAATCTTAGAAGTAGATCTTAGAACAAGAAATTCTGTGGAATTTTGCAAAGTTCTCCCATTGTTTTATTTTTTATTTCTCTTACTGAGAAAAATGTTTTTTTTTTTTTTTTATTTTACAGCTGCTTTCTTTTAGTTCAACTAAAAAATAAAAGAATCTTGACCCCCACCCCCACCACACACACACACACACACACACACACACACACACACACACACACACACACACGCACTCCACACACATTGTGAATCATTCTGATAATACTTCACATAACATTTATTCCTTTATATGTCGTCACGGTAACTTTTAGGACCACTTCTTGTTTGACAAGCCTGTTTCTCCCTTGCTGACCTGTGCTGGAATGGCTCGGGACTGGCCCGATGCCCGAGGCATCTGGTATGATGCATGTGGCTCGCAGCACCAGTGGCCACTTATAGAATGCATGTGCTTGTGTTACATAACACTTGACCCCGACAGAGGCTCTTTCTGTTTTTGCTGAGTGAGTCAGTTTGTCTGCCTATAAACCCAGTAACTGCTTCTCTAAATACCAGAGGTGTAGAGAGTACCTGAAAACTAAACTTGAGTAAAAGTGCGGAAACCTTACTGTAAAAATCACTTAATTACCATACAATTAATTTTCAAAAATCACTTAGTTGATTGACACCAATTACGTAACAGTCCTAAAGTATCCCATTTTAAAATAATTTAACGTAATGTATAATGTAATGTGTAATGTACTTTGGTAAATAGACTTTGTTACTTTAGGTACTTTTGTAAATTTTGTAAATATACAATATGTATACATATGTATATCACCCTCCTCGTCCGCATGGCTCCCCCACTCTGCTCTGTGTTGTGTTTTGGGGGTGTGGAGAGAGAGGACACTGAGATCGCTCTTTGCCAATGAGGTGCAACTCGCTTTATTATCCAAACTCAAAAAAATGCGCGGCAGTCTTCTTCTCAAACGCAAAGGAGAAGTCACAGTCACTTTTACAGTACAAAAACATTGAAACCAAACATATTAAAGCAATGAATTATTTAACTTAAAAACTCAGCCGCATAAATTAACTCAACAAACTTGCGCAGTCACGCGAACACAAATGGAATACAAATTCAACATAAAACACAAAAATATACCCAAATAATAAATCATACACACTCATCAACCCAATAACAACAACATATAAATGAAAATAACACGGATGCCTTATACTTAAACTAATTAATAAACGCAGTTTGACAGCGTCCTATCTTCTCAAACGCAAAGGAGAAGCGAGGAGAGGACATGCCGGAAAACGACGCTACAACACAAATAAAACAGCCCCCCCCCCCCCATAGGACAGGAGACGCATTACCACTTCCCTACATTTATAATACAATTGATTCTAAAAAAAAAAAAAGTACAACGAACGCGTAAAGAAACTGGAAAAATTATTTAGACATTGAAACACTGATTTGTACTATTTGTACTTGTATTAGTACTTAGTATTAGTACAAGTGCAAAATAGCCAAAAATACTTTAAGTAAAAAAACAAACTACAATATTTACAAAAATATCAAGTCTATTTACTCAAGTACTTTACACTTCTGGAATTTAACCCTCGTGCTGTGTTAGGGTCGCCATTGACCAGTTTTCATTTTGAGGCTTTTTGAGATTGTCAGTAACACTTACTTTAACGAAAAATAAATGAATAACAATGACCAAATTTACAAACTAAATTAATATTAATTAGTATTTTTACCAAATTTACAAACTAAAAATACAGGCTACGCTAGGCTATGTTAACATATGGCTATGTTTGGGTCGGTGGCAACCCGGTCTTAAAAAGATAAGTAAAACAAAAATGATAAGTGAATTTCTGTGCAGAAACTGACAACCAGCTCATTTTTCAATCATGTGCTGTGTTTACCTACCCCAAAAACAAACAGTGTAGCAGTGTAACAACTGCAAGAAATAAATTTGCTAAGAACATTTTGCAGTTCATTTGTTAAAGTTTTGTAGACAAGAAAAAAAAATGATATATATTGTTAATAAGAATAATGATAAATGAAAAAAAAATAAACAAAATTATTAAATGTGTAATATCCCTCAGTAATAGTAAGTTGACACAGCAACCTTTTAGCTTGTAAGATTATTTTAAGGTACATTTTACCACTCTTCTCGAGTTGGATGGAGGAGTATGTTATATAAAAAGGCCCAAAGACATAACAAAACGATTTGAAAACAATAATTTTGTGCATAAGGAAACCTAGATAACCAAAAGAAGGGGAAAACTTGGCAACAAATAGTATTTAATATCTGGTATAAAATGCGGGTCACAGCTGAGATGCGTGCAAAAAGCTAACACAATTTAGGCTTAAAAAACATGTAGAAAAACAAGAAACTCTTTATTTATGAAGTTTTATTTCATAATATAATAGATTAAAAAGGGACAAAAAGTCAGTCTCAGTCAAACTCAAATGTGCAAAAAAGTGCAACCGTTAATTCACATTTATGGGAAATCTGTCCACTCAAGATGAGGGAAGCTTGGACACCCCGACTTATGTCTTTTCTCCCTGTGCACTAGTCGGGTGCACCTCGTCTCGTCAGTCTGTCCGGTCTTTGTGTCCTGTTCTGTCGTTGCACTTGTGTACTCCTATTTATTTTGCGTGCCCCTCCCCTTGTTGTACAGGTCTCTCTGTTCTGTGTGGACTGTGATCTGTTCTGTGTAGCACCAGGGTGCTGTCTCGTTTCACTGTGTATCGCTCTGCTATATGTAGTTGAAATGACAATAAAGCTTCTTTGACTTTGATTTAGCTGATAAACATCATCCAGTACATTCAGCATCCTGCAGGTGGCGATATCACCTCGTCCGCCCAAGAAATTAACCACGGTAGAAAAATATGTTGACTTGAGGCGCACAATCACAATGTAACGAGTAATGTCCATTCAAATGTAGTGGAGTAAAAAGTACAGATGCCATTTACAAATGTAGTCAATTAGAGAGTAAAAGCTACATATTTTGCTAGTACAAGTACCAAGTAGTAAAAAATAATTAAGTAAAGCAACAAAGTCCATTTACTCAAGTATTTTGCACCACTGCTAAATAATGCCTGACTGCATTCAATTTGTGTGGAACTTATCAAATTTGAGCAAATATACAGCAATTCCGAAATCTGTGCAGGCACAACAATGAAAAAACATTTTTAATCTGGATCAATGAAGAAGATCACACCCGTGTCATTTCAATGGAAAAGGGTGGAAACATGAAGAGGGTCTTCGACAGGTTCTGCAGAGGACTAAAAGAGGTATTTGCTCAAGAGTGAAGAAACATTAATGCTAAAAGCAGAAATTATAGATTAGTTTCAAGTTTATTTATATACCGCTTTTCGTAGTTCGAGGCCAACGCAAAGTCGCTATGAGAATTAAAGAAAAAAAAATCTCTTAAAAAAAATGTCCATCTTTTTTATCTGTAATGTTTGTTATTACATTGTAATAATACATTTGTTATTCAATTATTTAAAATTTGGGGAGTATTTATACATCTACTGCTTTTTTTTTTTTTTTTTAATTATTGTTAAAAAAATCATGTTTTTTTCCTATTAAACTAATTGGTTTTAAACCAATAAAGAACATGAGACAAGTTCTCGTTCGGGTCAAGCCTGCATTGTTAACATTATCCTACGCTATTAACGAATTGACTCAAACCTTAGAATTATGCTTTCATATTCTTGAATTTAATGGACTATAAACTGCTCAGAATATGCACATTTGTCGCATTTGTATAGGTTACAATACTGCAGATGTACCGATAAAGATGCAAGCATCATTTATTTGTGATGAATTCATAACGTTTGCTCTGATAGGTGGAGAGGCTGATTCAGGAGAGAGGATGGGAATTTATGTGGAACGAACACTTGGGTTATATCCTGACCTGCCCATCTAATCTAGGCACTGGACTACGAGCTGGAGTCCATGTCCGTCTGCCCCTTCTGAGCCAGGTGATGTAACTGTGTGAAAATATACAACATTCACCGCTGTGGTACATATCAGAGGATGACGTCACACTGTTCTCAGTCAACAGCTGTATTAATGGCACAAATAATCCCTGATCAGGCTAGGTGTCATACCCGTAATTATTCCAATATAAGCACCCGTTTTTTTGTCCAGTTTTAGTGACTCAAAAGCTTGCAGGGTGCTTATAATGGCCGATTTAAAACGTACGAAAATAAACGGAAATACGTCATGTCGTCGTCTTTATGCAGCGTTGACCGTGTGCTGTTTCTTTTTTCAAATAATGGAAGTTTTTATTAGCTCAATAACAGAAATGAAGAATCATTAGATGCAACTCAACAGAGACAAAATAACACTGGAAGAAGTAAGATTAAACTAAATACAATCATTAACAGACAGACATATTGCATCTGGTAGATCAGCGCTAACGGCTAGCGGCTGAAAACGAGTCTATAAAAACGCGTTTCGGAGCAAAATGAAGACCACCAGAGTCAAACACAATCAAATTGCTCTGTCTGCTGCACAGAGATAAACTTGACTGTTCTAATATTTACGTCTAACAAAAATCCAGCTCAGTCAGCTTTAGTCTGGCGTGCAGTGAACAGTGAAGGATTATGGGAGGCGCTAGAATAGATTATTTTTAACTTTTTTTATGCAAAACAATATCAAAATCATACGAGTCACAAGTTGGGTTTGTTAAATAAAGACAAAATGGTGTTTTAAAGAGAAAATTAACATAATTTAGCCAAACATAATAAAAAAATAACTTTGTTTATTCATTTTTATTTTGTGCCTGAAAAATCAGGGGGGTGCTTATATTTGCGTTAATACGGTTTTGGCATGTCCTTCTCACAGGACTCTCGCTTCAAGACCATTTTGGATAATCTCAGATTACAGAAGCGTGGCACTGGTGGCGTGGATACGGCCGCTGTGGGCGACACCTTTGACATCTCCAATCTGGATCGTCTGGGAAAATCTGAGGTAAAATCAAGTCATAAGCTTCACAATTCCCCTTAAATTAAGTGCCTGTTGATTTTTGTAAATTTATTAAGAATCAAAACACCATAATAATCCAGTCACAAGCTTTATAATTACCTTTATAAAGGCAAAATATACAAAAACGTTGGATGACAGGTAACAAAACACCAACGATCTGGTAAAGGTGAAGCCAAAAGCAGGTGCTTAAATACAGACAGTGGTTGCAAACTGATAACAGCTGGACCGAGGGTTACCACTTAATACCCAAAAATAAAGGACACATACTGCAGGGGACGGGGCGATTTGGGTGGGTGTGGCAATAGAGCGGGGCGATAACGAGTTATCACAATGTAAAATATGTGATCACTCGTTATGTAAATTCAGAAAAGTATGAACACCGAAACATGGAAATTAACTCAAATCATAGTTTATTGGGTGGCTAAATTATTGTAAGTTTTTCAGTAAAATCTATCCAAACAGGAAAACCGCAGATGCATAAAATATCTACAAGCATTAGCTAGAAGAGTCTTTATATTGTCTTAAATATAGAAAGTTATTTTCTTTACACTTTTCGCTTTATGCTGTAAATACATACATATTGTTTCATCTAATAAATACATTATTGTGTGTCTGTCTAACCTTAACAAGCAAATCATAATCCTGTATTACATTGGATTGTATACACTCACATCACAAAATACACCCCCAATTATATTTGACATAAATTGTGACAGTGTGTGAAAACCAGACCAAATGAGATAAAGTTTGATTTTAGCCATTCATTTCACTGTCATTTCAGTTGTTGACATTGTTGATGTTAATACTAGTAATGACTATCTAGCCATTTTCACCATTATTTAGCAGTTAATTAATTTGTTGATGTTGACATGTCAGCATACATCTTTTTGGCATTAACTTGATCCTATATAAAAAAAGACAGATCAAACTAACGATAACATCGAGTATCACCTAATCAAAAGTAGAAAAGGAGAATCTACATAAAATGTGTGAGGGATGATTTACATTAGATGATGAAAATATGGGACAAAGCCCCCACCTAGCGGTCGACCGATATATCAACCAATTGATATATCGAGTCGATTTTTGTCATTTTTTTGTATATCGACATTGATACTGTTGCGAGTAACACGTTACAAAAGTAATATATTATATTATATTTTTATATATTATATTTTTGCTGTAATGCAGTAGTGTAACTTATTACTTTTCAGTACCCTCTTCAGTATTTTACTACTCGTTACATGCAAGTAACGCTTGCGTTACATCAAATCTTTCACTTTCAAAACAATAAGTCAAACATTTAATATTTCCTGTTCGTAAATAGATGCATAAGTCATTCATCTTTCAAATTTCGCTGGTGGAGTGTTGTATTTTGTAACGCTGCTCTGAGCTCGAGGTATGTTGCTATTGGCTCTGAGCATGAGGTGTGCAGCTATTGGCTCCGTCTGGCTTGCGTAACTGCGGCTGCGCACTTCACAGTGCAGGTCGCGGTATCGCGGCAAATTTGATGAACATTGAATAAACAACAGCTGAAGGTACATTGGCGAGATCGTCTAATGCGCATTATTTCAGTTTTGTAAAAAACAAGAACAATGTGGTGAAATGCAACCTCTGTGTATACGCAAAAGAATTGTCGACATCAAAAAAATAGCACTAGCAATTAAAAAACACCTGGAACGGTGCCATCCGACCGCTCGATCTGCGAAGAGAAAGAAAACAGCGACAATGTTCTCTCCACTTTATGGTCAGAAAGCAGGACAGTATTGTGTGGTAAGTCATTCAAAATGAATAAAACACCCTGAAGTTTACATAGTCCTGTTGTGTCTGATATAAATAATACCCAAGTTATTCACAGACTTTGGAGGAAAATTGCTTTATGTCTACCATAATTTTAACACTTATTGATGTTAATTATTAGGGTTGCCAAGCGTCTTTTCCCCAGACATCCGGGCGGATTTCATAAATTCACGATAATGTCCGGTTTTCCATCTTTTTCAAAGGACCATTACACGTATATATTGGTTCGCCACCCGTGTGTCACAGTTTAAACTACTGTCACCGGGCAAGGCAGGATGGATCCACGTGCGCTTCTTGAACAAGTTCACAGAAACAGGAAGGGTTAAACTTTCTCCCAAGGTTTAATCCAAAATTACACAAGAACAGAAACAAGACTACGAGGTGACAGGACACACTGCAACAAACCCCCTGGCGAGGCCTGGCGTGGCAGGAGCGAGGCGTGGCGAGGCTGGAGCGAGGCGTGGCGAGGCTGGAGCGAGGCGTGGCGAGGCTGGAGCGAGGCGTGGCGTGGCGGCATCATGTGCACACACCGGCTCAGCAAAAAATGTCTTTTCCGGGAGTGTGCAAATAGAGGTGACCTCTTATAATAACATGTCCAACCTCTTGTCCCGTTCGCGTTCCCGCTCCTCCTGAGCGCGGAACTTGGCCATGATCTCCCCCAGGAAGGCTGAATCCATTGGTGGGGTATTTGTTCTTTCATAGTTTAAACTACTGTCACCGGGCAAGGCAGGATGGACCCACGTGCGCTTCTTGGACAAGTTCACAGGAACAGGAAGGGTTAAACTTTCTCCTAAGGTTTAATCCAAAATTACACAAGAACAGAAACAAGACTACGAGGTGACAGGACACACTGCAACAAACCCCCAACAAGACAATGACTGGACGAACTTAAATACATGAGAATTACCAATAATCATTAACGGAAAACACCTGAGTTATAATAGATTGTGATAGCATGTGGATAAAACATAAAACTAGATGGCGGCGACACAGTGAACTTCCAACATAAAAGTCTGTGAACATTTCAACATAAAAGTCAGGACCGGCTTTAGGCCGGGATCTGTGACACCGTGCTTTAAATTATTTGAAAACGGAAAATGAACTAATACATTGAAACTTTCTATATTGTTAAATTATCTGTCAAATAAAAATGTTTAAATGACAACTGCCCACTAATATTGTTCACTAATAGAGACATTATAGCTATTATTAGATATATTGCTGAAGCTGGATTTTCAAACAAAAGCGTTGATATTTAGAACTTTATTTCATAGTATTAATTTATTGTGAAAAAATCTGACTAACATTTTTACGTATTTAAGTTTTTACCTATTTTTTTTTTTTTTTTTTTACAGAAGTTACAGAAGTTATAGTTTAGCACCATTGAAGCATATTAAAGCATGTTCATCAACATTAAAGCATGTTCATCAAATTTGTTGAGGCCGCGCCGGTTTTCCTCTTTTTTGGAAATCAAAATATATGGTCACCCTACAATTATAGACTATATATATTTTAGCTTGGATAGGCCACAGTCATTAGGCTACACTGTAAAAAATGTGGAGTTAAATTTACTTGAAAAAAACAAACAATTTCCACATAAAAAAACTAAGTAAATATTACAGGGGAAATTTTAAGTACATTTTACTTAAAGGCACCAAGTAGTTTTCATTCAAGAACTCAAGTAAACTTTACTTAATATTTCCAGTTATTGGTACAAAAACAAAATCTCATCATTCTACCTTAGTAAATTCTATTAATAATTCACATCAATACATGTTAGATTCAAGTAATGTTTATTTAAATTCTTCAGTTAAAAAACAACAATTACTTCAACAGCAGCACATTATGTGCTTCAATCTTTCAGTTTGCAAAGCAGTCAACAGGATCGGAAGACTTGATGGTTGATGAATCAGTCTGTGAAAAATCTGCTGTAAAAAAAAAACAAATTTCATGTTATTTAAATTTAGAAAATTGAATAATAATAATAATACCTACCTACCCAGGAAAAAGCTGTTAAGCTTGATGGTTGATGAATCAGTCTGTAAAATAACAAATTTTGTTTTAATTAAAATTGAAAAATAATGCCTACCTACCCAGTACGAGCTGTTAAGATGGTTGATGAATCATTCTGTGAAATATCTGCTGTAACAACAACAAATTTAATTTTAGTTACATTTGAAAAATTTAATAATAATGCCTACCTTCCCAGTACGAGCTGTTATAATGTGATAGTTCATGAATCAGTATGTTAAATGTATATAGAAAAATGTATATAAACAAACCCACCATTAAAAGTTATTTAAGTCACTCCTGCTTCAGTATGGTTACATTGCGGTGTGCTAAGTAATACTCGTAGTTGCCGGTAGTTGGCGTAGGTTTTCGTTCTACGTTCGTCATTCGTGTATTGCAGAAGTTGGTAAAAATACGAACAAATTAAAAACAGATGTGCTTTTTGTTGGAATCCAAATGAGTCAGAATGTAAATGTTACTAAGCATATTGATGCGAACATAACTTTTGTTATTATGGTGCAGCGCTTTCAAGATAAACGGCGGTGCCTTCATTGAAGCAATGGATTCTGTCGCACTGGTTAGTTTGTGGCTTATATTCTTTAGCCAGTATACCACGCATTTGATAACCCTCCACTAAACAGCAGATTAAACAACTGGTCAGCAGGAAAAAAAATGCTGACAGTAATAATACTGTACGTGTAAAATGACCGTTGTGTCATACGCCTGCTACATGTCACAATTTACACAGGGATTAAAACAACGCGGTAAGTGACAGTGACAAGCATTACTTACACTGACAAAAGTCCAGACAAGTAGACACCTTTCCGACGTTGAAGTCGAAATCTGCCGCCGAAGAAAGTGAGGAAAATGAGGAAATGTTTGAGGGCTAACACGCTCTGACGTCATCCACTGAGGGTCGCTAGATTTACTTAAACTACCAAAGTCAAATTTACTTGCTTTCTGGGGTTCTCAGCACAAAGCATTAACTTAGTTACTGTTACACTGTAAAAAATGTGACGTGCTATTTACGTAAAAAAATTTTGGTAACATATTACACAAATTATATTTAAGTAGTTTCTCAGAGCTTACTTTTAAGTAGAACATGCTTGATAAAATTAATTAAAAAGTCTTGATATATTCAGCCTGACATTATTAATTTAAAAATTCCAAGGGGATTGTGCTTTTTAATTTGAAAAAAATAAAACCCAATTTTCTCAAATTTTTTGATTATTGATGGTTTGAATACTAAAGAATCGATTGGCAGAAGAGCAATATTTTCATATTTTCCTCACAAAGAGACACTCGTTAGATAATCTATATTAGATAATCTTCTATATAATCTTTAACAGTCAGGAAGCAACAGCCTCACACGGTTAGAGAACTTAACAGAGTGAAATCCTTGAGCCTCAACCTCATTCTGAAGAGACACATTGATGGTGAGACGGTTTTTTACATTGTTTAAGCATATATTGTCTTATTTTAAGACAAATCGCTTCAATATATCCTCGTTATAACATAGCAATTAATGTAAAAATGTTTATGCTTTATTTTAAAGTTTAAAAAGAGTTATAGAACTGCAAGTAACACA
>SOMO01000117.1:247764-263173 GCA_028128575.1 Paedocypris carbunculus
CACACACACACACAGAGAGACACGAACACACACATTGTTGTTAAGTCACAGCATTAGTGGACAAATTCCAGTGCGGCTTGACCTCCGGCTGTTCTGATCCAGATTGTCCGTGTGTGTTTGTGTAGATCTGTAACCTGGAGGAGCAGCTGGAGCAGTTCCGTGAGGAGCTGGAGAACAAGAGTGAGGAGCTGAACCTGCTCCACATGCAGCTGGAGATCCAGAGGAAGGAGATCAGCAGTCAACAGCACCACCTGCAGGTCCAGGCCCGGCTTGCTCCGGTCAGTCCATCTGCTTACGCCGAGCACGTGTATGTGTGTGAGTCATGTCATGTGATGTGATCAGGTGCTGGAGGAAAGAGAGAGACAGGTCGTGCTTCTCACCACACAGGTCTCGGAACTGCAGGGGCGAGCAACACTATCACAGGTAAACGATTGTGAGAGACTGTGTGTGTGTGTGTGTGTGTGTGTGTGTGTGTGAAACTGTGTGTGTGTGTGTGCGCACAGGCGCTGGAGGAGCGGGAGCGGCGGGTGTGTGAGCTGGAGGCGCAGGTGGAGCTGGTGAGGAGGCGGAGCGAGGAGGAGGCGGAGCAGCTGAACGCCGTCATCGAGAGACTCCAGGAGGAGCTCAGCCTCACCACGCCCCAGTCCGAGCACCACGCCCTGCAGAGCAAATACCACCTCCTGGAGGAGCGGCTGCAGGAGGCGCTGCGGGAGAAGGCGGCGGCCTGCGTGGTGGTGCGGGCGCAGGTGCAGGCGCTGGAGGAGAGCGCGGGCGGCAGGGTGGAGGCGCTGCTGCGGAGAGTGCGAGACCTGGAGGCGTGTGTGGAGGAGAAGGAGGCGGAGCTGCGCTGCGGCCTGCTGAGGGAGGAGCGGGCTCGGGACGACGCCCGTCAGCTGGAGGAGACACTCCGCGAGAGCACGGCCGCCGCCCTGGTCAGTCACGCGCAGCTGGAGGCCGTGCGCAGCCAATCACCCGCGGCGTGCCGGACCAGCCCCGCCCAAAAAGCGCGTCCGCTGGGGGAGCAGCTGCAGGAGAGTGTGAGCGAGACGCAGGAGTGCGCTCAGAGGCCCGGCGCAGAGCTGCTCCCAGACCAGGAGAGTGCCAGGCTGCTTTTGCAGGTGACGCTGACCTCTGACCTCTGAGCGGTCCGGCCCATTACTGACCCGCTGTTCCCGCAGGAGCGAGAGAGGAGCATCGCCCTGCTGACAGACCAGCTGCACCGCGTGAGTGACGCCAGCCGGAGTCACCTGATCACCTCGGCCCTGACCTTTGACCTCTGACCCTCTCAGGACCAGCAGCTGCTGCAGGAGGTGAAAGGTCACGCTGCCGCTGCGAAGGAGGAACTGAGCAGCTGCAGGAGGCGCGGTCAGATGCTGCAGGAGGAGCTAGAGGTGCGGGATGTTCTCACACACACGCACACACACTTACGTCCCACAATGCCACAGGGCAGAGACGTGCTGATCGCGCAGCTGCGGGAGCATGAGGGGAGTGTCCCTCAGGAGATCATCAGTTTGACTCTGAAGATGGAGCAGATGCAGGAGCTTCACGCGGCCGAGATCATGGACATGGAGACCAGACACATCAGTGAGAGCGACAGTCTGAGGAGAGAGAGACACGTGCTGCAAGAGCAGTGTAGAGCCCTGAGACACGCCCTGCACGCCACACACACCGCCGAGGTCAGTCCCACACACACTGCTGAGGTCAGTCTCACACGAACACACACACAGCTGAGGCCAGTCTTATACACACACCACTGAGGTCAGTCACACACACACACACACAACGCTGAGGTCACTCTCTCTCTCACACGCACACGCACACACACACACACACACCGCTGAGGTGTCTCACCCACACACACACCGCTGAGGTCAGTCACAAACACACATGTCCTGCTGAATGTCCTGCTGAATGTCCTACGCATGTCCTGCGTCAGTGCTGTGTGTTGTTCCTCAGGTCACCGTGGTGACGGCTGCTGAAGGCAGTGGTGAGTTATTAATATTAAATCATGAATTATTCCCACAGAGGAACCTATTGTATGGTGGAATCCGCGTAAGTGCTCGTCGCTTCACTGCTCATCTGAATTCTGTTGATAAGATAAGGAAGCTTCTCCGTGTAAGCGCTACAACCGATACCTGCACACGCTATTGTAACTGTGCTGATATAATAAGGAACGGAGTCGCTTATATAATAAGGGGCGGAGTCGGAGTGGCTCGTTAGTTCTCGCTTTTACTGAGAGAAGATCAAGAACATCCCGTATCGATGCACACGTTACCGTAGAACACACAGCGGCGGAGAGGCGGAGTTAGATTTCAGACGCCTCGTGCTGATTGGTGTGTGTGACCCGGAGTTATTTGGTGTGTGTGAATGTGTAACTACGGTGTATACGCGTTGCGGTAAATAAGGGTTAACTAGAGAGAATAAGCGTATCCTTCCACCACATTTCAAGGTGAGGAGGAACGTTCTCAACGCGTGAATGAAACAAAACGACACGCGCAAGCTGAGCCCGAAGAAGCGTGTTACACGTACGTAGATGCGTAAACCTGTTATATAGAATGAAATATTTTCATTCACGTTAACGTTGGTCACAACTACATTAAATAAATATTAAAACTAGGGGTTGGATGAGACGATAGACTGTTCACGATAACGAGACGAGATGATATTTAGAATTTTTAAAATATTTATAATAAAAAAAATGTTTGATAAAATATATGGAAAGCAATAGTATTTTATTTAACTAAAATGTTCGAAACTGTTAATGCATTTCACTCTTTCTATTTTCATCAATTGCATGCAGTGACAACCAACATGTAAACCCTGCAAAATATGATGCCATAAATTGCCAGGCAAGTAATTTCACAAAAAATTTAAATTGTCAATAGTATAAAAAAATCTATTAAGCGCAGACATTAAACACCCTATTTATAGACAAAAACAAGTTGTCCAGGAACTTGCACTTAAGAATTCAAGTTCTAGTTCATTTATATAGCGCTTTTCTTAGTTCGAGACCAACGCAAAGACGCTATGTGAAAAAAAGTCTATAAAAAGAAAAATTGATTCTTTATGAGTTAAAATAAAAATTTGGGGGAAAAAAAATTAAGAAAAATGCTAGAATCATTTTGGCTACAAGTTCAACTCAACAGCAAAGTACTTCATTATAATTAAATTCAATGTCTTAATTTTAGCTCTAAAAATCCCAAATTTTGTATTACAAGTTGCAATGCAGAACATACCATGACTCGTTTGCTATATCGTATAACGATCTTGTAGTGTGACCTGTCTGGGTGGGCCACTCAGAGGGAGGCGTCAAGTCCGCGCGGTTGAGTCCGAGCCACCATCGATTGAAACGAGAGCGCAAAGATCTGTGCGCTCAACTCGAGCTGCTCATGCTGAAACAAAAATCTGGACGCTCGTGCACGTCGTTTTGTAAAATAATTTGTTCATTCACACTGTAGCAAAGGTTGCGCCATATTCTCGCGATATCACGATATGCAATCGCATCTCGCGAGAAGCAACGGATATACGGACAACACATATACGGATTCCACTGTATGTTATAGACTGGGTGAAGCCCCCCCCCCTCTCCTTCAGTGTCTCGCTCTCTCTCTCTTGTGTATCTGTGTGTGTTTCTCTCTCTCTCTCTCTCTCTGTTTTTGTATTCAGGTCGCAGTGACTCAGGTGACCTCATATCTTGTTGTAGCTGCTCATATCTTACTAAAAATTACTTACCATTTCCGCAACCGATTTAGACTCTCTCTCTCTGTCTGTCTCACTCTCTCTTACTCTCTATCTCACTCTGTCTTTCTCTCTCTCTCTGTTTCTGTCTCTTGTCTCTCACTCTCACTCTCTCTTTCCTGTGAGATAGACAGCAGCTCAGACTGGAGTCGTCACACTGGTGCTGAGGTCAGAATCACACCTGAAGGAGAGAGAAGAGACGCCGAGGCAGACGTGATGCCGGACTCTATCAGGGTGAGAGAGACAGACGGACAGACAGAGAGAGAGAGGCAGACCTGATCTGTGTGTGTGTGTGCGCAGGCGCTGCTGCGTGAGGTGCATGAGGAGGGGTTGCAGGTTCTCTCTCTCTCCGAGCAGCCGCTGTCAGACGCGAGTGTCTCTCACTCCAGACAGACTGACACACTGATTAGGAGCCTGGAGTCACTGAAGCTGCTGCTCGCGCCAGTGATGGACACGCCCACGCCGGTCAGACTCATCATCATCATCATCATCATCATCATCATCACTCTTCCTCGCTTTTTATTGGTGCTGTTGTTCTTCAGGTGGGAGGGGACTGGCGGGCGGAGCTGCTGAGGGGCGTGCAGCAGGTGTTTGTGCATGAGAGGGAGGTGCTGGACGCGCTGTTGAAGCAGCTGGACGCCTCTGACCCCGCCCTTCACCTCAAGCAGCTGCAGGAGGCTCTGACGGCGCAGGTGCGCGTGATGATGTCACTGATGATGTCACTGAGGGGGATGTAACGATGGCATCTGTGCAGGAGCAGCGGCAGCAATGTGTCACTGATGTGTTGAGCTCAGCTGAGAGGCGGAGCCTAATGTCAGAGATACAGCATCTACACACCCTGATTCACAACGCAGGTAATACACACGCATTCACACACACACACACACACACACACACACACACACACACACACACACACACACACACTCTCTTTCGTTGTGATTAAAGGTTCTGCTGGACCGGATCATCTGAGCTCTGAACTACACCAGACTACATCAGAGCTGCAGAACTGTCTCACTGCAGAAAACACACACCTGAGAGAGCTACACACACTCCGGTGAGTCCCCGCTGAGTGAGTTTGAGTGTGTGTGAGTGACGCTGGCTCTGATAGGTCGCAGGGCTCTCTGAAGGGGCCGGAGCAGTGGCGCTCCACACAGCCACAGAAGATCCCGTCTGACAGGAAGCTGGAGACAGAGGTGAGCACTGATGATGATGATGATGATGATGATAATGATGTCATGCGTTGCGTCCAGTTTTGTCTGAAGTCATCATATTAAAAGTAACAGCCCAGTCTCTTTACTGAAGTGAAAGACTTGTTACTAGTACTGATAAAACTACTTAAAAGTAAAAGTAATGCATGGATAAGGTGCCATTATAGAACTATGTGTTATATTAAAATGTTTCTGCATATAATTACATCAGAAATTAATGCATTTTATTACAATGCTTAAAATTAACACTGATTTAATGTGTAAGACTGACAAAAATATTTAATTTAGTTTTAGTCATAATCTTTTGTCTAAAACTCAGTTAGTCCCAATTTGGTCATCTTGCTTTTTTTATTTTTAGTCTAATTTTAGTCGACTAAATTCCACAACATTTTTTTTTTGTTTATTTAGGCTACGAAAATATAAATGCTATATACTATAAATGTTACTATATATTATAAATGTTATAAGTTGCTATGTCTAAGAAATCTGAATACATGGTTAACTATGAACATAATACAAAAACATAATACAAATATATACCAAGATCTTTTTTGGAAAAACATTTTTTTTCTTTTTTTTTTAACTTATTTTTATGTCAATAAAAACTTTTACATTTTCTTTCACTCCAAATAAATGTATTCTCATACATGAAACCTTCACAAAGAGGAAAATAAATACAGTAAAATACAATTAATTATAATTGCATCACGTTTATACAACAAATGGTTGCCCGGTGAAAAGAGAAGTTTCATCAGCAGATGGCGCTTCTGGTGTGTTGTGGTTCTGTAAGGTCGCGTTGAATGTAAAACTATATCTGAGCGTTGTTTCCTGCCGTAGAAGACGTTATTGACGACGCTCGCCTCTGTAACTGCCTTACCAGCTCACCTAGTCTGCTTCTCCTGCAGCTAAAATACTCCGTGTCCTGATTGGTTCTCTTAGCGTTTGCACCTGCCTTTATTCACAAGCTCGGATTATGATTGGACGTCGTCACGAAAGGCATTTTTGTTTAGTTTTTATTCGTTGACGAAAGTGTCAATAAATGCAGTTATTGTTTTCGTGCCTGAGCAGGAGTTTTTATATAGTTCTCGTTTAGTTTTCGTCAGGGAAAAAGTGTCAACGACGGAAATATTTCGTCAACAAAGTTAACACAACATAAAAGAACCATATATGTGCGCTACTGAGCATTAGCGTGTGTACATGAGTGGAAGATGTGATGACACCGATTTATTATTGTGCTTTGTTCAGTGGCAGAAGCGGCTACCCAGAGCTTCATCACATGCAGACAGAGTAGTTTACACTAGGTGACCTTGTTTAGATTCACTAGAAAGAAGGAGAATCAGCGTGGCCTCAACAGTCAAACAGGCTCCTCGGAGGTGATAACACGCCTGATAACATGCCTAATTATGCTTCAACGATGTAAAGTTTAACTTCTATAATACAATTACATTTGTAACATTTTTACAAAATAAAAGTTGTAGATTATTTTTAAATAGACAGATTGAAATAATGCCTTATTGAGATCGCTTCTCTTTGACAGCCAAGCTCCAACAATACTGTATCTCATAATAACCGTACAGTATACTAGAAATCATCTCTCACAAAGACACTAATGTTTTTACACACACACACACACACACACACACTCCAGACGGATTTTTTGTCGTTCACCTGCGTTTTCCACTGCTGTTTGGCCTGCCTCGTCAGTCTCAGTCTTATTTTAGATCTATAACGACACGGAAATAACACAAACCGAAATGAAATCGTAGTAACCGACTACTTTTTAAAAAGTGTCAAGTAGGAAGTACAGATATTAGCTTAAAATAGAATTTTGGCTTAATTCTGATTTACTAAAGTGACAAAGAGGTTTTACTTTTTTACTCAACAGGTACACACACTCCTGACACACTGCTCTGACTTCTGACCCCAGTGTGTGTGTGTGTGTGTGCGCTCGCAGGTGCAGTTAGACGCTCAGGTAATTGAGATCAGTGGTGCGCAGGAGAGAGCGAGACAACTGACAAACAACACACCGGAAGCTTACAGCCAGGTACACGCACACTCACACACACACACACACACACACACACACACACACACACACACACACACACACACACTTACTACTACTACTACTACTATTACTACTACACACTCACTTACTACACACACGCACTATTACACACACACACGCTTACTACTACTACTATTACTATTACACACACACACACACACACACACACTTATCACTACTACACTCACTACACACACACACACACACACACACACACACACTTACTACTACTACACACTCACCATTACACACACAGACACTACTGCTAATATTACTACTACACCCTCCCTCACTAGACCAGACCTGGGCAAACTACGGCTCGCGGGCCTCATGCGACCTGTTAAGCGTTTTAACCCGGCCCGCTGAGTTTGTAAAAATAAAAAGAAAGTCAAATGTTTTTTTTTCCAAATGGTTAATTCGTTATGAGGTTTATTTTATATTCTTTATGAACAAATTTTAAAAAACGGAACCATATAGACAAAATGAACGTGAAAGAATTGTACTAGTGTATTTTTAACATTCATTTTTACACTGTCAGTCACAAAACAATAAAAGTTTGCGCTGCGAAACCACACGCGCCAATCTTTCGCTGAGAAGTCAGGCGAATGCCACGATCCTGCTTCTAAATAATTGCTTTCTTTAGCTCAATTGTTATTTTATTTTAAAACCTTGCTCTCGCATTCATTTCTGCACATTTTCAATTCAATTACACACTTTCTGCTTCATCCGCAGTTTGAACATTCAGTCTGTTCAAACAGGTTGATTTTTGCGAAAAAAATAATTGAAAGAGTCTTCCCATATCCGAAAATGTGTATTTTTATCACCCAATGTGGTATCGCTGCTCTTACCAGTCTCACCAACTTTGTTTCAAAAAAATTCTGCTCTGTAACACAAACTTGTAAAAAAAAGTGATGTACCTATGACAATGGCTCTGAGCACGAGATGTGCAGCTATTGGCTCTGAGCTCGAGGTGTGCAGCTATTAGCTCTGAGCGCGGGTCGCAGACTGGCGGGAAATTTGATGAACATTTAATAAACAACAGCCGAAGGTATATTCACGAGATGGTCTTATGTGCATTATTTCAGTTTTGTAAAAAACAAGAGCATTGTGGTGAAATGCTCTGTGTAAACGCAAAAGAATTGTTGACATCAAAAAATAGCTCTAGCAATTAAAAAAAACACCTGGAACGATGCTATCCGACCGCCCGATCTGGGAATAGCGGGAAAACAGAAAGAAAACAGCTAAGACAATGTCCTCTGAACTTTTTGGCCAGAAAGCAGGACAGTATTGTGTGGTAAGTCATTCAAAATGAATAAAACGCCGTGAAGTTTACATAGTCCTGTTGTGTCTGATATAAAATATACCCAAGTTATTCACAGACTTTGGAGGAAAGTCTTTGGATGGACTTTGTTATGTTAATTACGGATTCGTTTTAAAAAGACTTTACTTTTTTCTGCGCTTTGAGACTGAAACTGTGAAAAGTCCGATATAAAAACTCAGATGTAAAACTGTGAAAAGCGCCTTACAAATGCTCCGAACTTGAACTTCAAGTGAAAAAATCGCTTTATGTCTACCATACTTTTAACCCGTATTAATGTTAATTATTAGGGTTGCCAAGCGTTTTTTCCCCAGACATCTGGGCGGATTTAATACATTCACAATAATGTCCGGTTTTCCATCTTTTTCAAAGGACCATTACACGTGTACGTGTTCGCCACCAGTGCTTTAAATTATTTGAGAACGGAAAATGAACTAATACATTAAAACTTTCTATATTGTTAAATTATCTGTCAAATAAAAACGTTTTAATGACAACTGCCCACTAATATTGTTCACTAATTGAGATATTATAGTTGTTGTTATTATTAGATATATTGTTGAAGCTGGATTTTCAACTTTATTTCATATTATTAATTTATTGTGAATAAATCAGACTAAAATTGTTACATATTTAAGTTTTTACTTATTTATTTATTTTTACAGATGTTATAGTTTAGCACCATTATAGCATATTAAAGCATGTTCATCAACCTCAGAGATGCCCGTCTAAAATGTGTTGAGGCCACGCCGGTATTACTCTTTTTTTGGGAGTCAAAATATATGGTCACCCTATGAATTTCTACCCGTGAATTTCTACTTGGTGAAAGTAACTTAAAAGTAATACAGAAGTAATGTAATGTAAATTACATTTCTGAGACAGTAATATTGTAACATTACTGTTTGTAAAAAGTAACAAGTTACAAGTAATATGTAATGTATTACAATTTTGAAGTAACTTGCACAACACTGCTCACTACACACACGCACTATTACACACACGCACGTACTACTACTACTACTGTTACTACTTTTTACATTCATTCACTACACACACACACACACTCACTATTACATACACACACAAACAAACTACTACTGCTACACACACAAAAACCATTAGACTACTACGACACACACACACACACTCTGGCAGGGAATCAGATGACGTGACTGCGCAGGTGTGGGCTCGGCTGCAGTGTGTGGGGGAGGAGCTAGAGCAGGAGCGGCTGCAGGGTGTCAGATACAAGAGCGAGTGGGAGGAACAGAGACACGCCCTCAGCGGCCTAGAGCGGCGTGTGAGCGAGCTGCGGGCGGAGCTGGAGGCGGAGCGAGCAAGTGTGCAGCGGTTGGAGCGAGAGCGAGATGCGCTGCGGGGGGAGGAGTCTCGGAAACAGAATCCTGAGGACCGAACCCGTGATTGGGTGTTGCAGCAGAAGACGACAGACGCACTGACCTCTGACCCCGGACAGCTGCGGACCATCCGCAGTCGACTGCAGCTCATCGCAGACACCGTCCACAGCCTGAGCGACGCAAGGTGTGTGTGTGTCTGACCGTGTGTGTGAGGTGTCTGACCGTGTGTGTGTGTGCGCAGGTCGTCTGTTACACAGCTGGATAGAGAGACTCTGATCTGGCTGCACACAAATGTACAGGAAGTGATGTCACTGTTACAACCCCTACCCTCAGTGCCCAGCTCCACTTTTGAGGTGAGGGAGTTATCCATGATGTCATCGTGGGCCACATTCGAGCGCTGTGTGTGTGTGGTCAGGTGGGCGGAGTCTCGCTGCTGAATGAGCGCATGCTGCGGCAGAACGGCGAGCTGACGGGTCTAGTGAGTCGTGTGACGGAGGAGAAGAACGAGCTGCGCAACCGTGTCTTGCTGCTGGAGGAGGAGCTGAGGAGGGCGCGGCGCGTCGGGGGCGAGGGCGTCAGTGGGGCGGGAGCTCGGGCCTTTTCCCGCGAGCGCGACTGCTGGTTCCAGGAGAGGAGGCGTCTGGAGGCGGAGCTGAGCCATCTGAAGGCGGAGCTCCGCAGTGACGCTCAGCGTGATCTCGGTGACGCCCGGACAGACAGCACCTCCCTCAAGGTGAGTGCCCGCCCCGCCCCTGACTCCTCCCAAGTTCAGAGCATTTGTAAGGCGCTTTTCACAGTTTTAACTGTTTCAAAGTACACGTGTGAATATGTAAGAGAACTGTTGCTTTTTATTGATTAGTAGTTGGTGTTAAAAATGTTTATGAATATTACTATGACAAAGACCAGTGAGCAAGCACATATGCGACAATGGCCAGGTAAAAAACCTCTCTAACGAGGAAAAAACCCTGGGGAGAACCCGACTCACTGGCGCCAGTCTCCTCTGGCACTACATGCACCTAGGAGATTCCGGTCGTACGGCACTCA
Organism: Paedocypris carbunculus; assembly: GCA_028128575.1. NCBI lineage: Eukaryota > Metazoa > Chordata > Actinopteri > Cypriniformes > Paedocypris > Paedocypris carbunculus. The sequence continues at coordinate 258,496 of SOMO01000117.1, forward strand.
GCACTCAGGAGAGGAGTGAAACACAGAGAAAACAAAGCAGTTTGAAAAACATGAAGTACCATAATTAAAGATTAGAGGTGCAGGTGTGATTCGGTTCCGAGCACTAGACTAGGCAGCCTTTCTATACGATTATATTAACTTATTGCAACAGGTCAATATATGCTTCGTTGAAGAGATGCGTCTTCAGTCTAAACTTAAATTGACTCACTGATTCTGGAATTGTGCTATTGTGCTTGAGCATTCCATAATTTGGGTGCTAAATATGCAAGGATCTTCCTCCCTTGTAGATTTTAGAGATTCGCAGTATTATAAGATGTAGGCTTGTAGTAAGTGATGAGCTCACTGAGATATAGAGGAGCTAAACCGTTTAGTGCTTTATAAGTGATTAAAAGTATTTTAAACTGAATGTGATATTTAACGGGTAACCAGTGTAGCGACATTGACACTGGACTAATATGGTTATACGGATTTGTTCTGGTTAGTAATCTAGCAGCTGCATTCTGAACTATCTCCTCTCCCCCCACAGAGGATGTACGGGCGGTTCCTGCGCGCCGAGAGCTTCCGGAAGGCGCTGGTGTATCAGAAGCGCTTCCTGCTGCTGCTGCTAGGCGGGTTTGAGGACTGCGAGGAGGCTTCGCTCGCGTTGATCGCTCGCATGGGCGGAGCTCCTGAGGTCATCTGCTCGCGCCGCAGCGGCTTCACACGCTTCAGGTCCGCCGTCAGGGTTGCCATCGCCCTCTGCAGGTCAGTGTGTGTGAGAGAGACGCTTCTAAGGAACAGCACTGACACTGTGTGTGTGTGTGTGTGAGTGTGTGAGAGGCTCCTAAGGAACAGCACTGACACTGTGTGTGTGCGCAGGATGAGGTTTCTGGTTCGCCGGTGGCAGCGGATGTCAGGGAACAGCAGTAGAAATGGTCTTATTACAGTAGCAGGTAAATGTATTGAGAGTGTGTGTGTAGATGTGTTACTGATGTAGTGTGTGTGTGTGTGTGTGTGTGTGTGTGTGTGTGTGTGTTAAAGGTTCTGATGTCAGGCATGATGTCATGTTCCTTCAACCAGGAAACTTGGAGAACAGTGACAGACAAAACAACCGCGGGAGGGAATCACCACGATCTAACGCCTCAGTACACCACCGGTACACACACACACACACACACACACACACACACACACACACACTCAGTACAGCATGTGGTTAGCTGGTCACACACTCAGCTTCATGACACACACTCTCTCTCTCTCTCTCTCTCAGATGTGTGGTGGGCGAGGGAGGGCTGGTGCCTTGTTCTCATCTGTTGACCTATGACCCTGACCGGGCCCTGACGGATTACATTGCTCGCCTGGAGGCGCTGCAGCGGCGGCTCGGGAGTGTCCAGTCAGGTGCGTCAGGCCGCCGGTCATGTCACTTCCTGTTGATCAGCCTGGCTCCTCCTCCTCACAGGTTCCTCCTTCACTCAGCTGAGTTTTGGAGTGAGAAGATGAAACTGAAGTTGTGTGTGTCGGGACCAAAATCACCTGCAGTTGCGTTAGCGGAGTGTGTGTGTGTGTGTGTGAGAGAAACACACTTTGTAGAAGAGTATTTTTGTAATCGCTGAGTTTTGGGGATTTTGTCAGTTCTTGAATAAAGATTAATATAATGTTTCACGCTGCGTGTGGATGACGTCACTTCCTGTGGTCTTGCGCGTGCTTAGAAAGGTCACGTGGAGCGTGTCCAGAGGTGGGCGAGGGCCCAACAGGGTGAAGGTTCCAATCACCGTCATCGTTTGGAAAAAGTCAGAAGAAACTCAAAGTCTTAACACTTTATTCACCTTTTGAGGCAGAAACTGCTGGTGGGGGTGGGGCTAGCGGTAGGCGTTGGCTTTGTGTTTGGGGAGGAAGCTGAAGTTCTGAGGAACTGGACCGAGCAGCATCTCACTGAGGAAGAGAGCGAGAGCGAGTCACACACAGACACACTCACGCACTTACACACACCTGATGTGGATCCAGTCGTCCACGTGCTGACTAGCCATCAGCGTCTCCAGGTAGTCGCGACCCAGGTAGAAGGGTGGACGCTCATTGATCTTCTGAGGGAGTCGCTCCAGCAGCCCCACAGGAACATACCTGAGCGCGTGCGCACACACACACACACAGGCATGACTAGCCAGCCACGCCGCGGCACGCACACACACCTGCACAGGAAAGAGAGCCACTCGAGCAGGAAGAGGCGTGTCTTCTCCACGCCCTGAGTGTCGGAGCCCCAGTGCTCCAGGCCGCAGCGGGTGAAGTCCCGCAGGAAGTCCAGCCTCTCACCTGACGACACATCCCAGTGCCGCCGCTCCTTGATCTCCGTGAAGATCCATGGCTTGATCAGCGCGCCCCTGACAGCAGGAAGTGACATCACAACACCGCCAGGCCGCCCCACCGCTCACTCACCTGGCCACCATGATGCCCGACACGCCCGTCTCCCGCGCCTGCACCGCGTCCTCGTACGTCAGGATGTCCCCGTTTCCTGCGCACACAAACACGCGGCACGATCAGTCCGAGGCCACGCCCGTGTTGGGCGAGCAGGAGGTGAGGTCACCAAACAGCGGGATGGGCGTGGCCAGTTCTGCACAGGTGCTGATGTAATCCCAGTCCGCCATCTTGGTGTAGCGCTGCTCGCGGGAGCGGCCATGTAGCTGCACACACACACTTGTGTTCACTACTCACTGTGTGTGTGTGTGTGTGTCTTCTCTCACCGTGATGAGGGACACGCCCCAGTTCTTCATCTCTGGAATGAGTTTGTGAGCGATGTTGCAGTTCTGCTGGACGCCGGTGCGAATCTTGACAGTCAGTGGGACATCCAGCACCTGCGGAGGTCAGAGGTCACAAGGTCAAAGGATGCAGGGTCAGCTCACACGTGTGATTGACTTACTGAACTCATTCCTCTCACTATCTGCTCAAACTTCTTGGTGCGAGACATAAGTCCACAACCTCCACCCTGCGCGCGCACACGCACACGCACACACACACACACACACACACACACACAGTAAAAGGGTTAAAGGTAGGGCTGAACAATATATAGCAAAAATACCATTATCGTGATAGTGTCAAGCGTGTTGCAAGAAACACAAACGCAGATGAGGAGAGGACACGAAGGTGTGCTCACGCCGAGAGGAAACACGGTCGCCTGGAGCTAGATGAAGAGTTCCCAAAGCTATGATCCAAACGCCTATTTACAACAAAGATAGATGTCCAACAACAGACAATCCATCAAAGTTCTAAAGCAGGGGTGGGCAAACTATGGCCCGGGGGCCATATGCAGCCCATTAAATGTTTTAATCGGGCCAGCCGAACTAGTAAAAATTATATTAAAGTCAGATTTTTTTTTTTTTATGTACATCAGGTTAATCTGTTATGAAGGTTTATTTTAGGTTTATTTAGGATGTTTTAGTCAGATGGAAATTAAAAGAGGAAAATCAAGTTTCCATTACAACCTACTAAAGTCAATATGCTAGTTTTCCTAGCCAAATATCTGGAATAAAACTGTGAAAAACAAAATGTCATAGTTAAGTACATATCAAGTTCATAGTTCAACTACATAGTGATTTACTTAGGGCATGAGCCCTGAAAAATATTTAGTTTTTTATTTTATTAAAAAAAAAAAAACAGGCAAGGCAGTAAAATATTTAGTTCTTTGTTCATTTTAAGACAGTCTTGATGATTGTATTGTTAAAAGGCCTGAACATTTTGTTTATTATTTTGTATTATTTATTTATATTTAAAAGCAGGCAAGGAAACATTTTTGTTGTAGGTGAATAAAAATTATATTTGAGAGCAATGCATTTAGTCTCTGCAGGTCTATTGGTAATCATAAATCAAAATATCTGCTGAAGTTTTTAGTCTAAGTCAGGGGTGGCCAACCCTCTTCAGGAGCTTTCACATGACATGAGTCCAATATAACACAATGTTAACTGTTGAAAAATTACTAATATTATCATGTCGATGTGGTTATTTTCATTAAATCTGGCCGAGCAGAGGTCTGTGTATGTGTGTGCATACAAGACTAAGGAATTGGATGATGTTTATGTGTGCACATGTGTACTGTATGATGTGGCTCTTTGCGGCTCTAACACAGAAAAAAAGTGGCTCTTAGTGTCTGACTGGTTGGCCTCCCCTGGTCTAAGTGTTTACCTACTACTAGACAATTTTAGCCCAAATTAAACTAAACTAAACATATTGCTTTTTTTATTTTAGTATGAGGATTTATTTTAGTAATCGGTAGTTTTACTTTTTAGATAGTTTTGGGTTTTCTTATAAATAGCAAGCAATATTATTATCGCAATATTCAGCAGCAATATCGCATATTTTCTTTAAATCGTGTAGCCCTAGTCATAGGTGTGTGTGTGTGTTTGTCTGTGGGAGAAAAGGTGAGTGTATGTGTGATTGTGTGTGTGGGAGAGCATGGATGGGTTAGTGTGAGTGCGCAAGAAAGTGAGTGAGAATGTGTGTGTGTGTGAGTGAGATTGATTGTGTGTGTGTGTGTGTGTGTGTGTGTTCACCTTCTTGTAGATGAGGTCTATCGGGCAGCCAGAGTTTATATCCACAAAATCCACCTGCAGGTTGTTGTTCAGCAGCTCAGCGCAGCGCGTCATGGTGTCGGGGAAACAGCCCTCCAGCTGAAACACCATCATCATCATCATCATCATCATCATCA
>SOMO01000117.1:293488-295988 GCA_028128575.1 Paedocypris carbunculus
TGTGTGTGTGTGTGTGTGTGTGTGTGTGTGTGTGTGTGTGTGTGTGTGTGTGTGTGTGTGTGTGTGTCTGATAAGCGGTACTCTCGCAGTTCCGAGAAACGAACGTCACGGTCGGACCAGATTAAACACCACAACACACGATAAAAGCTGCCGATAAACACCACAACACACGATACTTATTTTAGCCACAAGACGACATACACACACACACACCTGTGTAGGCGATGCGGTGTTTGTCCAGCAGGCCGGTGACCACTCGTTTGAGGGTGGTCAGCGCGGGGTGTCTCCGGGGTGTCGCCGGACTCAGCCCCGTGTGCGCGCGGTAAAAGTCCAACAAAAGGCGGCGTGTGTCGCGCTCCAGCTCGACGGAGACCAGGAGTTCCCGCGGGTCGGGTGTGTCCTCCGGTGCCGTCAGGTAGCGACCGTCCCGCGGCAGCAGCTCCCTCAGGCCGATGGTCCCGGGCCGCAGCGGCTTGCTCCCGCTCCCAGCCTCAGTGTCGTCCGCGCACCCGTCCAGCTCGTCTTCCGCTCGCGCCTTCAGTGCGGGGCCGGGCACGAGCGCCGTGTGCGCGCCCTGAGCGATCAGACCGAACGCGGCGGTGCGCCGCAGACGAACGCCTATGTTCATGGTCACATTCACGGGGAGTTCGGAGCAGAAACACAGACAAAAGAGAATCAGAGACGCGGAAGTCGAAGCGCGAACGAGGCCGGGCGGCCGACACTCTTACTCAAGAGTGAAGCGGAAGCAGACGCGCGTGGCGGCGCTTTTAATGGTGCGTGACGTCACGGCCCTTATTTGGGTGTTCCGCCAGAAATTTACGGAATTTCTCTGGTATTTTCACAAGGAAGATTAGTTTTATTTTAACTTGTAGAACCTGTGAATTACAAATTCCAAAAAAAAAACCCACATACACACATCATTGGTGTTGAGACTGACTTTAGTTTACGTGAATCACTGATGAACGCACACGTCATGATGTACAGAACATAAACCCGCTGATTCACCGAACACACAAGCGTGTAAGAGAGCGAAACACTCTAGAGGCGTGTCTGTGAAACTGAGCTGAGTCACACACACACGCGCACACACACACTCACACACGCACGCGCACGCACACACACACACACACACACACTAGGGTTACCACTTTTGATACCTAAAAATAAGGGACGCGGGGGAGGGGCGTTGGGGGCGGGGCTTTGTGGGCGTGGCCATATGGGCGTGGCGACGACGACATAATTTTATGATACAGGGANACACACACACACACACACACACACACAAAATAAAAACACTAAAGAAAATGAAACGACCAAAATACACTTCCAACGGCAATGAAGGAGCTGGTCTGCGAGTACAGTGAAGTACAACAGTGGACTCAGTACACCGTGTAACACAATAATAAGAGTATTTGTAAGGCGCTTTCCACAGTTTTAACTGTCTCAAAGCGCACATGTGAATATGTAAAAGAATTGTTGCTTATTATTCATTTGATCGTATGGTTGTTTTTGTTTAAGTAAACGGCCATGATTATCACTATGACTATGACAAGACAAAGACCAAGACCAGTGAGCAAGCACATATGCGGTAAAAAAAACCTCTTTAACGCTACAAAATCAATGCGTTGGTTGTTCCGTGCCATTTTTAATGATGATTCAGGAAAGATGTTTCCCTCCCCAGTGGGGAAAGAGGCGGCTCCACTTCTCCACGCCAACAGCGTCGTCAGGTCCACAGAGGTCCAGGAGGCACCACAGAAAAGATGAACCCGAAGCTCCTAGGAGATTCCGGTCGTACGACACTTGCTCAGGAGAGGAGGGGAAGAGAAAAAAAAACAAACAAACAAAGCAATTAGAAAAACTTTATTTAAGATGTGAGGTGCTGGTGTAATTTGGTTCCGAGCACTAACTAGGCAGCCTTTCTATACGATATATTAATATTTTCTGTAAGTTATTATAACAGGTCAATATATGCTTCGTTGAAGAGACGCGTCTTCAGTCTAGACTTAAATTGACTCAGATTAAACTGATTCTGAGTCTCGAATTGGACTAGGCAGAGACTAGGATCTTCCTCCCTGGTAGATGTTTCGCGGTATTATAAGCTGGCTGGTGTTTCAGTCGTGTAGGCTCATGGTAATTTCTCACTAAGATATAGAGGAGCAAAACTAGAGGAGTTTAGTGCTTTGTAAGTGATTAAGTAGTTTGTAAGTGATTACGAGAATTTTAAACTGGATGCAATATTTATCAGGTAACCAGTGTAACGACATTAACAATGGACTAATATGGCTATACTTTTTTGTTCTGGTGAGTAATCTAGCAGCTGCATTCTGAAGTTTATCTAATAGTTTGGCAGGAGAACCTCCCAGAAGACCATTACAGTAATCTAACCGTGATGTCATAAACGCATGTATCAGTCTTTCTGCATCCGGTCGGGAGAGCATGTGACGCAGCTTTGAGATATTCCTGAAGTGAAAAAAGGCAGTTCTACAGGCGTTATGCACGT
>SOMO01000117.1:300988-310352 GCA_028128575.1 Paedocypris carbunculus
TAAGCAGAGACAGAAATACGCGCGACACCAGTCTGAGCTCGTCGTGACTCTGTGTGACGGTCCGGAGTGATGCGGTGACTCCGGTGTGTGTGTGTGTGTGTGCGCGCGCGCGCAGTGTCGCGGCTGACGGACGCATGAGAGACACGGACGGCGGGAAATGCTTCGGACATCTCGAGAGAGTCGCGCGTGACCGCAGGTGAGACACACACGCACACATACAGAGATATATAATTTGTTAACCTCTAAGCTCCAGTGTTCTGCACTTTTTACTAGTGAAGAAACAGCTGAAGAGTACGTGACATTTACACTGCTAATGGTTTGTCTGTAGTTATGCAATAAACTGTGAATATAATGAAAAAGTCACTCTGACCCAAAGCTAAAAATGAAAGAGTAAACGGAGAGAGACAGAGAAAGAGAGAGTGACATGTTTCTTTCGTTACTAGTGTTTACTGACCTAGTCACTGTGTTAACTAGTGTCTACTGACACTCATCAACCGTGTTAACTAATGTTTACTGACACCCATCTACCATGTTAACTAGTGCTTACTGACCCATCCACTGTGTTAACTAGTGTTTACTGACACCTATCCACTGTGTTAACTAGTGTTTACTGACACGCATCTACCATGTTAACTAGTGTTTACAGAAACCCATCTACCGTGTTAACTAGTGTTTACTGACCCTTCCACATGTAACCGGTTGTATCTGCATTGTGTTGTAGAAAGAACAGGCGGACTCCAAATTCATCTCTCGCGCGACTTTACTGGCAACTGAAATGATGAATAAAATTAAATAAAAACTCCACGTGCTGCCATCGGCATTAAACACTGCACGCCAAACTCTTCTCATCCACACTCACTTGGTTATACAAGAGGAAATAGCAAAACATATACAAGAATATTATAACAAATGACAATGAAATGTACCTGAAATGATTAATAAAATAAAAACTTCACGTGCTGCCACCGGGATTAAACATTGCACGCCAAACTCTTCTATATAAAAGACAATGACAATAAACAAAATACAATAAATAACACTGACAACTAGGAAAGTATTACAAACAATTCACATTAAATCAACTTAATAAGTAAAAACCATGTTAAAGACACAGATGGATAACACTACAAGAACGCGACCTACCTCATCCACACTCACGGGGTTATGAGGGAGGAAGAGGAAACCGCGCATGCGCGAGAGCTTGGGCGGGCAAACATTTAAAGTGACAGCACAGTTACAGACACACAATTACTGAGACACTGTGTAATTAAATTAAGCACATTTCTATACTTGTTACACACAGTGCTAACTAGTATTTACTGACACGCATTCACCGGGTTAACTAGTGTTTACTGACACCCATATACCATGTTAACTAGTGTTTACTGACCCATCGACAGTGTTAACTAGTGTTTACTGACACCCATCCACCATGTTAACTAGTGTTTACTGACACACAATCACCGGGTTAACTAGTGTTTACTGACAACCATCTACCGTGTTACATAGTGTTTACTGACACCCATCTACCGTGTTAACTGCTGTTACTGACACCCATTTACTGTGTTAACTAGTGTTTACTGACACCCATCCACCGTCTTAACTAGTGTTTACTGACACCCATCCACCATGTTAACTAGTGTTTACTGACACCCATTTACTGTGTTAACTAGTGTTTACTGACACCCATCCACCGTCTTAACTAGTGTTTACTGACACCCATCCACCATGTTAACTAGTGTTTACTGACACCCATCTACCGTGTTAACTAGTGTTTACTGACACCCATCCGCTATAGTGTTTACTGACAGGCATCCACTGTGTTAACTAGTGTTTACTGACACACATCTACCATGTTAACTAGTGTTTACTGACACACATTCACCGTGCTAACTAGTGTTTGCTGACACACACTCACCGGGTTAACAACACAACAAAAATCGAGGTACGGAAATGTACTTTTAAAGGTACAAAAGCTTTGTCGCCCCAGCAGTACCTTTAGTAGGGTCCAATAATGTACCGTTGACAATGAAACAGTTTAGTACCTTTATTTCTGTACCTTTAAAGGACCATATTTGTACCGCTAAAAACTATTGTGTACCTTTATATTCAGGTACAAAAATTTACCTACTGGAAAGGTACAGCATAGGCACCTACAGCATAGGTACAGCATTGTGTCCAGGGGTCAAATTGACCCGCTGACTAAATCATGATAAACAAGTCCTGAAAATTAGTATTAGTAATTTTTACTTAAGAATTTATTTTAACCATAAATAATCAAAATAACAAAATATTTTAACATTATGAACTCTTTTCTCCTTTTTTTTTTTATCAATTTCTTTGTCCACAGCATACAAAAGCATTGTAGTCAAGAATCATCATTGGTTTCTGATCCTCTCTTGTACTGATTTCAACATTTTTGTGCAAGTGCTCCTATGACCTGTAAACCCCAGCCAGGATAAGGAGTCCTAAATATGCATCTTTTTCCTGCCACTTGTTCCCCAAAACACATCTTACTTCTAAATTAGTCACTTCATGAATCATTTTCTGTATAGAGCTGGGTATGAGCAGTTCAGGAGCTGACTTGAATGTCTGTCTCACATGTCAGGCCATTCTAGTGGGTTCTGGCACTTTCTTCACTATGTTTTCTTCAGATACTTTTGGTTGATTTATATTTGGGGATGAAGACCACTGAGTTTGGCAGTTTTTTGATGTAAATGTCTTGCAATGCTATAAATCCATAGCATTTTCTTCTATTTGTTCATATTTTGTTCAACCTCAACATAGTCTTCATCGACAGGTCTGTCATCTTTTTACTCCTGCCACTTAATTTGCTTCTCTCTCTTACAGTCTATCACGTATAGCTGCAAAGTGTAATGGTGGTAGGACTCTCTTTCAGAAAACATTTATGTTTAGCCCCTCCCCTGCTGAGTGACCACTCAATGTGGGTGGAGTTTGGCCACAGCAACTGATAAAGTTCTCCTGAAAAAACCTTAATTCTCACATTTTAAAGATGAGGTCTATAGAATGCAAGCATATGCATGTGTTTGTGTGTGTTTAAGAGAGTGTGAGACAGCTTGTTTATTATGACTCATTGTTGCAAAGAATCAAATAGTATATGCTCTTTCTGACCCGTTTTAGCTTCCATTTTGCATGCCGGGACAAATTGACCCGAACATAATCAATGTAACAAAAACATATTGCGGGCGTTACAAATATGTGAACGGAACCATTTTTTAAATATAAGCTGATTACACTAAATAAGCCAAGCATGAGAAGTTTCAAACAGTATTTTTTAAATTATTTTAAACTTTGAAAACTGGTCTAAATATAAATATATATAAATATATATAAATATATATATATATATATATATATTTAATCCTCCTGTTATGTTCGGGTCAAATTGACCTGTTTTCAAAGTTTAAAATAATATGTAATATGTATATATATATATATATATATAATATGTATGTTTACTGACACAAATCTACCATGTTAACTAGTGTGTACTGACACCTATCTACCGTGTTGACTAGTGTACACAGAATCCCAACAGAAACACGCTCTGGGTACATTTACTTTTCTTCAGAAATTTTCAAGTCTGTAACTTTCAGTGTCTCTAGTTAAGTCTTTATTCGTCAATATTTTGCACTTGTCTGAAAACTGTCTCTGATCAGGAACATTTTTATAATAATAACTCTTTTGATTTAGTTTTTGGCACCTCACCAGACCACCAGGGTCTTCTTCAAGTGCCTTTACTTAGTAGTACAGCTCATATACAGGGTGAAACCGAAGGCCGAAGAAATGTCGTGGTGGACCACGCATCAGGACACACCCGTAACTAACTGTCGCCCCCTCTGAACCGCTGACCCTGCGCTCGCTACAGATGTTCATTAGCACGTGCGGCTACCTCGAGGGCAAGCGTTCTTGCCGTTAGCTACCAGAAAGATGCTGGTGCGGTAATGACAGGAAGTTTGGACAACACGGTGTTTGTTGGTGGCTGGACAGCTGTGGCATGTGTGTGTGTGTGTGTGTGTGTGGGGTTATTATGGGCTGTGGGAGTCTGAGCTGCAGCTGTTCCACTAGGTCATTTGGGGGCAGCAGTGTAAAGCTGAAGAGAGGGATGTAAACAAACACACATAATCTTTCCATTACTGACACACACACACACACACACACACACACACACACACACACACATCGAACATATGCTGCTCATTCATGTCATAACATCACAGACCCGATGCTGCTTGTCAGTTTATTTTGATGTTTTGCTTCTCGGTCAGCGGATTCACTCTCTCTCTCTCTCTCTCTCTCTCTCTCTCTCTCTCTCTCTCTCTCTCTCCCTCTCCCTCTCCGTCTCTCTCTCCCTCTCTCTCTCTCTCTCTCTTTAGCTGGTTCCGGTGTTCTGAAAATTCTTCCGTCAACTCAGAATTTCCTACACTTACGTCACTGCTCAGCTGGCCCTAGGTAGCGCGCTCCACAAGCGCGTTAAAACACGTCAAAACTGAATACTAATATAAAAAACAAAAAAATATTGTAACATGTTACGAATATGTTGTGTACTGTTATAAATGTCCATGCTCATTTAGCGTCGAGGATGAGCAAGGTGTGCGTCGGCTTTGTGGACAGTCTGGCGAAAGTCAAGGAACTGATTAAGAAGGGGATCAGAGTCACTCGCGCTTTCTCTGCTCTCAACACGATCTCCAACGCTCCTCCGTACCTCAATGACGCGGTGTTGGCAAAGACACTGTCGCATTCGAGATGATCCTGATCAGCGGCACCTTGCCGCTCATTAAGCACGTCGCCTCGTTCTGCCGCACGGTCTACATGGTCGCAGGTGAAGGAGGCGGTGGGAGCCGCTGTGGAGGAGCTGCTGAAGCAGGTGGAGCAGGACAGAGATCCACTAGCAGCACAAGAGCCCAGTGAGCCGATAGAGACAGTGACTTAGTGTGTGTCTGAAGAAGTGCCACTCTAGAGGAAGGTGAAACAACAGAAACCCTCTGAGGAACCTTCCTGCAGCAAGACTCCTGCCAAGAGGAAGGTGGAACATCAGGCTCCCGAGAAGAAGAGCAGCAGGAGGAAAGAGGAGACTGAGAGTGACAGTGACTCACTGGTTGAGAACTCGCTGGAAGACATCAAGCAGTTTCTCAAGATCACGAAAAACGAAAGAGGAGTCGAAATTGTTGACTACTTTACCGATGAAAGACCGGTTGTAGAAGAGTGCAAAGGATTAATGTCACAAAAACTGTTTGAGGACACTGAAGTCTACAGTACAGACTAAAAAAGCTTATTAAAAAAGTAAATGATCATCTAAAATTTGGAGATGGTTAGAACCAGAAAGTTTGTTTTTCGGTTACAAATTGAGTAATTTAATTTTACCTTATTTGTTTATTTATTTTATTTATTGTTAGTCCAACAGTTTTTTTGTGTTTCTTTTCAAAGAAAAAAAGTTTTATTTAAAGTTGTGTCCATAAAGTTTGTTAAAAAAAAAAAGATCTCTCTCTCCCTCTTTCTCTCTCTCAAGACATTGACCCCCAGCCCGCCGACACTGCTTAGGCTGTCCACTGCTCCGGGTTTGTGTGTGTTCACTTCACTGTGTATGTGCACTTCACGGGGTAGGTGAAAAGCAGAGCAACAATTTCGATTTGATCTCAAAAGTAACTACTTCTCCCTCTGTCTCTTTCCCTCTCTCTCTCCTCAGATGGTGGGTGGGGTATCAGTCAGAGGAGTGTGGGGGATTGATGATTCTCTCTGTCAGTGGGTAAGTGTGACGAAAACGTACATTTTTCTACGTAACATCAATACATTTGCCTTAAACACACACACACGGACGTAGTCTCAATAGTACACACTCACACACACATTCTCTTTCTCACATCGCTTCTGGAGTTTGATAAACCTGTAGCAGAGCTACTCCAGATAACTCCAGCACCGCTTCTGCTTTTCTGCAGGCGGTTCTCCAGATGTTCGTGGCTGCTGATTGGAGGAGACTGTACTGGTGCGTGGTGCTCCAGTGGGCGGTGGGTGTGGCGTTAGCCGGGGCCTGCGCTCAGCGCTGTGACTGTTTGCCTAAGCTCCTGACAGTGAACTGCTCGTCACGGCAGCTGAGCGTGGTTCCTGAGAACCTCCCGGAGAATGTCCTGACACTCCAGCTGAGCCACAACCAGCTGAGGACACTGCCAAGGAGACAGTTCTCCGGCCTTACGCAGCTGCAGGAGCTGGACCTCAGCGACAACCTCCTGGGTGCAGTGGAGGCCGAAGCCTTTCTAGGTCTGCGCAAACTCCTCACGCTCCGCCTGAGCCGCAACCGGTTGAAGATCCTCCCGGCCGGGGCCTTCGCCGGGCTGCCGGACCTGCAGGTGATGGACTTGAGCGAGAACGAACTGCTGGTGCTGCTGGACGACACGTTGGGCGAGCTGCGGTCCCTGCGCACGCTGGCGGCGGGCATGAACGACCTGGTGTTTGTGGCAGCGCGGGCCTTTGCCGGCCTGCGGACCCTGACGGAGCTGGACCTGAGCGGCTCCAACCTGACGGCGGTGCCTGCGGAGGCTCTGTCCGGGCTCTCCGGCCTGGTGCGGCTGGACCTATCCGGCCTCGGGCTCTCCACGCTGCCCAACAACTCCTTCCGCCGGCTAGTCCGTCTGCGAGAGCTGCGTGTGACCCGCTGTCCATCCCTGGCATCGCTGTTGCCCAACAGTCTGATTGGCCTCAACCTGACCTCGCTCGACCTCAGCCGCTGCAACCTGAGCTCGGTGCCCCACGCCCCGCTGCACCACCTGGTGTACCTGCGCTTCCTGGATTTGTCCCACAACCCCATCAGCCGCATCGGCTCGCACCTGCTGGGTGACTTGCTCCGGCTACAGGAGCTGCACTTGTCGGGCGGCGAGCTGCTGCGAGTGGAGCCGGGCGCGGTCCGAGGACTGGCCTTTCTGCGCCTGCTGGATTTGTCCCACAACCGGCTGGTGACACTGGAGGAGTCGGCGCTGCGCTCGGCCGGGGCTCTGAGGGTGCTGCGGCTGGACGGGAACCCGCTGGCCTGTGACTGCCGCCTTCTCTGGCTGACCCGCGGGCGTCTGGGGCTGGGCTCCGACGGGACGTGCTCCTCGCCGCTGCGGATGCAGGGCCGGAGGCTGCGGGACTTTGGGGAGGCGGAGTCTGCGTCTCTGTTCACCTGCCGACAGGCTCGGATCCTGAGCCGCAAGCCGCAGGACGTGCGGACAGACGAGGGCCACACCGTCCTGTTCTTCTGCGAGGCGGACGGAGACCCCGCCCCTGCCATGTCCTGGCTCAGCCCCAGGCGCTCGCTCATCACCGGCGCCGGGCGTGTCCGTGTGCTGCCCAACGGGACGCTGGAAGTGCGCTACGCCCAGGTGCAGGACGGCGGCTACTACCGCTGCGTGGCCTCCAACGCGGCGGGGAATGACAGCGTGACGGTCAGCCTGTGGGTGCGGGGGTTCTCGGCGAGGACACGCTTCGGCCTGCCGTCCAGCAACGCCTCGCAGCCCTTCCCTTTCGATGTCAAGACGCTGGCTATAGCCATCACCATGGGATTCCTGTCGTTCCTGAGCTCAGTGGCCGTCTGCTTCGTCTTCATGTTCCTGTGGAGTCAGGGCAAAGGTCAGATCAAACACACCGCCACCATTGACTTTGTGCCCCGCACCTCAGGGCCGGCCAGGTGCGCGGGGGCCGGACGCTCGGGCCTGGAGACAGGCCGCTTCACCATGAAACTCATGTGAGACATCCTGTGCGGCGTGAGTGATGGCTGCTGATGCTGATGCTGGAATAAACCAACGGTATGAATCTTCAGAAGCATTGGTGTGTGTTTATTTCAAACTTGACACAAGGTTTGCTTGTTTGTGTGTGTGTGTGTGTGTGTGTGTGTGTGTGTGTGTATGTGTGTGTGCTTGTGAGTGTTCCTGTATTCTGTATTTACGACTGTAAATGGGTGGCTTTATAATTCCAACCAGCAGATGGCGACTGTACACAAGCTCATTGAGTTGAGTCGAACCAAGCAATTTCTCAAACATAAAAGATTGTGTGAGTGTGTGTGTGTGTTTTAATGTGTGTATGTCATGTCTGTGTATGTAGTGTGTGTGACTTTTGTGTGTGTGTGTGTGTGTGTGTATAGTGCCTGTGCTTGTGTGTATGTACTGTCTGTGTATGTAGTGTGTGCGTGTGTGTGTGTGCATGTAGTGTGTGCGTGTGGGGGTAAGTAATGTGTGTGTGTATGTAGTGTCTGTGTGTGTGTAATGTGTGTGTATGTAGTGTGTGTATGTAGTGTGTGTATGAAGTGTATGTGAATGTGACTGTGTGTGTGTGGGTGTGGTGTGTGTGTATGTAATGTGTGTGTGTGTATGTAATGTGTTTTTGTGTGTGAGTGTGTGTGTGTGTGTGTGTATGTGTGTGTGGTGTGAGATGTTGGAGGACAGTTCTTCACAGTCTCTGGGCCGCGGGGGCGTCACATGTGCGCTGGCTGCTCTCTCCGCGACACCATCCGCAAGTGTTCCAACCCGCCCGGCCCGCGCCCAAGCGTCACACAACGCACAACTGCTCCCGCATTTGTCCCCGCGTCTGTGTTGACGCGTCTCGAGCCAAACGCGGGGATCCGGGCCGGCGAGCGGCGGTGACGTGCACCAGGAGCGCCCCACGCGGTCTCGAGGCCTCGCGCACAGATGTTCCTCGCGCTTCCAGATCCAGAGAGCAACGATAATGACTTTCCATCTGGATAGCACGACTGATGCTGCTGCCAGTGTGTGTTTCGGCTATTAGAGTGTGTGTATATATACTTCTGCTGCTGGGGATCGACAGGAGACGCGTCTGGAAAGAGAAGCGCACGAGCAGTGAAGAGTTAAAACTCTCTGAGATACAAAACAGAGAGAGAGGGAGAGAGAGACAGAGACAGACAGAGAGAGAGAGAGACAGAGAGAGAGAGAGAGAGACAGTGTCCGGAGGTGTCCAGGACGTCCGGACGGGTTTTATAAAGTCACAAAAATTTCCGGATTTCACGCTTCTTCAAAGGACCATTACGCGTTCACCAACCATGCTTTAAATTATTTGAGAATGGAATTGTGCGTCCCGTTTTGAAACAGTACAAGACGGCTATTGTCAGGTATTTTTTTATATTTTTTTTAAAGCAGCATCTCACGCACTTTTTATGAAGACGTCACCTTTTCAATTTTTGATTGGTAATACCCGATGTCATCGTTAGTTTGATTGGTCTGTAACTGTCTGTGAGGAGGGCGGGGCTTAGAGACAGCGAGAGAGAGTGAGAGAGTGAATTCAAATGGCTGATGCTTCTCCAGGTTAAATCCACGCGTCTTAATGTTTCAGAGCTTGTTTCGTTAGGTCAGCCACATAA
>SOMO01000117.1:461071-477519 GCA_028128575.1 Paedocypris carbunculus
CTCTATATTGTATCTCTATATGCAAACACACAAACATATACATACATGCATGCATACATACATACATACATACATACATACATACATACATATATTTATAATTTCAAGTTTTATATGTATCCAATGGACACATTAACATGGTAACAACCAGTGTTTCGATGTGCTACTTTCATGTGTTTGCGTTCTCTCCACGTATCTGTACAGAAGCACGCGCAAACACACACAGCGTCAACATATCGCACACCTCCACTTGTTTAGTTGGATCAAGTAGAATAGTCCTCAAGATAAAAAAACAACAAACAGACCACAAGCCACGACAGATATTTTCAGCTCAAGTAAAACTTTCTTTAATTGGTCTTGTAATCTCGATGTCAAAAACATAGTGATACCAAAAAAATCCCTGTCCTCATTAAAAAGTACAAGCCTGCTTTTGAAAGCACGCGCAGAATTGATTAGAAAGGTAACACTGGGTGTGAGATCCATTTCTTTCATTGTTCTGTTCCCAGCTCATTGAGACAGGGGTTTTCTACCTGCATCCCAATTACAGCATTGTAGATCAAGCAAGGTGTAAGATTAACAAGAGAAACCCCAGTAACATAAAGAGAATTCTTAACTTAACAAGATGTCATTCCTCATTGATGGAAGCCTATACTGTCTGTCCCGGAGTAATTATGAGAACTGCATTTGAATATAAATACGAGCAGACGGACGTCTAAAAAAAGCTGGAATGTGTGTGATTTTGCACTTGCGTGTTTTTTCCACCGGTCCCGGACTTTTGAGTTTGCTTCTATTGGATGTGTCTTTGTTATTTTCAGAAATAGAAATATATAGAGAGCATATTGAAGTTGCAAAGTTTAAATCTAAGTTAAAATTATAAAACATCCTTTGATCAAACAGATCTGAAGGGCTAATCAGAGCGAGACAGGCAGAAGTTCGTCGGTTGAATACTCAAGTTGAACTTTTCTGAGGTGGGAAACCCATTGGCGTGTCCAAGTCTGTTCATTCATTCCTTTTCTTTTCCAGAGCTAAATATTTTAAGAATCTTTATTTTTTAAACGTTTATTTAAATATATATGCTAGGGGTCAATCCCCAGAACTATTTTAAAGATGACTTTAATGTCAGAAAAATCTCCATCAACTTCGTTTTTAGCATGTACTACTTGTGCTTTTCATCATTATATTTAATGCAATTAATCCCCAAAGTGTTTCTCTATAGTGAGAGCCGAGTCGAGAATGAAAGGTGTACGCACACACTGCCACACGCATGTCTGTAATAACACTGTGGGAGTAGATTAATCTTTCTATTTCTGTATTCTGAAGCAGCTCATAAACTATTTAGACTTTTCAGCTCTAATGGAGATTCTAGAGGCACAGTGGGGCATCTTTTATACATCAATAAGGCCAATTATCTGTTTAACTGAAAGGCTGTGTTGCCAGATTTGCCCTTCCCCACTGTTTACACTCATTCTTTTCTTCCTCAACACCAGAGGGCAGCCCCAGCACACTGCCCCCAAGCATCCCCACCACCCACCAATCCTCCCCCCACAAGTCTCATCTCACTTACTTTTCCTGTAAACCTTGTCACGCTCCATCTGTCTATCCATCCATTCATCCATCATCCATCCATCCATCATCCATCTATCTCTCTCCATCAACCAAACATCCATCCATCCATCCATCTACCATATATCCACCCATCAATTCCACCATCAATGAATCCACCATCAATTCATCCATCCATCCATCATCTATCCAATCATCCATCCGTGCATCAATTGACATACAAAGACAGAACAGTATTTTTAAACTAAACTACATCCTGCTGCAGCATTCCAAAAGCATTGGCTGACCTACACCAAACATTTTTTTTTTCCATTTTACAGTCAGACAGGGACTTGTCATGGCCTTTTTCAGGAACTGCAGCTATTCCAAGACTAGGTTTGCATCGCCTGCCCAGTAGCCATCATCTCAAAAGCCAAACATAGCCATCCAGCTGAAATTTTGCCTTGTCTCTTCTCCATTCCAGATTCTCGCCTCATCAGTCCACAGTTGACATGCCAACCTTCACCATATCTGGCCTTGCTGAAACTTTTGTGTTCATATGCTCAGTGTTCTCAGTCATTCCCAGCAGCATAGACAGGTTTTGAGACCGTAAGCACAGGTTGTGTGTCTGTCCTGGCACAACACTTTAGCATTACATTCCCACAGTCCAACGAATTACTTCACAACATGGAGGATTTATACAGCCCAAGGCTTTATTTGTAACCCACACCAGCATGACCATGGCTGGTCCATCAGCAAGCCTCATTAGCTCTATACCCAGAGAATGTGTGGCCTGCCTGGCTCCAGATGGGTCCATGCCAAGAATCTGCTGCCAACAATGGCCTGCCAAGCAGTAGAAGATGGGCGGAAAAGAGGTTTGCCGGATTTGGATGTTTTTAGTTGGGGTGACTTCAGTGTGTTATGGATAGAAGCACAAGGACAGACGGATGGTCGAATGCTATTCATATTTTGCAATACTGAACAAAAACCAGACGCCAAAATCAAAGGTCTTTCTTCACAATTTGACTTTGGTTTAACACTTTAAAATCCAAACACATTTTAGATCCAAACAAAGTGATAGTTAAGACAAGCATGGTTTTAATCCTCAGTGGCAGAGTGTAATTACAGTGTGGCCAGTCTGTGTCGACTGATTTAACCTCACCACCTACCACAACAACACGGCAATGGACGTTTCCTCACTTTTCTTTATATCCAGTGCCCAAAAAATCAGCAGTTGGTATTCAAAACGTCTGTTTAAGTAGATGTGTTGAAACAATGCATCTAACAAAACTTGGAACGTAAGTCCCTAAAGATCACCGCTCAAATTAACTTCTAATAGTCAACACAAACTTAAAGTAGCACTCTCTAGCCGCCCATATCCTCTTTTTAAGGCTACAAGAAGAGGCTAAGCCAAACTCCTTTCAGGCAAGTAGTCATGAATATCTGTCCTCTTGTTATCCGGCAGAGAAAACCACAAGTTGGCAAAACCTGGCAAGGAAAGAGAGTTATAGACAAGTACCTGCTGCTGACACTCGCTGCTCCTGCTGGACATGTGATGTCACTTTATAGCGCCTTAAATAGCTTCTTAAAGTCACAGATCTCAGATGTATTGTCTGTCAATCTTTGAGTTATTTCAGGTATGTTTTCTTTTTAAAAATAAAAATTTAGCCTAGCACGTTTTTTTCTGTCTATTTAATTTAGGTTACTGCGAATGGTTGGCCACCATTTCAGAGTGTGCATCCCGTCTCAGGCCCAAAGATGCTGAGATAGGTGCCAGCTCCCTGCTACCCTGAAAAGGACCAAGCGGAAGAAAATGGATGGTTGTCCAATAGGAATTAAGCTTATGATGAGTGCAGTGAAAATATGAGGCCATAAAAGCTAGACTGAGTAGGCCGCCAACCATTCAGCCCCTTCATATATACCAGTTTTAGCTCTGCACATAGAGCAGATATGGAGAAATATCTATAGAATAATCTGTGGAGTTTGTGAAGAGGTTTTCTTATGTTGGTATCAGCTTCAGACATATCAGAGAGCAGTTTTAGTTTTCCAATGAGGTGTGGACAGTTGTTTCCCCTAATTGCAATGAATCCCCTCTAGTTAATATGGCTTCTCCAAACGTTGACCATCATGGCAGCTGAAGCCCAGGACTCTTCACAGCCTGCAGCAGTGGGGCTCAGATTTGAGACTGAGTGAATGAGATCATGTTTCAGCAGAGATAATCCTCCCAAAGCTGTTTTCTTCTACCACTATAGCACAGGATATTACTCTGGCAATAAGTGATTTTAATTGGTTGTCTCACATGACGTGCAGACAGGCGCGTGCCTTTGGGTAATTCCTTTCCGTATTAACCACTTTGTCTGTGTCCCTGTTTATTGATGTCACTGTACAGTAATGACTTTGCAAGGATACTGGTGGGTAAGGGGACAGCTGTGGAGTCATGCCACCTATTACAGCTACTACAGTCTTTGTCTAGCCTGATGCTTAAATTATCTTATCACTGTCTAGTATTTTGGAATGTAAACTTTGGACCCTTTATTATTTGGCTGCAATATATTGGGAATTGATCCATATTGGAGTGGCACGATTTGTACATGCAATTTGCAGAATTACGTTTACAAGTAAAAAATATTATTGTCTCGTAAATTCCAAGCTGTGGATTGCACGTCAGGTTCTTTATTTCACTTGTTCCGTAGACAAATCTAACATATATTGTATCTCTGTTTCTATCAACACATGGTCACTTTAATTCCTCTAATAGTCCTCTAATTTCTATATGACTCATGTTATGTACTATACAAGATCTGGATTCTGTTATGACAGGGTGAGTAAACTCTTACTGGGTGACAATTCTGAAAGTCAGCAATAATTGATTCATCTAATTTAGTTTTATATAAGTGTTTTGATAATATAAATACAAATATTTGTACATTTTTTTAAATACATTTATATTTAGATCCAGAGTCACTGTATTTGTGAATACCTTTCACTTTGTCTTTCAGTTGGTTCTTAAAATATTCATTCATTCATTCATTCATCTTCCACCGCTTCATCCTTTACCGGGTCGTGGGGAGCTGGAGCCTATCTCTGCGTCTTAGGGCCGGAGGCAGGATACACACTATAAATATATTAAATAAATATCAAAACTTCTATATATAAAACTATATTCAATAATCATTTCGCTGTTCAAAGTCAAGTCATCATTATCCAATGTAATACATGCACACTTGAGAAATTTAAGTGGGAAATGTTATTAGAAATCATACAATTTTAAGAATATTAGTCAGAATACATTGCGTGCAGCTATATTAAACAATAAACATTGCTATCAGTTCATGCTAGTGTAAATTAATATAACTGCCATATGCTACATGGTGGTTTGGATGAGGTAGTAAGACCAAGACTGAAAAGCAAACTGATGAACATATTCAAGAGCATTGTGGACTTTGAGTTTGTTAATGATTATCACCCATTTTTCCATTGTGATTTTGAAGCGCTTCCAGACAGCACAAAAGCTGAAAGCAAACCAACATTGAGAATAAGTAGGACAGCAAACCCAGATTGGAAGGAATATTGTGGAAGAGAGATTGCAGTAAAAATGCAGATTTTGTTGTTTCTTTACTCCTCTTTTCACAACAAACGTCCTCAGAGTATTCTTTTGACATGATTTCACCTGATGCTTAGAGAGCCAGTTAAAGTGCTGAATTCACCAGGGTGCTCATTACGAAAACAATAGGCCTAAAATTATTTTTTACAATATTTGCAAGGCTTGGGCGTAAAACTAACAGAGACGGAGGAGAAAGACATGAGCATCAGTCTCGGGCTCCACTGGGGTCTTTGGAGTTATCGACTGAAGGAGGAGCAGCAGTGTCTCTCTCCTGGGACACGCCTCCTATTATGGATTCTCCTCCCCCTTAGTCACCCTTTGGCCCTTGGGGTCCCGCAGAGCCTGGCGTAACTTTAGCATTTTTACAGCCTCGTTATTGCTCAGATCATAAACTGACACAAGCACTAATGAGTTTCTGTACATATGGATCTAGACAGTCCCATTATATAGAACTGCAGAATTGTCTATTGAGAAGAGTTTTCTTCTCAACCATGGTTTACTAGCTAATCCAGGTGACATGTGCAAGCCAAAATTTGTGTTGGGCCCTTGTGTCGGGCTTTTGTGACACAACACACAAACTAGATTTACTTTTTAAGTGTGAAGATACCAAAAAAATTCTATACTAACTCAACATGTCTTGAGGGCGGAGTTTGTCGGCAGCGCTAAGTTACATAGGAAACAATTGAAGAGATGGAAGTAGTTTTGGATAAAAGTCTTATGAACAGCTGCTTGAGCAATGGAGATATAACAGCATGTGATATGCAGTCTCCTGACTTCCTCTGTGATTTCTGCAGATGCCAGTTCTCAGATTTCAAAGGGAATACCCAAATGGTGATATCACGTTAAATCAAGACAAAGCTAAGGCGTGACTTTTATATGTCGAATGCCACTTTCATCCACATTTGAGCTATTTTGATCTTGACTAAAATCAAGAATGTAAAGAACTGGGGAATACATGTCATTGTACCAAAAATGATAGCACAGACAGATGGTGTTCATTAGACCCCAGTGTAAGGAAAAGAACAACTTTAAATGAGATCTCCCATCCTCAGTTTGTCATGTTTTGCTAAACTTTTGTTTTATTGCGAGTTAAAATACGGAGGGAACAGACAGAACTCAAAAGTGACATGTCAGCTTTCTTCATCATTAGAGGCTCCTTTGAAGTGTAACATTGTAATTAGTCTGAAGTTAGCATTTTACTAAAGTTTGTTTGTGGAAATTTATGTATATTTTTGACCTGCTAGCTTTATGACACTCTACCGAATGAATGTTTATTAACAGTGACAAGATGCTGCAGATACTTGGAAAAAAATATTAAGAAATGGACAAGTTGTTGCTTTCATTTTAATTTGCTTAAATCGATAAAACACAAACACGAATAATTTGCAAGAGCAATTCAAAGGTAGAAGAATCCACCAATCAGCTTCAGTGGGTGGGTACTTCCAATAAGCAATACTTGCAAAGTACTTTGGAAATTGGGTCTGAGTTTTGTCCATTTCTGTGCCTTGAATCAACTTTGCGAATCAATTTGTTATTTAAACATGTCATTTGTTCAAACTTTGTCTGATTAAAGCAAATGCAGTTCAACTTTATGCATCCAAACTCTTTCTTTTTTATTTTGGCACAAGATACAAATGTACTTTCTGACCTGATGTGCACTGAAAGGTGGACGAAAAAGACAACAAATGGACAATAGTATAAATCAGATTGGAAGAGCACTACATAAGGGATGACAACATGTCATACCACGATCCTCTGCCCAGAATTACTACATAATTAAGCATCACATAATATAGAGTATTATAGACCTTAGAGTCTTATCGTCTTTGTTCCCAAGTGAAGTCCTGTCTTGACCCCACTTTTGTAAGCATATAAGCCTTTCCTACAAGTGGATGATGCCATTATACATGATATGTACTTCCACCTTGACAAACCCGAGACCACTGGTGAGACCATGATCTTTGACTTCTCCAGTGCCCCTTAACACCATATGTTAGGAACCATGCAACTAAACACTTAGTCTTGTTGATCATGTACATGTCTGACCTGCCGTCCCCAGTACGTCCAATTCAAATTACCCAGTATCCAACACAAATGACCTGGTGGTTGACTTGAGGAGAACCTATGTGATTCCTCTTTCAGTCAAAAGGGAGAAGCACAGTGGAAGTAATTTCAAAGTCTCTGAATGTAAGTGCCTAGAACTTCATCTTGATGACGAAATGGACTGGTCAGTTAACACTTTTGCCCTCTACTAGAAAGGACATATTCGGCTGTATTTTCTGTGAAGGCTCAGGTGTTTCAACACCTGCTTCAGCATTCTTCTGATGTTCTTTGATTCTGTTGTGGCAAGTGTCATTTTTTATTCTCTGGTCTGTTGGGGCTACAACATAAAAGCGGTGTACAGAAATGGAATGGACAAGGTTTTTAAAAGGGTCGGATCTGTTCTGGCCATGGAGCTGGATTTCTGATGTGGGCAAGAAAGACGTTCTGTCCAAAAGTCAGACAGTCTTGAACAATTATTCTCAACCGTTTCACAGTGTTTTATCTGACCAGATGATGAAATTCAACCATGTGACCATTCTGACCAGGTGCACTACTGACCACCACAGGAGAATTTTACTCTAGATCGCTATAAAACTTTTCAACTTGTCTCTGTATCTATTACACTATGGGTTGTGTAGAATTTTTGCGTTTTGTATTAGTTTCTCAGATCTGTTTCCTTGTTAAATTTTTTAACCAACTATAATGAAGACACAACTAGAACAGTAGTGGTCCAGTGGTCGGGAGTTGGACCTCCTACCAAGTGTTGCAGGTTTGAATCCCGGCCTGGTATTTTCTACTATTGAGTGTCCTTGGGCATTTCACTGAACACCGTATGCCCCCCAGGACCCTTGAATTTTTCGATGTCGGAGGTCTCGTTTTCCATGGAAAATCTTAGCACTAGACATTACAGTTATTCATTATACTGTACATGTTATTACATACTCTGTACATGAAACAAGTTAACTGAACTGGTCTTCACCTGGAGCGAGCTCAGGAATTTTCCATTGTACATCAATGTCAGCTGCTTGAGGTCATGAGATTTACACGGTTTGTTTATTCATTTGATTTTTTTTTTTTCAAACTACAATAATTAAGCCTCACATCTGTTCTGCTGTTATACCTTTGTCCCATTGGGTTTTCTTCACAGAAACTGGGATTTTTTTTCGTGTTGAATAATACACTTGGTCGATATTTTACAATATTTTTTATTCATGCAGACTTTCCGAAAGACATCAAAATAAAAAAAAAATAAAATCTCAGCAACTGTCAACTTTCCCCTGTGTGTTGCCCACAATATGTCGGTATTCTGTTGCTCACGAATGGCCGTCAATGTCAACAACATGTCTGTTTGATACAGCGGGGCATCGGGATCAGATCGTCCTCAGAGTTTTAAACCCATGAATTAGCTGGACTTTTTTGTTTTGTTTTATATTTGTATCTTTGTGGCTGATTTAATACATAATACTTTTAATACCACAATAATAGAGTGTCACTGTATTTATGAGTTTCCAGTGTATAGTACAGGAATAATTAAAGTAATTCTACATGTATTATTCTTTTTCCACATACTGCAGAAGTTCAATTTTCATGCATAAAATAACTTTTTTCAACCTTTTCAATGGCAATAGAAGGGAACGTAAGAAACAAGACAGCAAATATAGATGGCTAGGGTGGTATCAGATAAAGAGAAGCTGGATGAGGAAGTGTGGAAGCTTCAGTACTTTGGCTTGTCTTTATCGCAGGAGGATCTGAGTATTGAAAAAGAGGGGAGGAAGAATCACTGTGCCACAGACAGAATAAATAAGAGGCTTCTCTTGAAAGCTTTCACTTGATCTCATTGCTGTGTTAGTTCACTGGCTCCTCAGCATGGCCGCCGATGTTGTGAGGAGAGAGAGCGGGGTCTTTGAAGGGGAATGTGGGTGTGAGTGTGGGCTCCAGCATTGTTCCAGACCCTCGTAGGGATGCCTACCACCCTAACCCCTGCTGTCATTGCTCGATAAGGGGAGAGGAGGGGGAAGGAGGCCTGGTACCCGGCAATCTGTCAAACCAAGGGGTTTTCATAAAGGTGTGAAGGCAGGGAGGGGAGGATGAGAGAGGGAGAGAGAGAATGGAACTGTGACAGGGAGATGAAGATGAGAGTTGACAGTTCTCTCTAGGTTTCTGTGATTAATTGGGATCAGGTCACCTCTCCAGTGTCTGGACAGTAATCATATGCAGTTTCATATGGCGATTTACATAGACACCCTCTGTCTCCCACACTAGGGGAAATCTTGTGAAACACACAGCGCTCTGTAGCACACTTGTCACCTTATTTGGATTACTCCTATGAATATTGTGCCCCGAAAATAATAACAGCCCTCTAGCCTGGCGCGCCTTTTTAATTTTTATTCCGCGCCGCAGTTGGGTTTTTATTTAGTTGTGTTTGGATAGTAATCTTAAATAATACATCTGCTTTGTGTATTTTCTGATTTATTTTTCTCAGACTCGTCTTGGATGTGGAAGGTAGTGCAGGGTAGCTTTTGCAAGTACTGCTGCTTAGAAGGTGGTTGTCACCGCTGCTCTAACTTTCCTTTTCACAAACTCTGTCTCAAAGCAAAAGGCCTTTCTGAAGCCTGGATGTGTACATAGACAATGGCGGCGCAGGTAGTGAGGAAAAAACACGATGGTGAATAATTTATGGAGGAGAAATCTAAAAGAAAGCATGTGAAGCAAGAGAGTGTAGACAGTGGTGACATATCAAGAAACAATAAAGACATAGACGTGGAAGAGGAGAGAAGACACCGTCGGTAGAAACAAAAAAAAAAAAAAAAAGAAGAAAATCAGACTTCAGAGTTTGTTGCTGTCGAAAGGCATGGCCACTTTTTAAAGTTGTGATTTTGTACGTTGTTTACGAGACGCAGCGCAGCCCTAACAGGTAGAAGTTCTGCTCTGAATCTACTTTTTCCTCTTTGCCTTTTTTGATACCAGACTTTGGTTTGTTCAGACACGTGTATAGCCGTGCAGAGCAAGACTTGCCATTGCTGTTTTTCAAGGAGAAAAGATGGAGCTGCATTAAGAGTCTCACTTTTTAAATCCCTCTTGTTTATACACCAAACTTTTCAAATGACGCATGAATAATCCCAAGAGTCAAACATTTTTAAAAGCCCGCTCGGATGGAACTTTCAATTATTAATATAATATTTTTTGCTTTGTTTATCACGCCGCCGCTCTGCAGACGGCAAACACAGGTAGGCCAAGAGTGCAGATATGTTGGAGAAATAAAACAAGTGTGACTTTTCGTTTAAATTGACCGAGTGTCACAGAAGTCAAAGTGTTCATGTCGGTGCTCAGATCAGTAACAGCATGTCATTACGTGGGTTGCACAGCGGGCAAAACAGGTGAACCAGACATACAACTGACATTCAGGCCCCAGAGATCCCATCCCACAGACAGCTGCCCAGACGACCACTGAGTCCCTGACCTGCCAGTCCAGCTGCAGCCCTGGTTCCAATGCTGATGGCTGTGACACAAGAAAAATCCGTCACTTCCTTGCTACTTTCATCCCCCGCGCACTTCAAAACGTGACATGTGTCATCTGTAAGAAGCTTAGAGATGCTGAACCCCCCCCCCATCTGACGCTTTGATGGTGATTCCGCCCAAGGCGTTTGTCATACATAACTTAGCCTGTAACAATGAGGAACGGAGACTGGTTGAAGGATGGGGAAAAAGTGCGTAAGAATGCATATATTGTAAAATCCCTACTATCACCATGGGGCAGAAAATCAAAGTATGCAGGGAGAGAGTGGGAAGTGTGTATCACAGGCTTGTCATCGTTGCTCTTGTTCGCCCGTGATTTTGGTGGCTGAACGTGGCTGTCAAAGACTCCGCTGAGAGTGTCAAGGCATCTGTGTCCCGGTTTTACTGTAGCAAATCTTTCAATCCCATTGATACTATATGTACTACAATTCGGAAGTCATACGTGATATGTGTCAGAGGAGCCGCGCTAAGGAAAGGATGAAAGTGCTCTGGATTAGGCTAAAAGTCTCATTTTCATGTCGGGAGTTTGAATCCAAAGTTGCAATTTAGTAACTCATTGGTTACTTTCTTAAATAATAAACAATTCCCTTGGCCTGTTGCAGAACTAATGTGACAATGTTTACATGTGATACATGTGTGTGTTCTATTTTTCCCATTTATCTGTCCATTAAGCATGTGTTTACACAGTATGCATGTACAGTAGCAGTGTGTGTGTGTGTGTGTGTGTGTGTGTGTGTGAAATAAGTAAACAGTGTTATTTATTCTTAAACTGTATTACTGTATTTACTGTAAAAAGAATCAATAGGCATTAATTGGAATGATGAAAAATCTGGATTTATTCTTTTTATGTACAGTACACGTCATGATTTATCAAATGATTCCTTTTTATTTGATCAGATGATTAGAGGTGTGGGGGAAAAGGCAATCCGGAGAGGAAACTCACAGCGCAAAATAAAGAAATGTACAAGTCTAATAAAGAAAAGCGAGATTCCACTCAAAATGATTTCTACAGTGTTTTTGTAGGCGTCTGTGACCCAAACAAAGTGCATATCAGAACTAACACTGTTTGTACTACATATTACGCATTTCTCAGAATGATTTATGAAGTAACTAAGTCCAAGATTAAAACGATTTTCTGCTGCTACATCCTTAGATCCAAAGCCTTTTTTGAATAGAGCTGTCACATTTCAACTCGCATTTGATCATTTGCTCTAATAAACAAACAGCTCGCTAATTCAAAGATTTTCTGGTTACTGTCAAACTGTTTTCCTAGCTGACAGAGAATTGCAAATAAAAATTGAAAGGGTTTTTATTTTCTGAGTGTTATCCAATAAAATACTGTATTTCAAATGTAGTTGACTGACATTCCTCCCACTGAGTTTTCCTTCCCCATATTGAGTTGCACTATTTAAGAGAAGATGCGGATAATCAGCTATCACAATGGTCCTATATAATAAATAAATATATATATAAGTGTATGAACGGAATATTGTGCCAACATCAATGTCCACTTCAACCCAAAAGATGACCATCATATACCAGAGTATCATGATGTCACAAGATAGATGGGCTATATAAGTACTATATAAGTATGTATATTTTCCATGAAGAAGACGAAGACAGCAAAACCAAGCTCATTATAATATTTGTCAAATTAATTTGTACTTTATTGTACTTGATTATTATAAAATGTTTTATTTGACCTGTTTTAAGTTCATAAACTTGCTTGTTGCCATCACAGCCGAACAAGCCAACACTGATTGTTTCTTGTTTTTCTGCTGGTGTGGATGATGTCAGGATGATTCTTTTTGAAGCAGGCCTATTGTGTCCAGTTCTTGGGCTTTTGTTGTAGATGAAAGAGATTTTCTTCGCCGAGGATTGAGTCGGTGTTCTCCATGGAGGAGCTTGTTTTCACACATGACTCGCTATAGAACAGACATGTGGACTATTTTCTCTTGCTTTTGTCCAGAAATATCAAATTTAATTTTTGAAGACGCATGTGTAGAGTCTAAAACAAAAAGCATGCACCCCCAAAGGTAGAGGAACAAGGAGGGCTCTTCAAAAAAAAAGCATGTCGGTTTTTGAAAAGTTTGAGAAGATGGAGAGCTCCTCGACAGTCACCCCATTAAAACGGCACAAGCTAATCCTCCTGTGAGGAGTCAATCTAAAGCAAGTTGGACTTTACCAGAGATACAGACACGTGTTCTCTCAGGTAAGGCCTCAGTGACACGGATCCTCTGAGGAAACCTAGGCCTAGGGGTGATGTACGTGTGTGTGCGACACTGAATTCAAAGCGGATGCTCTTTCGCTTACACATGCATACTCCGGTCTGTGGCACGGCGTATTTTTTCTCCCAGTCTTTGTGTTCCAGGCCTTCAGATTCTGCCAAGTCCATTGCTGAGACAGCAAACACACACAGAAAGAGCAAGGCCCAAGTCCTTGGATTCTCTCGCCTCTGAAGAGTTCAGATCTGTGGCTGTGGCTCTCACAATGTACACATCTCCTGCAGCTAGTTTCTCATCCGGGAATACTTGTCCAGAATTTTGAAGAGTTTCCTGCTACTTTTTTTTTCTTCTTCTTTGCTCCTCTTCCAGATGTGAGCCTAATTCAAAGTCATGCATGTCTTTATCCAGACGTGCGGCTGCTCTCTAGGAAGTCATCGTGAACATGGAGTTTTGAGTTTGCCGTCAGCTCTCTAATTTTGAGAGTGCGTTCGGCAAATGAAGAATTGAACATGGGGACGTGTTGCGTGGAGCTTTATCAGAAGCACACATCTTACGGAATCAGAGAAAGCTCTGATAATGAGCGAGGAGAACAAACAGGACCTGCCTCACCCGCGAGATTCCTCTCTGCATGCGAAACACTAACGCAGTCTTAATTTCCAGTCCCTTAATTTTTCAGTGGACCTGATGAAGTGAAATTTGACTGATGTTTCCTGAAAGTGGCAACACATGTCCCCTATTTACACCCCCAGCACCCTGCATCCCTCCACTCGCTACCCCGACTCCACTCGGGCAGATGTGTCGCTTGATGTTCCTGTCAAATGGCACCGAAGCACTTAATAAAATATCACTCCCTCTCCATCAGCCGGCTTTAATTGAGTCCCTTGTCAGTTTTATCAAACTGTGTGTTATCGTCATTTGAGACGGTTCTCTTTTTTCCTCTCCCTCTGTTGCTTCTTTCTCTTTATCGCCCTCCTCTCTTACGGAATAGACGAGCAGACGGATCCTTGGTAACTTTGTTTAACGGAAAGAGAGGAGTGATCCTCAAAGGCAGGCTTGTCATTGGATCCATAATTCAGACCCGTGATTTTCATTTCCCTCTGTTCTTTCAAAGGAAAGTTGGGTTTTGGAGGCAGGCTGATCATTAGGAGACGAGCGGCATAGTGGATTAGGAGAGGTGTAGCGCTAGGACGCTAAGCTACACAACTGACGTGGAGACGTGCCAGAATGAAAGTGACAACATCAGCGCGATGGGAAGCAGCTTGCTCTTGCAAACGCCAGCCAAGGAAACAGATGCGCGCTCGCTCGGCGCCGTTGTTTACAAATGGAAAAAAAGCCGGAGTGTTTCTGCGCGGCTTTGCGAATTGTACAATGTGATGCTAGATAATAGTGTGCTACCGGAAAACAAGCGCCGAAACTTTGGCTCTTTCTTCTGTTCTGCATCCCTCGCTGTCTCGGCATCTCGCACCCGTGCCTCATGAATAACTTAGGTGTCACCGGAAGAGAAGTAGAAAGCCGTGGAGTCAGATCAAACCCGCTCGCTCACGCTCAGCCTTGCCAGTTGCTCCGTTAGTTCCAGACTCTCGTTCTAGTGGTACTAGTAGACTTGCTTTACTGGAAGTGTAAATCAGCATCAACAACAGGCTGTTGCCAGGTCCCCAGTGAGGCTTTGTTCTGATTGGTTGAGCAGAAGAGAGTTCTTGCCCGGGCCACTGTCCCCATGGAAAAGTCAAGTCCCGCCTCTTCCTTTGAAGTCACAGGAAACTCCACTCACAGCAGTGGGATGTTTTGATGTTGGTCGTATTTCTTCTTTTCTTCTGTTGTTTTCTTTTTTTCCCGCTCTCTCTCTCTCTCTTTTCTTTCTCTCTGTAAAGCCGAGGGTCTAGTGGTTACAGGATTCCGCCGCACCACTGTACATTTCAACGTGGCATTTGATCTTTAATTTATCACAGTTCCAGCAGTTTGTTTGACAGGTGCAGAGCTTTCATCTTGAAGCTACTCGGCTAGTGCAAACTCTCCCTTTTTTCTCTTACTCTTTCTATCTTTCTTTCTTTCTGTTTGTCTCTTTGCGACCTCTATTGTGAGATCTATTGATTATTTGATAGTGTTTTTTTCTACTGCTATGTTGTATGTTGAATATTTAGTAGTCGGTGGATGCTTGTTCTCCTTTTTGTTGATTTGTCGAAACATGCTGTTCAGCAGAAGTTTATTAGCATGATGGCGGATGTGAACCTGTTGTTGCCAGGATGTAACTCAAAAGTCGAGTTATTCAGTAGTTATTCAAACTTTAATGAAAAGTGTCAAATAAACTGGAATCTGATAAGATCTCTCTTTCTCTCCCTTCTGTCAATCTCTCTGTCTTTTTCTCTTTCTCTCCCGCTCCCCCTCTGTAAATTTCTCTCCCTCCTTCACTTGCTCTTTATATTCTCTCTGTTATTCACTTCTCTCTCTTTGTTTTTCTTTCTCTTTTTTTATTTCACTCATCGTTTCTCTCTTCCTACCTCTCTCATGCTCTCTTACTGCATTTCTCCCTCTCTTTTTTCTCTCTCTTTCTCTCCCTCCCCCTCACTTTTGTCTCTTCATATCTCTCTTATGCTCTATCTTAGTCTCTCTATTTCCCCCCTCACCTCACTGTTTCTCTCTATCTTCTCTCATCCTATCTCTTACCGCCTTTCTCCCTCTCTTTTTCAACTTCTCTCTTTCTCTCTCCGTCACTCTCTCACTCACTGGGAAGCTCACCAAGGCACCTCTTAAGACAGGAACTTTCAGGACTATTTTGGCATCAAAGCCTGGCACGAGGGGCTAACCTTCTGAAGCAAACTTGTGAGGAAAAGAAGGGAGAGGAGGAGAGGAGGCCTGTGTGTGTGCTTTGAGTCTATTGGGAAGCATTTGAGGAGGTGGGGAGCTGTTCTAAAGGAATCGTGGCTCTCACTGGGCTGTTGGAATCAAATTCTCCCATGGTGATCTATCCAGGATGGAAGCGTGCAGCTTCGGTTGCTACCACATGGTTAATAAAAAGAAAAAAAAAACACTGAATATCTGTTACTTCATGGTTTTATCTTGGGCCTGAAAGATTTGTCGAAAGGAAAAACCAATTCAAAGCTCAATAGGTTGTTATTTTTTGGTGGTGTGTGAGATAACACATGGCATGTACGTATTTGACGACTGAGATTTAGTGTTTTATTTATTTTAAGCTCTTGTAGTAATTTTTATTTTTAAACTTAGTCTGGTACCATTTTTCTATGTTTTCAAGGTTTCTTTACAATTTATTACAGCTTTCTCCTCTTTTACAATTCTGATTTACAAACACAATATTTGAATACAATTCCAAAAAATTGTAAAAAAAAAAAAAAGTTTTTAGTTTTTTGCATGTATTGCTCCCGAAATAACAGATAATGGAACATTAATGTTTTTAGAATTTTACCCACATAGTCTGTGGTGTTAGTAATTGAAATGTGTTTTTATAATAAAATTATTAGATTTTTTTTGCATTTAATTAATATTTTTAGACTTTGCTTAAG
>SOMO01000118.1:186226-204065 GCA_028128575.1 Paedocypris carbunculus
TTTTTCAACGATGCATTTAATTGTTTACCTTTTATTTAACAAATATTTAAAATTGCAGATTATTACAGTCTCCAGTGTATAGTGAGGAAAAATCTCGAACCTGAAACAAGTTCAATCAGTCACAAAAAGTAGAATTACGATAAATAAAGAAAAATCATCTGAAAAAACTACAATAAAAAGCGGAGATGAAAGCGGTATTGTGCTGATTCATACCACAAAAGCTTTAAGTGCGCACACACGCACAGACACACAGCGTGTGTGTTTAGAGATGTCGAGACATCTCTAACCAATGTCAAAACGGCAATAGTCAAGATGGGTTACCATGGTGAAACTCTGTCACAATAGAGAGACACAAGTGACTGTAGAATTGTTAACAGACATATTTCGTAAATTGATCCAGTTCTCAAAACAAAAACAGAAGAACAGACGCATAGCCTGACCTTGACTATCTCTTAAGCACACAACTATAAATAAATAAAATGGTATTTTTGACGGAGGGTGTCTATAGTCCTCAGTCAGTCTCCCTCTCTCTCTTTCTCTCTCTTTCACATACACACACACGTTCTCAGATCATTCATCACCGCCTGCCAATTCTTGCCCTAGACTTTCTCTAAAATGTATCAATTTTGTCTCCCTTTATTTGTGCCCTCTGTTCTGTGTCTTTCGTAAAAGCTCCATGAGCAGCTTGGAGGGCAGACGTAGAAGAACAGATAGCATTGATGTTGTAAACAATGAGGTCAGTAAAAACACAATTATGAGACAATATGAAACAAAACAGAAGTATGAAGAAAACCCAAACTATGGTGGGGTTTTGTTAACCGAAATTTCATTAACATTGTGTGATGCACGGAGAAACTTCACCAAACAACATTGTTCCTGCTGCCGATTGGAAATGAAAATGCATGTCAATGACACATTTCATGTCAAAAATGCTATACAAATGAAAAATAATTTGTATCAATTGGCAATGAGTTTCAACGCATCACAAAAAAAGAATATTGTGATATTTGTATTATTGTGACAAATTTTGCTGGGATGCCAGAAAAAACACATAAGATCAAATCACACACATACATAAAAAATATAAGTACCTTTTACTCTCTACTGGACTACATTTGTAATTGAGTATCTGTACTCTTTACTCCACTACATTTGAATGCGACACTTGTTACTTGTTACATTGTAATTGTGTGCGACAAGTCAGCATCTTTTTCTACCGTTATTAGTTTCTTGGGCGGACAAGGTGATAACACTACCTGCAGGATGGTGAAGGTACTGGATGCTATCACGTGAACATGAATTAGCGGTTGCACTTTTTTGCATCTCACAACGTTGAGGTGTTAAATTGCATTTCAATACAGTGGTACCCCGACTAACAAATCCTTATTAACAAAAAACATGACCAACGAAATGCGTCGCCGGCAAAATTTCGTCCCGAGTAGCGAGATGAAATCGCCATACGCAACAAGCGCGTCATGGTCTTACCGCGAGCAGGCATGAATGAAAGCCCAGAAGTGTAAAAAACTGTTGTTTAATCCTCACGCACATCAAATAAACAAAAAACAACCTCAAAAGCCCTAGTTAGTTTCAAATGTATTGCCTTCAAAATATAACATGAGCTCGTGTTCTACAATTCTCGCCAGCCGCGTGCCACGCTTGCACAATAGAGAGAGAGTGCGCATGAGCCCGGGCGAGAGAGAGAGGGAAAGAGAGAGCGAGTGAGAGCGAGAGCGCACGGGAGAGAGCGGGGCTACAGAGAAGAGAAGAGTAGCGGGACAGAAGCATGTGCTTCTCTCTGTACACACACTCACTCAGCAGTTTGAAGCAGTTTCAAAGTCACTAACAGTGGATGTTACACTCTATATGGTCCGGGCGGAGGAACATTCTGATGACGTTTGTTCCGCGTCGGTGTGATGTCACTTCAAGATGCCGGTCACCATTCTTGTGAGTTATTCCGCTGTATTATTATAAACTGTACCTTTATAAACAATTACAATGGGAAATTTAAACAACCGGTTTGTAACATGCTTTTATTATATTTATTAACAATAGTTTATCATTTGTAAAAAATGAATTCATGAACTCGTGGCACGGATTAGACGAATTGCTTGTAAAATGCGGCTCAGCTAACAAAATTCCCGCCTAAAGAAACGGCCGTCGGCACGGATTAATTTCGTTAGTTGGGGTACCAATGTTTTTGGAAATAAAATATAATAAATAAAAAGTTCTTAATTTTCACATTACTTGCTTTTTTTGTTAATTTATGTACGAGTAAAATATTTACCCTTTTTTTATTGGACATTTTTTTTACTCAACTTTTACTCAAGTCTTCTTGGAATTGGTGACTTGTAACTGGTAATGGAGTAATTCGTACTCAAGTAAATCTACTCAAGTATGATTTTTAGGTACTCTTTACACCAGAGCATTGTGTTCATATACCGTATTTACGCAAAAATAAGCACCACCTATTTTCAAAATTTCGAAACTTAAAAACTTGAAGGGTGCCTATAATCGCCGATTTCAAAAATGTGCATATTTTAAGGCGCTCATTTTTCGATATTTCAAGTCCGGAGTGTAATGACGGCGCGAGTGCGGCGGGCTCAGCCATGACAGGCGTGCGCCGTACTAACAAGGAGCAATCACAAATAAATGGAAACATGTAGTCTTTCCTAATATTATTTATTATCAATTTAAGTTCAAAAGCGTTAAAGTTAACGATGCGAAGGAGGAACACGCGTAGATCTTTCAGATGGCCAGATAAAAACGTTATTTTATCTTGACACCGGCGAATTAAAACATTCGTCCTTCCTAATACTTTTTATCCATTTAATTATTTTTTATCCAAAGTGAACGGTGTGAACGGTGCGAACGGGGAACATGCGTAGATGTTTCAGGTGGCGTGTTTTAAACTTGTCTTGACGGATGAGGGGGTGTGACGTCACGTTTCAGGCACACACGAGCATGTTCATGTGCAACAAAAGCGATCAATTTATTAAACAAGTGATTTTGCGAGGCTGTGAAGCTCCGCAGACCAAACGATTTAAAATAAGCCACAAACTCACCAGAGCGACAGAATCCACTCAGTGAAAGCGCAGCTCTTCCTGTTCATATTGAAACCGTTGCACCATAATAATGAATGTTTTGTCCCCATCTATATGCTTAATAACATATACATTTGAATTAATATGGATTCCAAGAAAACGCACAAACCTGTTTTGATTTCGTTCGTATTTTTATTAACCTTTCCAATAAAGTATGATGGAAACCTACGCCATCTACCGGCAACTACTAGTATTACTTCAATACATCGCAACGCAATGTAACCATCCAGTTGTTGTAAAACCGACGCAGATGGTCTTTAAACGGCTTGTTTATTGACACATCCAATGGTTGAAGCATCTTTGTTAACCCTCCAGGTATGATGGCCAGATCGGTTTAAGTTAAAAGTCCCGTAAAAAATAATAATAATAAAACAAAATAATAAAAATTTAGAATTTTTTTTTATGATTGAAAAATCAGGGGGGGTGCTTATATTCGCGGGGTGCTTATATTCGCGTAAATACGGTAAAAGAAAAAAGACATTTTTCTTATTTAACTGAATCTTTTTCCTTATTTTTGAACACAGATGAACAATGGACATTTTTTTTTTAAAGACTCCTTTTTTCCGCGTTCCGCATAGTGACTTTGTGTCAGAGAAAGAAAAGTGCTATATACTGTAAATAAACTAGAACTTGAAAAGCACAAGCAATTTGTGCATCCAATTTTAATCAATGAGGTTTGTTAAATTATTTCTATATATGTAAACTCTATCTATCTATCTATCTATCTATCTATCTATCTATCTATCTATCTATCTATCTATCTATCTATCTATCTATCTAATCAGTCCTCAGGTCTTCAGCAATGACAGTCAGAAGATTTTTTTAACCTTCTGCAGATGGTCGGCATCTCTTGTTGCAGTGTGCTGAAGTCAGGCCTTTAAACAGAAAGCAGACATTCACCTCACTGTCCTTACTCGGCCTCCAAATGCCCTTTTGCTCTCATCTTGCTGTTCGTTACGTTAATTTAGTGACTGGCAGTATATGCCGGTGTCAGCAAGCTCAACTGAATGGCCAAATGTCACAGAACTACAATGACTGGAGAGGACTTGTCAGACACCTTCTATCGGTACATGGCAGCTGCACAGGAAGATAATAGATTAATTTCAGAGTGTCAGAGCCTCACTGGACAATATTGCTTTTCTGAGCCGGTGCTATTCCTCTTGGAAGAGTAAGAAGGGGTGAAGGGGGGTTTCGTTCTCGCCGTCCCGGACAGATGCGACAAGGGCAGGTGATTCCAACCTAATTACTGACAAGTAGATGCGATACCTCAATGCTGTTTTGTAGTAGTAGAGTGAGACGGCGGAGACACACCTTCGTAGCTAACTCTCTAGAAACATAAATAAACAATAAATAGAGAAACATTCGTATTGGCGCGACACTTAACAGGGAAAAATAACACTGAAAGTAAGATTAAACAAAAAACAATCATTGATATTTGAACAGACAGACCACATTGTACAATCAAATCGCTCTGTCTGCTGCACAGAGAAAAATGTGACTGGGAACCAGTGAGCAGCAAAGCATGACAGGAGGTAGTTTCGACTGCTAGAATAGATTGTTTTATTATTTTTGAGTAAAACAGCATTGAAGTAATACGAGTCACAAGTTAGGTTTGCTAAAAAAAGAAAAATAGTAATTAAAAGAGAAAATTAACGTCATTTAACCAGATATTTTTTTTATTTTGTGCCTGAAAATTCAGGGGGGTGCTTATATTTATGTAAATACGG
Source organism: Paedocypris carbunculus (assembly GCA_028128575.1). Taxonomy (NCBI): domain Eukaryota; kingdom Metazoa; phylum Chordata; class Actinopteri; order Cypriniformes; genus Paedocypris; species Paedocypris carbunculus. Next base: position 191,055 of record SOMO01000118.1, read on the forward strand.
TGTTGCAATTGTAATTGTAATTTTATTTGTTGAGCCCTTTCAAAATCAACTTTGTTGAAACAAAGTGCATTACAGATAAATCATACTAATGCTCCTTTTAATCAAGATGAAGACAAATACATGAAGCATATTAAACCAAGTCCCAATGCTTAAAGCATAAATAATGTACTATTAGCAAAAAAAAATATGTATTTGATTTATCGTTATAATACCATTCTTCCATTGTCTGCCGCTTGGATTATATTATTTTATTTTTTACATTTAATTATCACCCCATCACCAATACACGTTATTTATTTATATGCTCATTTGTTTACTTTTTCAATACTAGCTATTTTAGTTTGGTTAAAATGCCTCGGTAAGAAATCCATGCATTTCTGCGGCTTTTCACATTTAATTATCTCCACATCAACAATAAACATTATTCCATTTTATGCTTAATGGATTATTACTTTTTTTCAATCCTAGTTTTTTTTAGGTGGGTTAAAATGCCTTTGTAAGAAATCCATATTTTCTGAAGCTTAGTATATTCATTTATTTTTTACATTTAATTCTCACCACATCACCAATACACATTATTTATTTATAATTACTTTTTTCAATACTAGTATTTGAAGTTTGGTTAAAATGCTTCGGTAGGAAATCCATCCATTTTCTGCCGCTTAGATTATTATTATTTTTTTTTACATTTGATTATCATCATGTCCATAATTACCATTAATAATGTATATGCTCATTTGTTTATTACTTTATTCAATACTAGTATTTTTAGTTTGGTTAATATTGTCACGATCACAATGAGGGCTGTCTCAGGGCTTGTTAATGGATCTTCATGCACAGCACGGAAGAAGATGGGAAGCAAGGGTTAATTCACGGACACGTGGTTTATTCCAATCGCGAGTCAGGACGTGAAGTTTTCACGAAAGGACGACAACCAACACATGAGACTATCCGACCAAGAACTGTGAAAAAACCTGTGCTTAAATACCAGACAATAATGACATGACAATTGACGACACCTGAAACAAACGAGACGATTATCACAATCTTACAAGACTGAATTATCACGGTGACACCACCCCTTGACATCATTCCCACAATCACAGCTGGAGGCGATCCAATTGCCACCATTATAAAGGTGGGCCGGGTTATCTGTTCCGTGTCTGGCAACCTTCATACAAGGTTTCAGTGCATTAAGTTCCTCTCTAACCGCTCTCCTTAAAGACAAGCCACGGAAACTCGCCTGGGATGAAGGGGCGAACCACGCCTTCAAGAAAATCAAAGCAGCCTTTACAACATAGCTTTGGTTGTGGCGCACACCCACAAAGGTCGCCACGTCCCATGTTCCCAGAAAGCTACCTCAAGGCAAACTGGTTCCTCTCCCTATTCCTCTGCGCCACTGGTCACATCTTGCCGTAGACTTCATTACTGATTTTCCCCGATCCCAGGGGTTCACTTGTATTTTTGTGATTGTCGATAGGTTTTCTAAAGCCTGTAAAACTGTTCCCCTGAAGGGTCTCCCGACCGTCATGGAAGCCGCAGAGACTCTGTTCCAACATGTATTCCGGAATTACATCATTCCGGAGGATATCGTGTCTGACCGGGGGCCGCAGTGTCCTGTCTGTGTCCCGAGTATGGAGGGCCTTCTTCGCCAGGATAGGGGTAACTGTCAGCCTCACTTCTGGATTTCATCCACAGTCCAACGGTCAGGCAGAGAGGAGGTCCAGGAGGTTAGCCGGTATCTACGGACCTATTGTGCTAGGCGACAGCACGATTGGTCTCAATTCTCGAGTATGCCCAGAACTCGCTACGGCAGACCAGCACCGGTCTAACCCCCTTCCAATGCATCCTAGGTCGACAACCACGTCTCTTCCCCTGGTCCGAGGTGGAGACATCAGTGCCGGCTGTGGATGAATGGTTCAGGACGAGCGAGAGGGTATGCGACTCAGCACATCAACACCTACAATGGGCCAGTCGAAGGTATCAACATCATGCCAATCGCCGACATTGACAGCCTCCAGTCTTCTGACCCGGGCAGAGGGTCTGGCTGTCTACCCAAGACATCAACCTCCGACTACCCTGTAAAAAGCTGAGTCCGCGGTACATCGGACCCTTTAAGATCGTCCGCCAGGTTGACCCGGTCCCCTATCACCTCCACCTGCCACCTCTGTATCGTATATCCCCATTGTTCCATGTGTCTTTGTTGAAACCTCACCACCCTTCTGTTTGTCTCCCATCTACAGATCCCGGGGACGGTGACGTTCCTCCCCCTCCCGAGGTGCAGGGCGAGGAGGGGCTATTCTCCATAAAGGACATATTGAACCCCAGAGGGTGAAACAGTGTTGCAGTACCTCATTGACTGGGAGGGTTTCGGTCCGGAAGAACAATCTGGGGCAACCGGCAGGACATTCTAGATCCCAACCTGTTGGAGGAGTTCCACCGTAATCATCCTCTGAACCCAGGTCCTCGACCTCGCGGAAGACCCCGCAAGAACCCCAACAGCATCGGGAGCCATTGGGGAGGGGGGGTGTGTACTGTCACGATCTGTCCTGTCCGTCATCATTCCCGGCTCCGCCCCTTGACCTCATTCCCACGATCACAGCTGGAGGCGATCCAATTGCCACCAGTATAAAGGTGTGCCGGGTTATCTGTTCCGTGTCTGGCAACGACTATTGATCACCGTTTCCTCGTTCCTGTGTATCCCGAGTATTCCCGAGTGTGTATCATCGGGTTCATCAGGTCTACGTCCAGTGTCAGTATCTTGTTATTTGGCTATCCTTCTGTCATTAAACCCACTGTGCACTTACCTTGTGTTTCGTTGTCACTCACGCTCCCTTTCGGCTTACCGAGAGCGTGAGTGTGACAAATATGCCTCGGTAAGAAATCCATACATTTTCAGCCGCTTGGATTATTATTATTTTTTTTCTACATTTAATTATCACCACATCACCAATACACATTATTAATTTATATGCTCATTTGTTTATTAGTACAGATATTCAATACTAGTTATTTTAGTTTGGTTGAAATGTCTCAGTGGAAAAGTGACACTCATTTCATGCTCAAAAAACGTGAGTGAGTTGGCCACAAGGGACTGTATCGAAATTTTATTCTTTGTTTTGGGACTCAAAACTGTTATGTTTAACAATGTCAAAAGGTGTAACAAGTAGTCACACTTTGCTACTTACTAACTTCTAAAACTCAAACTAGCGCTTGATCTTCCTCCATTCAGTTTCATCCAGGCCATTTCTCTTTGAGCGTGTTGTCATTGCAACAAAGTCCTTGAACATTTTTGCAATTGCATTTCTCAGGCTACGGAATGCACCGTTGCATGTAACACTTTAATAGCATGTCTATTGGGCTTTATTAAGCCAGAAGGAATGTGACAGAGCAGATGATTTTAATGATTGTGGGGAAAAAAGATACTTGATTGAGAAACATTCTCAGAGGAAGAATAGTTCTGTCTCTTCACCTAGTCAGATTAACAAGACTAACTCAACACATGCCAGTCATTCTTCAACTTCCATCCCGGGATTCCTTTCTAGTAAGAGGCATTTGAACGTGTGATGTCATCGCATTGTGTAAAGGATTGGAACGGCTGGATGTGGTTCATTATACGTCATTACCAATGTTCTTCCAAGTGTTGCCCGGAGGCTGTGTATTTATCATGGCAGTACAAAGTAATATGTGTTCTGAGTACTGAAACAAATGCTAATGTTTAAATCTTTTTTTGTCTCTCTTTTTTTTAATTAACAGCAATCGCATTTTCTTAATCTGCAGTGTTTGGGAAATTTGAACAAGGTAAAGTACGAAACACTAACGCATCAAAACGAAAGTTGCGTATTGTCGGAGCGTATAAGACCTTCCGTAGCGGTTTTAGTGGCGTTCGCTAGGTTTTTGATGTTTTCCTCGTGCTGCTGCTTTCCCATGTTTGCCTGTGAATGTTAACTAGCTGGTCAGGGTCCTGTCTTAGAAGAGACAGGGTCTTTACGCAGGGTCTCCCTTTAATTGACACAGTCAGGAGGCAGTAGAAAAGGCAAAACAAAAGTCCATTGAATGACAAATCCTCTTGTAGGATAGGATAGGATAGCCTTTATTGTCACTACAACATTACATTGCAATGAGATGACGAGAGAAAGGGCCGCAGCACATTCAGCGCGCCGCCACTATCTTCTTGGAAGAAAACAGCGAGAGCAGAGCATTTCAGACAAACAGTTGCAGACATACAAGGTTACAATTGACTATGTTACCCACAGGTCACGTGCGCTGGAAACTTTTTCTTGAGACACATGAGGAATTTGACAAAAGCCAAAGCTGTGAGCAGCCGTGTGAGTGTCCTTATCAGTATTTGTCAGATGTTGCAGTCAGTCTCCCAACAGACATAACAGACTGTCAGGATGGCCTTGGAAGAGAAGCCCGAGCTGATCCTGCGTTCTCCAGCCACGGTTGAGGTGGGGGTGGGTGGTGCATTGTAGACAATTCAAAGCCTATAAAAACAATTTCAGGTTCATGGTTAATTTCAGAATCATAATCAATCATGACAGTCACTGAGGGCAATCACTCCTGACAATGTGGAGAAGTGTGGACATCTCCTGTAGTCCTGCAGAAAAAGTCCAACCGTCAGAGCCAGCAGACGGTCACTCTGCTTCCTGATGTTGTCCATACGTCTCCGTCCTTCCTCGGTGTGGCTAAGATGTTACTATTTAGTCCATCAAACCGAGCCAAACCACTGATGTCATCCCGATGTCCGCACAATCAGCACCTCCAGGGTCTCCTTTAGATCCGTGTTCGGCCAGGCAGCCAATAATGCCTCACACGGCTTTTCCCAATCTTCTGATACACCAGAGTGATGCCTCTGATGGTGAAAAGCCAAAACAGAAATTGATCTTACACATCCTCAGAGGACAACGATTCCAGGCAGCTCGAGCGCTGAGACTCGGACGCACCCAGCAGCGAGTGTCCCGTGAGGTCAGGTCGGTTCCCAGTGAGGTTCCTTCTTTGGGGAAAAAAATTTCCAAAAGCGCTCAGTGACCAATTTAAAAGCTTCATATTCCTCCTTCATAAGCATGTAGACCCATCCATCCCCCTACTCAAAGTGAGAAAAGAAAAAGGCTGGGGAAGTTGCATGACAGCTGTTCATAAACAAATCCCTAATTACTAAATTATCGGGCCGTGTGAAACATTATTCTTAAAAAAAAAAAAAAAAAAAAAAAGTAAATAAACAGACTATCAAATCACAAATTTCAAACATTGAAGATTGACATTATAGTCGACACACTACAAAGAATAAATTCTTGACAAGCTAAAAAATCTTGAAATTAGACCATAAATATTGTTGTTTTTTTTTACAAGATAAATGAACTATGTTAGAATTAAGAGAGAGACATTATTTTTCTTATTTCAAGAAAATTGGACTCAAATTGTTTTGCTTAGAAACAAAAATGCTAATTGTGATATTTTACGCTAAAGAGACATTTTTTAAAAAAAATAGACATTATGTTTTAACTAGTGCTGTCCAAAACACTGATGGTAGGTGCACAGGGGTTTTAATCTTAACACACGAGAACATAACAGGGAACCAGGGATAGGAAACAAGGATGAACAAGAGTCCAAATACACAAGGTCACACGGGGGGTCTGTGAATCTTCGATGGTGGAACATGGAGACGCACATTGATGAGACCAGACAAAAACTGGAAAACAAAGAAGAGATTATATAGTGTCCGTGATTGAGAAAAACGAAGACAGCTTGTTTAAAACAAGTTAATCGCACTTCCCCGACCAAATTAATTAATCAATTAATCAGTGTAATATGTAAATTAATGTAAACTAAATACTAAAAAAGCACAAGTTTATATAGCAATATCATTTTGTATAATTTTTGTTCAATTTGCAATATATTTTCTTAGTTTTTTAACCCTCCGAGGTCGAGTCACAATTTATTCAAGATAAAACACACACAAACAAAGTCAATTTTGGACTTGCATGTAAGTGTTATACATCAATTGAATGTTTTGAAGTATCCATATAATGGATACTCAGTGTACAATACACTCTTAATAATAAAAGGACATTGTGTTTTTTGTAAAAAATATATAGATAGATAATAATAATAAAACTAAAACTTGAAGCACGCTTTGCCTTGTTTTGGTCAGCTGAAAACAAACTAACTTAATAAATGTCTTAATACTTGTGTGGCTTGTTTTCAACTTTTAATTCTGAAAAAAACAACCGTGAAGACCAGAAACATGTTTCAGGATCTCCGCACTAGCATGAGTATTATTCTTCTGGCGCACATTAAAGGCTTAACAAAAATTAAAATTACTTAAAATAAAGTCAGACATACACAAATATGTGTATCCAATAAATCCAACACAAATAAAATAAATTAAATATCAGGAGGTCATCCACTTTTTATTCTACCCCACATTAAGCAATCACCTGGACAACACGCGTCTTGGAAAACAACTTCAAAAGAAATACTTCTAGCAAACGTCACTCTCACCAACACATGCTAACACGCAAACCCTGGTGTTTGTATGCAGGCACCGCGTGCGCACGCTGCTGCACTAATGCAAAAATCTGAAACGCAATGGGAAAAAATTTTGATAGTTGAGAATGCAAGCGTTAAATAAAAACGAAACAAAAACGCTTAGAATTATATTTGTTTTTATTAATTTACATTTGATATTTTAAAAACCTGATTACACACAGAAGCTGCTCTCTCTCTCCACAAAGGAAAATTACTCCATTGGGTTATATTGCCGTCGTCTTGAGGGCTTCCACTTTTGCTAGCGAACTACTGAATATTAAAAAGAAGAGAAGGGAAGTTAACATCCTGACGTCAGGACAATGTTAAGCATTATCCAATAAAAACATGGTCTTGTCCAGAGGACAGCTGTGATTGGCTCCAGCGATTGGTTCCCGCAACCAGGAATGAATGGGATTAAAATAGCGGAGAACGTTTTACTTTTATGTATTTTTAAAAAGCCATATGCAGCCACAAAAAGAGCCATATATGACTCGCGAGTCATAGGTTCCCGGCCCCTGATCTAATCCCTATGAATCTAAAGTGGCGGCTTGTTGAACAGAGATTTAAATCAGACGAACAAGTTATGTATTTGCAGTTGAAATGTCTAAATAAGGTAGAGTCTTAGTTTTAACAAGTCCATTCACGAACATTAAAAACACCGTTGACAGAGACCAGATCGATGAGACAAGCAAGTGCAAGGTCATTAGGCAATCCCTCCAGGATTTTGCAATCGCGCGAATTCACCAATTCACGCAAATTCAGCGAATCCCCGCGATTTTGTCGCGGCCTCGCAATTTCATCCAATCACCGCGAATTTCCCGCGAATTCGGCCAATCCGTTTGGTCCGTCACAGCACGCAGCAGTGTTTTCGCACAGAAGGTCTTCATTATAGTGACGGGAAGTTCGGCTCTTTTCATAGATTTGACTCTTTTGCCTCGTTTAACTCTTTCAAACCCTCTCGGAGCGGTTCAGCGCGTGAACACATCACGTGATCTCAAACTCGCCGTTCGGTTCACCGCGCGCACCCGAGGGTTTCCCTACCTGCCGCACTGTTATAATCGCCGTAATCATTACAACCATCTAATGCCGTATATAATGCTAAAGCAGCGTCTTTCAAAGTAATGACACCCCTCACTTTTAAACTAATCACGTGTTTCAGATATATATGTTGCATCATTTGATCATGAATCCTTGATAAGTCGATTACACTCGAACTAAATATGTATACTGTATCTGAATAAAGTGAATATGTAACACTTCTGTAACACTCTCGTCCGGGAAAGCGGAGAGGTGGACGAGAGTGGTGGAAAAAGAGGAAACGGAATTGGAATGGTATCACAGACAAGGTGGTTTAATGACAGGAAGCTTCCAACAAACAATACTAACACTGGTTGACGGATGCACAGGACACGATGACACTGGACAGAAGATGACGGTTCAGAGGACGAACTGAGGTGAGGGTAAGCAGTCTGTGTGACGAAGAAACGAAGTCAATCCATCTACGACAACAGACACTGAGGAATGAGTGGAGAGGGCTTATGAAGAGTGTCAACGAAGAGATCCAGGTGGCGCGGATGATTGGGAGATTGCCGAGGACAATACGAGTCAGCTGTGCTGTGAACTTGAGAGTGGTGACGTCACCGGTGGCGGTGTAACATTGCCCCCTCCCCCCGAAGCGGCTCCCGACGCGTTGGACCGCTTGCTGCGACGTGGACGACCCCGGGGTCGAGGAGCGGGTTTCTCAGGATGGTCTCGGTGGAACTCTGCCAAAAGCTCAGGGTCCAAGATGTCCTTTCGATTTATCCACGCCCGTTCCTCCGGGCCAAACCCCTCCCAGTCGACCAAATACTGCACGGCAGACCCTCGGCGACGAGAGTCCAAGATGGTCTTGACGGTGTACACAGAGTCATCTGAGGCCACCGCAGGGGGGGAAGATGAACCATCGTCACCCGGATCTGAAGGGGAAACAGAGGGGACATGAGGCTTCAGGTGACTCACATGAAAAGTGGGGGAGATCCGGTAGTAGGATGGCAACTGAAGGCGGTAGGCCACCGAATTAATTTGCCGAACGACCTTGAAGGGCCCTATGTACCGCGGACTCAGCTTTTTGCAAGGCAGTCGAAGGCGGATGTTCTTCGTTGAGAGCCAAACCCGTTGTCCAGGCCGATAAGTTGGGGTTTCTCGGCGCTTCCGGTTGGCTTGGCTCTGCGTCCTCCGACTGACCAGGTGGAGATGCTGGTGAGCTGAGTCCCATACCCTCTCGCTCGTTTGGAACCATTCATTGACAGATGGAATACTGACCGGTTCTGTGGATAAGGGAAAGAACGGAGGTTGATAGCCCAAGACACATTGAAATGGTGTCAGTCCTGTACTCTCTTGACGGAGAGAATTCTGCGCATATTCAGCCCAGGGTAGGTACCGGTGCCAGGAGGTTTGGTCTCGTGAGCAGTAAGTGCGAAGATATCGACTCACCTCCTGGATCTTCCGTTCAGCGATTCCGTTTGACTGAGGATGGTAACCGGATGTGAGACTGACCGTTACTCCCAGACGAGAGAAGAAAGCTTTCCAGACCCGAGACGTGAATTGGGGCCCACGGTCCGACACCATGTCTTCAGGGATGCCAAAACTGCGGAACACATGCTGGAATAACACCTCTGCTGCTTCCATGGCCGTGGGAAGCCCCTTCCACAGAATCAATTTACAGGCTTTGGAAAAACGATCTACCACCACAAACACACAGGTGCAGCCGTTTGATCTTGGTAAATCTGTCACGAAATCGATGGCCATATGAGACCAAGGGCGGTTTGGCACAGGTAAGGGTAACAGTTTGCCTTGGGGTAGAGCCCGCGGGACAGATGTGGTGGCACAGGTCTCACACCCCCTGACATAGGCTTGTCAGGATCATGGAGGACCATCCCGGGTCATGGAGGGCCACCAGTATCGAGTGCGTAGGAGCGAGAGGGTACGCGAGATGCCGGGGTGGCCGAAGCCTCGGGAAGTATGTAGAGCCTCGACCAGGGGTGTTCTCCAAGCTTCTGGGACGTACTGGAGGTTGGCAGGGCATCCAGGAGGTCGAGGTTCTCGCTGTTCTGCTTGTTGTATCTGCAGGTCAAAGTCCCACTGGATAGGGCTCACAAGAAGGTGAGGGGGTAGGATTGTCTCACCTCCTTGATCGATGTTCTCAGGTGGTTCCCCCAGGCGGGACAGGGCATCGGCTTTGCCATTCTTTGACCCTGGGCGGTAGGACAGCGTGAAGTTTAACCTGGTGAAGAACAGAGCCCAGCGAGCCTGCCGAGGGTTGAGACGTTTTGCATCACGGAGGTACTGGAGGTTCTTGTGATCGGTCAGCACCAGAAAAGGATGTTTCGCCCCCTCTAACCAATGTCTCCACTCCTCCAGAGCCAATTTAATGGCCAGTAACTCGCGATTTCCTACATCATAGTTTCGCTCCGCTGCTGACAACTTCCTAGAAAAATACGCACAAGGGTGGAGCGTGGTTCCCGTACCTTGTCGCTGTGACAAAATTGCTCCCACTCCATACCCTGACGCGTCAACTTCAAGTACGAAGGGAGCATCAGGATCAGGTAGCTTAAGGATGGGGGCTGTAGAAAACGCCGTTTTGAGTCTGCTGAACGCCTCCTCGGCTTCTGATGTCCAGACCAGATGACGAGGTTTGTTCCTGAGGAGTGTGGTTAGAGGGGCGCAGACATGACTATAATTTACGATGAATCTTCTATAAAAATTTGCGAACCCCAGAAATCGTTGTAGGTCCCGAATGGTAACCGGTTTGGGCCACTCGCAGACAGCACGAACCTTATCGTGGTCCATCTGGATCTGTCGTGGGGAAATGACATAGCCCAGGAAGTGCGTGGTTTGTACGTGGAATTCGCACTTCTCTAGTTTCAGGAACAACTGGTGCTTTCGAAGGCGTTCCAACACTAGTGAGACGTGGCGCACGTGGGACTCAACATCTGGGGAGTAGATGAGGAAATCGTCGAGATACACAATGAGGAAGGACTGAAGATAATCACGGAAAACATCGTTCATCATCGCCTGAAACACTGATGGGGCATTGGATAGGCCGAAGGGCATTACCAGATACTCGTAGTGACCTTCCGGTGTGATAAAAGCGGTCTTCCATTCATCGCCTCTCCGAATGCGAATCAGGTTGTAGGCGTTCCGTAGATCGAGTTTGGTGAATATCGTAGCATCTCGGAGCTGTTCCAGGGCCTCAGGAACTAAGGGTAAAGGATGTTTAAATTTTTGCGTACCTTCATTCAACTGCCGGTAGTCAATACAGGGACGGAGGCCGCCATCTTTCTTAGACACAAAGAAGAAGCTGGAGGCTGCTGGGGAGGTGGTACGGCGAATGAACCCCTGGTCAAGGCTCTCACGAATATACTTCCTCATAGCGTGTTGCTCTGGAATAGATAGGGGATAGATTTTCCCATGAGGCAGTTTGGCCCCCGGTAGCATCTCGACGGCACAATCCCAGGACCGATGGGGAGGCAGCCTAGTAGCCGACCGAGGACAGAACACATCCGCGTATTGGGTATATTGAGGTGGTAGCGATGGCAGTTGACTTGGAGCAGACGTGGGACAGAAAGCAGAAGCGAGAGTTAATGGAGTGAGCGAACAGGAGCAACGTCCAGGCGACAGACGAGTCACAGATTTCAGACAGGATAGACGACAATGACGACCCCAACGAGAGATCTCTCCCGTCTTCCAGTTAATGACAGGTTGATGCTGCACCAGCCATGGCACTCCGAGCACTACCTCAGCCGTGGAACCAGGGAGAACCATAAACTGAATTTCTTCTGAGTGAAGACAGCCAATTTGCATAGTGACAATAGGTGACTGAAATCTGATCTTTCCGTTAACCATTGGACGACCCTGGATGGTGTGAACTTGATATAGAGTCTCATTAGAACGGGGCTGAAGATGAAGGCGGTGGAGGAGAGTAGGACTGATGAAGTTACCAGCAGAGCCCGAATCCACTAAGGCTTGTGCTATAACATGAGAGGAGGGAGTGTGAATTGACACGGATATTCTCAATGGTGAGTAAATGCGGGGAATGGCAGGAAAGGTACATACCGGCTTGAGGGGTGGACGCACCGGACAGTCAGGGCGTTGATGTCCCGATCCCGCACAATACAAACATAATCCAAGCTGGATCCGCCTTGTGCGTTCGGCCGGCGTGATGTGACAGTGATCTATCTCCATGGGCTCGACTGCAGCTGAATCTGGGGCGTTACGAGGACCCACACTGGCGAAGCCCGGTGCTGCTAGCTGCTGAGCCACGTGAAGAGCCTTTTCAATAAACCCCTCATAGCCCAAGCGATCATCAAAAACTATTAACGTGTCGCGAATTTTGGGTTTCAAACCTCTCCTGTAGGCAGTGACGAGAGCAGATTCAGGCCACCCGCTGGCAGTAGCGAGTGCACGAAATTCCGCCGAATATTCTCCCACCGACCGATTGCCTTGCTTGATGTTGAGAAGCATGTCTGGTACGGCGAGAGAGTGTACATTACGGCCAAATACCTGGCGAAGTTCCGTGAAGAAAGAGCTGGCGGTGGCCAGCTTTGATGAACGCTCCGTCCACAGCGGCGTTGCCCAATGCAGTGCGCGTCCAGACAGGAGAGAGAAAATGAAGGCTATTTTCGCCGCTTCCGACTGAAATTGATCCTGGTGAACTTGAAAAAACAACTCGCTTTGAGTTGTTCAGTTGCTCGCAACTCGCATCGCAGTCCTCGGTCCGGCCGGAAAACTGATTTGGTCGGGCTACCAGGCTGCTTCCCGTGAATGGAGCGGGCGAGGGCGGGGGGAGCGGGGGAGGAGCCGCAGCCGCAGCTTGTTGAACTTGACTTTGCTGGAGCGCCGCGGCCGCAACCGCAGCTTGTTGAGCTTGACTTTGCTGGAGCGCCGCGGCCGCAACCACAGCTTGTTGAGCTTGACTTTGCTGGAGCGCCGCAGTGATTTCCGGAAGAATGATGATTCCCTCCAGCGATAATGTCGGCGGGTTCGAAGCTCCAGCTCCCTCGTCAGGCTCCATTGTCGTTCAGTCTGTTGTTCTGTAACACTTCTGTAACACTCTCGTCCGGGAAAGCGGAGAGGTGGACGAGAGTGGTGGAAAAAGAGGAAACGGAATTGGAATGGTATCACAGACAAGGTGGTTTAATGACAGGAAGCTTCCAACAAACAATACTAACACTGGTTGACGGATGCACAGGACACGATGACACTGGACAGAAGATGACGGTTCAGAGGACGAACTGAGGTGAGGGTAAGCAGTCTGTGTGACGAAGAAACGAAGTCAATCCATCTACGACAACAGACACTGAGGAATGAGTGGAGAGGGCTTATGAAGAGTGTCAACGAAGAGATCCAGGTGGCGCGGATGATTGGGAGATTGCCGAGGACAATACGAGTCAGCTGTGCTGTGAACTTGAGAGTGGTGACGTCACCGGTGGCGGTGTAACA
>SOMO01000118.1:204358-221103 GCA_028128575.1 Paedocypris carbunculus
AATGTTTTTAGTCTTCAGGGTAAGGAACCATGAAAAAATCTAAAGCAAACATGCATGACCACCAGGGACCATGCCAGAAGACTGTTTATTTTAGGTCAAAATGGCAAATGCAACTCTACTATCTACTACCCTACTATCGGTGTCTCTCTTCCATCCATCGTGGACATCTAGACCACGCGCTGCATCCGCAAGGCAAACAGCATCGTAGATGACCACACCCACCCCTCTCATCTTCTCTTCAGTCTCCTGCCATCTGGTAAGAGGTACCGCAGCATTCGGACCCTCACAACCAGACTGTGCAACAGTTTCTTCTCCCAGGCCTTCCGACTGCTCAACACTGCGCGGAGCTGAGGAAGACCTGGACCTCTTCACACACAGCGCTGTATCTCACAACATATATCTGCATAGATTGTCTATCTGTCTCACCCATTCTGTTCTGGCTTCTCTTGCAGTGGTACCCTGAGGAACATCCGTCCACTCAAGATGAGGGAAGCTTGGACACCCCAACTTATGTCTTCTCTCCCTGTGCACTAGTCGGGTGCACCTCGTCTCGTCAGTCTGTCCTGTCTTCGTGTCCTGTTCTGTCATTGCACTTGTGTACCCCTATTCATTTTGCATGACTCTCCCCTTGTTGTACAGGTCTCTCTGTTTTGTGTGGACTGTGATCTGTTCTGTGTAGCACCAGGGTCCTGAAGAAACGTTGTCTCGTTTCAATGTGTATCGCTCTGCTATATATAGTTTAAATGACAATAAAGCTTCTTTAACTTTGACTTTGACTTTGACTTTGATTTGTGCGGAGCACCCGAAGGGACAAGGAAAAAATTTTTTTTGCGAGATCTCGCAAAACTATTGTAACTATAATTACTAATTACTTTACAACCTAGAACTACATTTTTACCATAAGAAGAAAAATGTATAAAATAATGATAAATGATATTCAGCACACATTGTAAGCTACTGTAATTAAACTATCTAAAAATTTACAGTAATCCGTTACATTTCTTTTTCACTGAAAAAGTATTTTAATTACAGTAATGCATTACTTTGTAATGCGTTACGCCCAAAGCTGTTAAACAGTGGGGGACATCGACACACACTCTCACTCACATCACAATTGAGTTTGTTTTTGTTTTAACTCCAGTTCTTCTGTCTCGAAACTGGAGACTGGAAAAAAAGCTGCCTTGAGCTTGAATCTCCAAAAGGTCCTTGTCAATCTGAGGTGACAGCGCTACCCACAATGCCACAGTGCCACCCAAAGACAAGAGGGGCTTTTTTTTGGTAAAAAGTTCATAACATAACCAAAAATATCTAAATAGACTCACAAGCTGTCTACTTATACCATATTTATTCGAATATAAGCACCCCGCAAGTATAACCGCCCTGATATTTCAGGCACAAAAAAAAAAATTACAACCAGATTTTACATTTTTGGTTCAATTACGTTCATATTCTCCTAAACATACTAATTTTTTTTTCTTTATTTAACAAACCTGACTTGTCTCGGATCATTTTGATGTCATTTTACTTGAATGATAAATAACAAAAAGTCGATTCTAGCGATCAGAAAATTTGCACAAAAAGAGTCTTTGCACCAGTCTGCGCATGCGCTAAGCAACTGCGTGAGGCCCATTGAGCTCTCTGTTTATCCCACGCTGTGTGAAGAGAATCGAAGCAAAGGATTTTTATTCCCTGTTTAGCAGACTGAGGGTTTTGTTTGTGTCTGTTTCTTGGATTTTTTACTTCCTGCCCGTGTTCTTCATTTTTGACTGTTCTTTCTGTGATTACACCTTGGACCCGTTTATTATTGCTAAGCTAACCGGTCGTGGTTCGTAGTTTCTGTTGTAATTTTTTTTATTGTATTTAGTTTAATCTTACTTCTTCCAGTGTTATTTTGTCTCTTATTTTGTCAACGTGTCTAATTTCGTCTCTTTCTTTATTTCTGTTTTTGAGTCAATAAAAGTTTATACTTTATGCACGTCTGCCTACGCATTATTTAAAGATGCACAAATAAGCACAGAATAAGCACTTCACTCACCATTAAAATACCCCCCCCCCCCCCCCCCCCCCATTTACTTAAACAAAACTCACACTTATAATTTCTGCTTTAAATTACCACCTGGAGCATCAAACTGATTTTTAAAATTGTGCAGCCCCACAAGGGCCACACTTTGTGCTAAAAACTAGCATTCGGGTCCTTACTTTGTGCTAAATTCAGGAACACACACACCCACACACAATGTGATGTACATGATCCAAACTGGATATTAGAAATCCAAAGGCTATAAAACTGTAATAAATGTGTGCTTAATGAAATTATTTATGCAAATTGACATAAAAAACACTGATATGATTTACTCCCACTCTTATGTAAATATAAAACATTAAATGTATAATCTAATTTTGAGCCATAACAAAAACTGTGGCTGTTTACCAAATTAATAACAAACGTGCTTATTCAGCACGTAAGGGGATACTGCAAATAAACTCGTTAGAACAATCCGACGGCGTAATCATTGACAGCTACTAAAAGCAGATAAAAATAGGCATTTACCTATATACGCTCAATGCCAATACATGTTTTTATACATTTAGTGCACTTACTCACAAACATCTCAGGCTAAATAAATACGCAAAAACGGCGACTTGCTGTAATGTGGTATTTTCTCCTTATGATTAACTCACATCCAAAGCAGCTTGTCCAGCTCTAATGCCAAGACAGACTGTTTTACATTTATAATTTGTCATTTCAATAGGAGGGGTAATAACTTGAATTGCCTACTCAAAGCTAAGCTCCTTATGCTCACTTATACGTTTTTTTTTTTTTTAAGATTCTAGAAGAATTCACCCAGCCAGGTAAAGCAGTCCACCCCTCATGCATGCTAAACGTAGTGTAAACAGAGGAGGTGAAGACCACAGGTTTCCAAAAGCTTTACTCGGCAAGGTGTTGGCATTTTCATTTACAGGAACAAACTTGGATGTGAGAGACTTCTGAGGTGAAAGCGGAATGATTTGGGTTTGAAGCTGTAAGGTAAATGACTGATTTGTGAACAAGCTTAAGTGTGTCACTGCGGCGGCTCAGCGGGACGACTCACTCCGCTTAGAACAGAATCAGGGCAAGCCCCCAGTGAGCACTAAGAAGTAGATAAATAAAAATAAGTGTGATTATATATCAACCACCATAAAAGTATATAGCTTTAGAAAAGCACAAAAAAAAAAAAATTCAGACGACATCAAGCCAAGGCAGCTGTTGAGAAAAAACAGTAAATACCGCAATTTTTTTAGTATCACGCAATTTTTCAATGTTTGACTATAAACATGGCAGCCCAAATGCTCAGAACTTGAACTTGAACTTGTATTTTCACGAAAATAAGCACCCCATTCAGATTTTTCTGGCACAAAATCAAAATTCCACAAATAATCAAATACATAAATAAGCTAAAATTTCTGGCTAAATACTTCTCTTAAAATACTTCTTTTTCTTCTATTAACAAGCCTAACTTGTGACTTGTATCACTTCGATGTTGTTTTACTTAATAACTGATAAAACATTTTCAGAAAGTTTTCAGAACATATGTTATCAGAACTGCACCTCCCTGAATCCTCAGCATGTCACCTCCTATGAGCCTTTGGTCTCCAGTCAGCACAGCGGCAGCCATTTTCATCCAAGGTCTTTATCAGACGCTTCACGTTGATGATTGTTGTGAAATATTGTTTTGCCTTGTGTTTGTTCCCTGGTTTCGACTCTCGTGTTCTTCGACGGTTTCGACGACGCATGTGTTCTTCATTTTCAACTGTTCTCTTTCTGCCCGTTGGACATTTTGCACAAATAACTTGTTGCATTTAGTTTATTTCTATTTCTAACACTTTATTTGTCCAATATCAAGTGTCGCTAAAGTTTCTTTATTTCTGTTATTGAGCCAATAATGGATGACTGTATTTGCACGTCTACCTCCGGAACGACTATTTTTAAGAAAGAAAAGAGGACACAACGTAGACGTATCGCTACAGAAAGATGACGTAATTCCATTTATTTGTGATTGCTCCTGATTTGAAATCTGGAAAAATAGACGCTTATGTTTACATGCATTTTTTTTTTTCGCATACAAGTAAAATAATAATAATAATAAAAATTATAAACAAACTGTTAATAAACAAACTGTTAAAATGCTTAGGCTGACACACACAAAAAAAAACAAAAACAAATCATTCATTCAATCTTTAAAAAGGTAATTTTAATACAAATACTTAAAACTATTCTCAAGACGATATTGCACTGCATTGATACAAATCACATGCACTGTCTAATCAGTATGTGTGTGTGTGAGAGTAGGTTATTACATTTTATTTATTTCATAAACATTCCGGTTTAAACCAAGTGACAATTATTAAAAAAAACAATGAAGAACAACAACAACAACATAAAATAAGTCATAATGAAAACAAATATAACACAAGCATTTGAAATGCAATCAGGGAGAAAAAGCTACATACATACTATATTTTTTTTAAACCAACAATGCAATTTCTCAAAATCAGCCATGATTCTTATTTGGTCTGTAAGAGCCTTACCACAAGCTAACAAAAGACGTTTCTTCAAAGCAATCCGACTTTTTGGAAAAGCACATTTTGGCATAGGCGAAAGCATTGACTTTGAGCAAACCTCAGATTGAGACCGCATAAACAAGCGCTCGCTTTCTCGTCTGGCAAAAGCACCAGAGAGGGAGAGAAAAATCTTTGATCGAGAGCAGTAAAATAAAGACATCAGAATTTGTGATTGATGACTTTTGTTGAAGTGCCGAATCTGAGGGTCAAACACTGAGATGTAGCCCGAAGGTTTCGGCAGAACCGACCATGCTGATTTGTGAAGTTGCTCTGAGATTTTAAGGCCAAGGTTATGGAAGCACACGCACACTCAACACCCAGTCAAACGGCCAAATTCCCCCCATTCACAACAAAAAAAACATGCCGTTTCGACCCGCCGTTGGTAGTATGCCAACCCTGTACACTTGTGACGTGTCGAGGTCTGCTTAGAAGACCACTGAATATAATCAATAACTTGGCCATGTAAGATGTGCTGTCAGGTGAACTGGCGTAGACTATATGTCTTATTTAGAGGCGAGGAGGTGAGAGAAAGAAAGAGAGACACAGAGAGACAATGAAGGTGTAAAGAGAAGAGACTTAAAGTGACCGAAAGTAAATGAGTATGACTACCGTATTTTTTGGACTATAAGCCGCACCTGTATATAAGCCGCATCTGGTCTATTTTTGAAAACAAAACAAATTAAAAAAAGATAAACAAGCCAAACCTGCATACAAACCGCATCCACTCTATTAAAAAAAAGTTCCCTTTCCAGTTGTTCACTTGACACTACGGATGGGAACAACGTTACCTGACAGAAACAAGGGTTTCAGTCGAAACCTGGAGAGTTTTGCAAGCCACAGATTTGTATGTTTTTGGATTAGATTTTTTTCTTTATTACATATGTTCGCTGATTCACGGCTTCGCGGATTTTTTTATTAGGTATGCATAAATTCTAAAAGAAATCTATCGAAATATTCGTGAGCGACCACTAGCAAGAAGCTGGGTATATTATATATAAATATTTAGTTCCGTTACTGACGCATAACAATTTTTGCGTTTTTACGTGGTGCAATTATTGTTTTTTTGCTTGCATTGGTTAAATGAATGAATGTATGAAATTTTATAGTACATGGTAGCATGATAATTTTTCGTTTTTTACGTGGTGCATAAAACAATAAAACACTTACTGATTTATTGCTTGACATTCGTTCTGTTGTACTGTATGTATCTAAAATTTTTAGTACATACTGCTTCACAATCTTTAATTTTTTTATGTTGTGCACTTACTTGCAATTATTACTTGACACCTGTTCCTGTGATTTTTGTACTGAGATGTTTGTTAACATTACTTTAATAAAGAATACTACGTGAAAAAAAAAGTTTTAAAGTCTGAATAAGTGTTAAATAAATACGTAAATGTTGTGTCTGAAGCAGATTTTATACAAAAATATAAATACACAAGAGGACGGAGACGAACAATAAGAGAAAAGGTGCGAGAGCTTCTCTTTGGCCACGGTGTGTGAAAAGGGCTTCAGCCTTTGGGTCTTGGTGCTTTTTCGCACACCATAAATCATTCTCCGGGCTGTTCCATGTATTCTGTGAATGATATATTTTATTTACACTACGGAGGAAAACACACATGGTTGTTATTAATCATCTCCCACCTTTAATAATGATTCAACTTCCATTCATTCATCACAAAACTTCTAAGCTGGGCTTAACATAGGAATAAAACGAAGTGAGGAATAGATACAGATGAAAGAAAGCAAACAGTGCTGGCTTACAAGTGAGACTCTCCAACGCTTGCGGAGACTGAAAAGACTGATATCAGCATTCTCTCGAATTAAAAGAGTAAAAACAAGTCCCGAACGTCTTTTTTCCAAGTAAATGCAGTTGCACTGTTAACAAGCAGCTCAAGTTCACTCAGGGCAATACCAGTTAGCATGTTTCTTTAGGCTCATGAGTAAGCATTTGAGAGAGAGAGAGAGAGAGAGAGAGAGAGAGAGAGAGAGAGAGAGAGAGAGAATGACAGAGAGAGTGGCCATAAAAAATGAAAACAGAGTGAGAGAGAGAACAAAAAAGAGTAGAGAGAGGGAGAGAGCAAGAAAGAGAGATAGTAAGAGAGAAAGAGAGAGAGAGAAGAACAAGAGAGCTATGGGGGAAAATGGAGAGATAGACAGAAAGAAAGACGGAGAAAGTGAGAGAGTGAGGGGAGTGAGATAAAGAGTAGAGAGAGAGTGAGAGAGAGAGAGAGCAGGCATAAAAAATGGAAACTGAGTGAGAGTGAGGACAAAAAAATTGTAGAGAGGTCGAGTGAGAGAGAAAGAGAGAGAGAGAGAGAGAGAGAGAGAGAGAGAGAGAGAGAGAGAGAGAGAGAGAAATGAGAGAGCATGGGCAAAAAATGGAGAGAGATAGAAAGACAGAGAAAGAGAGAGAGCGAGAGGAGGTTGAGAACAGTAGAGAGACTGAGAGAGAGAATTGAAGAGATAGAGAGAGAAAAGAAATAAAAAGAGATAAAGACAAAGTGAAGTGAGGCATAAAAAGAAACAGAGAATGAGGAACAAGACAGAAAGAGAGAGATAGAGAGAGAAAAGAAAGAACGATTGAAAGAAAAAAGAAAGGGAGAAAGATATGTGTGTAGCAATAGAAAAAAGAGTGATAGAGAAAGAGGGAGAGAACGAGAGAGTGAAAGACAGAGAAACAGGGAGAAAGACAGTGAAAGAAAGAGAGAGAGAGAGATAGAGAGAGAGAGAGTGCTGTTATTGGAGTGTTCTACTGTGGTTGCCTTAGTATCAAAACTCATTAAATGTGCAGTAGACGGTTTCTCTCTTTGCACAGATTTCACTAAGCAAGCGGCGTGTTGGATCTGTCTGCAGCCTCACGCTAGAGGAGAGAATCCTGCAGACAGAGCAGGTGTCTTTCACTCCGCATTGATTTTTACACTTATCAGATTTGAGCCACACATCCGTCTGCTGTAAAGATTTCCTGTGAGAAAGTCTGCAACCTTCGCAACATTTAAAAAAGCACTAAAAACTGAGCTCTTTCACCAGCACCTTAATACTGATTAAAAAAAAAAAGAAAATTCTTTGTCTTTAGTCTTGTGCTCACTTGCGCTCACTGTCATGTCACCCACATGTGGCCCGTTGAACGCTTTAATCCGGTCCACCAAACTTGTACAAATTAAATGAAGGTCAATATTTTTTTCCAAAATCAGATAATTGGATTTAAACCATATATTTCCTTCACATCCCAAGATGTGTATTTCTTTCTCCAATCAGGTAAAGTTGACAAATCACTCCATCCATCTGCCCCCAATCCGGCCCCTTTTTCAAATGATAGAACCCATTGTAGCCCGCAAATCAAAAAGTTTGGACACCCCTGACCTAGGGTGACAGCTTAGCTAATGGTCCTATTCCAGGGGTGACTGGCGTTTACAGATGGGACTAACAATTCTGCAATGTTTCATGCTACAAAAGTATTTCCAACTCATGCTATAAATATGACAAATCTGAAATTTAATTCAGCAAACATTGTTGCATGAAACAAGCACATGGGATTATACACATATGTATATATAAAGTATACATTTTATGTAATAGACACACACACACACACACACCGGTATATGATTGTAAAAAGCTATGACACAAATGCTGTGTGAGTGTGTGTGTCTGTGTGTGCGTGTGCGTGTGTGTGTGTGTGTGAGACACAGGCCCATTACAGGACCAAGGACAGTGCTATCAGAGGCTAGATATCAATAATACTCAAGTGTTTGTGTTATTGTTTTCACTGTTCAAAAGTGAAAAGTTAAATGATTTAACTGTGACTGTAATCCATTTAAAATAAGATTTAACTAATAATTGAAATCACATGTTAACTGACAGTGCATTTGAAAAGGTTCACAACCTTTAGCTTTGGTTCGTAACTATTATCTTTCTCTAGCCCTTCAACCTCTCCACGCACATCCATTGAGCATGGTAGCATTCGGGTTGCACAAAAAGTCACCAACATGAAATTTGTCTCCATTCTCACTATTGTCTTTTCCCTCTGTTTCATTTTGTTCAGATGATGTATTGGAATCCAAGATCCCATAATCCCATTAATACAGCTCTTGTCCTTGTTACATTCATTTTCCTCCTAATCACCAACTCTGGCTTCCCTCCTCCTCCTCTACGTGTCCTTTTGCTGACCTCGGCCTGTGTAGTTTTTGCTGAGAGAAATTCAGATTGATTCCAAATATAATGGTCATTGTGGGTTTCATAACAAGCTTCAAGATGGTGTGATCAAGGGCTGTTTAGCTTGAACAATCACATCAGGCCGACTTATGCCAGACTAGGGAGAGCTGGTAGGGAATGATTACAGTGAACTGCTATCAATACTTGACCTTTCCATTATTACCGTATTTATGCGAATACGGTATATATTTTTCACCTTTTTTTTCAGCTTTTTAAGCAATATTTTTTTCAGCTTTTGTGGCTCAAAATCTTGCGGGCTGCTTATAGTATTCACTTACCGTAAATATAAGCGCTCGTTTCTTTAAATAATGGTTCTCATGGGAACCAATGAGCATAATGGGAGGTGTAGTTTCGACCGCTAGAATAGATTATTGTTTTATTATTTTTAAGTAAAACAGCATTGAAGTGATACTAGTCACAAGTTAGGTTTGTTAAATGAATACAACATAGTATTTTACTAGTAAAATTTACGTAATTTAGACGGAAACAAACAAAAAATATTTCTTTATTACTTTTTTTAAACATGAGTTAAAGAACATGTTTTTTGTTCCCTCTACTCAAAACGGGAAAAGCTCACTGAGTACTTCAAATAAACTTCCTGGATGTTGGATTGGATGTCTGTACAGGGCTAAACAACCACATAATCTTAATGGAACTAGTTGTAATACGTGCTTTGGTTTATGGTTTGGACCATGTGCAGCAACGTGCGGCAGAACCTTCCCGTAAACCAGTCAGTTCCACAGCCAAATCCAAATGAATCAATTCTTCAATTCTGAATCAAACTCGTCAGATGTGCACGGTCGGCCCCTTACCACTCACTTCACCAACAAAAGACGGAAAAAGAGTATTTTCAGAAGCTTGAAACTCTACATGAGCTGGATAGAGCGTGTAATAATTGTAAATAGATAGGCTTAGAGTGAAGACGTGTATTTACACAGGATCTAGAATCTTCTTTACATGATGAGCTGAAGAGGAGTTTTTAAGCTGCTTAAAGTATCACCATTAAACAGAGAAATTGACAAAATCACCTTGTGAAAGAAGTGTGGACGGGACGGCCCAACGCAAAGATAATAATGAGAAAGTCGTGAGTTTTTTTTTATTCAAGTTTATTTTCTGCCTGTGATGCTATAAAAATGTCCCACTTATGTTTACAAAACCATGAAATTGTGAAAATTAAGAGATGTTGCAATCATCCAGATGTTTTTAAAGAATACAGCAGCTATTCGTGATACCAATGTTACATCTTCCCAAGACTGATTGGCTGGCCCGATGTGCCTCGCCTTTGGGCTCATAGTTACTGTGATTGGCTCAAACAACTTGTGACAGAAATGGAAATCTAGTTCAGAAGATTCGAATGGATTGCCATAAATCACAGTGGTTCAGTGTGAGACCAGTGAATACAAGTTCAGTGCATTTGTAGGGCGTAAAAAAGAAAATGTAAAAGAGATTGATGCATTTTATTCATTTGTTCGTTGGTGTTAAGCCAATGGCTATGACTATTTGTTTTGAGTAGCAAAACAGAGGTACAGAAAATACATTTTTTAGAAAGTTGTGTTCCGGGTAAATAAATAATAATAAAAAAAACTTAAAAAAACAAAATGTGATCACCAATAACCTTCTGTCAGAAACTCGGAAAAGAACAAGGACAAGGGAAAAGGAAAGACGGCAAAAAGAAGGCCTCATTAAAACATATCCAGCTGAACTGTGGAAAAAAAGAAGCTTGACTGTGGTGCTCAACAATGTTAATAGAGATCAAATGGAAAGGTAGAGGGTAAAAAAAGGAGAGAGATAGAGCAGCAGGTTCATTACTCCAGCAGAGGGTAAAGCACACAAAGACACCTTTCAAACAGAAAAAGCAATAATGGGTCAAGTAGCTAATGAACATCAGACAGACAGACCAATAGAGCGGTTACGATGGGAAGAAGGAAAGAGAGAACGAGAGAATAAAACAGCCTCAAGGTCTATAGCCTTTGAAGGTGTCCAGGTCACTTCGCCCATAACAGATTCTTTGATCTCTTTCGGTTTTATAATATGATCACTTCCCATCTTCTGAAATATTAATCCGCAATGTTAAGAAACGGGCATCCACTAGCTATGAAAACTTGATCCCAAACAAAATGGATGGATGGATGGACAGAGAGAAAGACCGAGATTTGGACATTGTTAGGTTAAGACATGATGCATTTCTTAAAGAAAAAGTAATATAGCTACAGCTGTATTTTCGTGGTGCCTTTGAGGTAGGAGCTCGTTCACACTGATGAAGTGAAGAGGAAATTGATGATCCCTTTTAGGCCTATTGTTGTTTTCTCTTTGTCTCTTGGTTTACCCTACACTCTCAATCTGTGTGTGTTTTTTTTTTTGACAGTAGGTCAGTCGAAATACTGAGCTGCTTAACAAAAATGACAAATATTTTTAATCATATTTTTCCCCAAATTTGAAAAACCTAGATGAAAATTTTCATTCCTGTTTCTGGAAACCCGGACCCAATCCCTGCAACTTTGCCTGGCCAACCAATCCAAGAGCAGGACGCACAGACACACACTATTACTCTCTCCCTACAACAAATGAAACTATACTACTGTATTTACATGAATTTTTAAGCACCTCTTTTTTCCAATTTTCGACGCTCAAATACTTAGGGTGTGCTTATAATTGTGGATTTCAAATATGCGCGTAAATTGGCTCAATAACAGAAAATAAAGAAACATTCGTCACGCCGCGACATTTAACGGAGACAAAATAACACTATATTACGTAACGTAATTGAACCAGAATTCAATTACAAAATACAAAATAAAAAAATAATTAATTAAAATAAATGTATCAAAAAAAAATTGGAGACCCGGAGGAAACCCACGCTAGCACGGGGAGAACATGCAATCACGACAGCCTTGAACTCACACCTTCAGTGTCAAACCTTCTTGCTGTGAGGTGACAGCTTGAAACCGATTTAAGTTAATAAACACGTTGACTGCCACGTCACTAATACACGAATTCTCGTTTCAAGTATTTTAAATGACTTCTGGAACAGTAGATATATGATTGCAACAGAAAGCCACTAAAAGCCATCCCTTTACTGCTCTCTTCAGTATCTACCTTATGTGTATCATAAAGCAGAGTAATTCATGTATCGAGTAATAACTCCAAAATAAGGAGAGCATATATCCTCTGCGACAAAAAAACACAGCGCTGGAATAGATTAAATATGACAATATGATTTACAAAGTTCACATATAAATGACATGAATATTTAATAGGTTGAATATTCGCAAAGGGGCAAAGCTGAAGGCTTTATCTGGTACCGGCGGGTCACAGAGATTGTCTGACATCAGGTGAACAGGTCCTGACATGGTGTCACCCGCCGCACTGTATCATTCTTCCGTTAATAAAGGGCATGGCCAGCAGTGGGGCTTAGGAGTAGAGGTAAAGTTATGGAAAATATTTCTCTCCCAAGGACATGGCACCAGATGTGCAAAGACTTATGGGAGCAATCATAGGTGGCCAAGGCTCGGGCTGTGAGGCCTTATTAAGTTAGGCTGCAATCCAGCACCTTCAACTTATTAAGCTGTCAAGAGTTGCAATGATTAAAACCAAGGAAAGGTCATGAGTAGACCTTCGGCATTGTGCAAGGGCTGGTATTTTCTTTAGTAGTGCCGGCCCTAATGAAGACATTTTACACTTGCAGGTGGGATTTGATGAAATGGCTCTTTAGCTATGGTCTCTCTCTCTCTCTCTCTTCTTGTTCTCGTTTTATGTCTGAGAGGCTTCAGCAAATCTTCAAAAGTTTCCCTCTCTTTCTTTCCATTTCCCCTCTCCCGCTCTGCCTCTTACACCTAGTTGTGAAAAAAAAGGAGAAATGAACTTCAGAATACAAAGATTTAAAATGTTACAATGGCTATGACGAAGAGAATGAGCGGCCTGAAAGAGAATCCCCCACCCACCCATCACTACGCCAGCAAATGGCTGGTCTTTCTCTCCATTAGTTTTGCATAAGATCATCCAAGAAGATCAAGGCTGAGAAGGCCGTGGTAATAATCACTGTCTGGATGCTCGAATTGAGAGCCTAAATATCAGTCTGTGTGTTCTGCTGATGAAGGGATTTCAGTGTCTGCCAGCTTCATGCCATCATCTGCCTTTGGAGATTAAAGAAACACAGCAATCCACAGAGTTTTATTGAGGGCTGTCACTTCTACGTTCTAGGTTCCTCTGCCTGAGGTCCAGGTTTGAAGGCGATATATTCACCTGCCAGGTTGATGCTGCAGACGGCGGCATGGATTGCCAGTAAACGATGCTGATAGGGCAGACAATTGCCTGGGGGTCAGAAAACAGAGTCCAGAAAACACTCCCTAGTTAAACAAGGTACAGTGGTACCCCGACTAATGAAATTATTTCATTAGCGTTTATTTAGGCGGAAATGTTGTTATCCGAGCCGCATTTTACATGTAAATGTCCTAGTCCGTCCCAAGACGAGGTGTAAAGTACTTGAGTAAACTTTTAAATATAAAAAAAATGTAAATATACAATATGTACACATGTATAACTCAATTGATACTACAAAAGAAGTGCGTAAAGAAGCTGGAAAAAATTATTTAGGCATTGAAACACTGAGCATAGTATTTGTACTTGTATTAATACTTGTACTTTATTGATTGCGTGAATTTATTGGGACTGCGTGAATTTAAAAGTTGCTTATATTTATGATACTCAGTACAAGTACAAAATAGCCAAAAATACTAGTAAGTAAAAAAATATTTACAATATTTACAAAATGTACAAAAATTCCAGTTTCCTCAAGTACTTTACAGCCTTCGTAAATCAGACTACAGTGAATCTTTGCTACTTCGAAGATTCATGACTTTGCGAACTTTTTTCATTTCCTAGGTATATATTATAAAAGAACTACATCACGAATTTTGCGGAAATTTCGAAAATAGCCGCGATAAACGAAGACCCCAAATATTTTGTTAATTCCATTAATAATTAGTAATATCTGCTCTTACTGATGGTTCATTGCATTACATATGACATATAATTCAGTACAAAAAGAAATAAAACACGAAAAGAGAATGTTCCAATGCTGATAAATTAATCAGAACTAAACACCGGTTTTTAACGCCTGGACACTCATCTCCTTGCATTTCAGTGGTAAGAAAAAGGCATATCTCAAAAAAAAAATTTTTTCCTCTCAAAATTTCTCTGACACGTTTCAGAACTCGAAACTTGTTAGCCAAGACATTTGTAAGTCCACTATACCACTATAGTTTAGCTTAACCTGACAGAGACAGGACGTCAGTAGTGTGAACCATCCAGCTGAATTATTCCAACAAACTTGATGACATCATGCGGTTGGATTTATGCAAAATACCATTAGATATCACTGAGCACATAGATGGAAAATAAAAAGTCTCATTTTCAAAGCATGCCCTTGACATCTTTGTAGATTGGCTTTTTCCCCCCCCTGTCCGTTCGCTCTCCAGCATTGACTAGGCCTCCACCACAGCTGCAAATTGCCAATGACAGAAATGCAAAATGGGGGTCATGGAAAGTTCTCAGGCATTTTATAAAGCAGACACATGCACTGTGGGTCTGTTGGCTTGCCAGAGGTGGTGTGTGACCTCTAAAAACTATTTTCATACACCAAAATATATATTGAATAGCACCGTTTTCTATATCTCCAAATGAGAAATCCCATGTAGCAAGAACTCATTTAGCAGTTCTGGAGGCTAGTGTCACTGTCAAAGTTGAAATGGGAACAAGACAGCAAATGTGGCTTAGAGGCACCTTATATTTATTTATTTTCCATTTTTTTTTCTTTTTTCCAAAGTTGCTTGCGTTATTAGAAACGGATAACCTTTATTCAAGCATGCCACGTTGAACGCTCCTCGGACTCCTTGTACAAACAAACAAGTTGTGGAAGCAGCTGTCAGTGAGCACATTTTGCTTAATGTTCTCTCTTTTAAGGTTATGGTGACCCACCTACCCACAGCGGAATCTACGCATATAGTCAAAGCCTCTGAGATGCCCCCTTCCTTAGGCTTCAAATGTCCTAATTACTCCTGCGTGCCTCACAGGTCAACCCAAGCTTTCAGTACTAGCCCGGCACCATAAGAGTATTCTCCACTCCATTAGCATGACATTTCAATGCACAAGGCTAAATGTTCCTACTCTTTAAACTCTCAGCCTCCAAGGATTCTGTGGCCTACATAAGTCTCAGCTTAGACCTAAGCTGCGCCTTTTTGCTGTTGGGTATCAGGAAACTGAATATCAAAAGTTGGTTGGAATTAAGGCAGGCGACTGAAACTTTAAGCATGTTGTACGGGAAAAGTAAAAGTGAAGTAGAGGTCGCGCAACATATCTGCATATTGGACAGTTTGCTAATGTAGGATGAACAAGCGTCTTATTTTTCCCGGTCATGTCCTGTTTTTACGTTGTGTCCAGGGCGTTTTGTCTAAATTCACAAATATGTCCGATTTTCACTCTTCCTCAAAGGATTACACGTATACGTAGGTTCGCCACCCGTGCTATTAATTATTAGAGAACTGATTATTTGAAAAGGAAATTGCACGTCCCATTTGGAAACAGAATCGGATGGCTATTGTTCCGTATTTTTGCTGAATTTTTTAATCAGACGTGAATCATGTCACACACATTTTATGAAGATGCCACTTTTTCTACTTTTGATTGGGAAATACTCAATGTCATCGTTGGTCTATGTAACTGTATGAGAGAGAGAGAGAGAGAGAGAGAGAGAGAGAGAAGAGAGAGAGAAGAGAGAGAGAGATAGAGAGAGAATTAATGTTATATTTGATATATTAGTAAACAACATAATCCCCGCGTAACAAAAGTTTACTAATAAATTGAAATTTTCTATAATATAAAACTATCTGTTGTATAAAAACTTTTGATATGACAACTGCCCACTAATATTGCTCACTAATAGATATTATATATATTATTATATACACATATTATTGAAGCTGAATTTTCTAACAGAAGAGTTGATGTTTAAAACACTATTTCATATTATCAATTAAATCTCTTTTTCGAAAATGTAAATATGGTCACCCTAAGCTGATGCTATTTTGTAGGACTAGTTGTAAAAAAATATTTCTTATCGATGATTAAAAGGTGTTGAAAAAATGATTAGTACTAAAGATTTTAGCAACTAATTCAAGTGCCGGGCAAAACATACTCTGCTGTATAATCCCTAATATACTCCTTTTGTACAAGCCAATTAAGTCATTGTATAATCTCTTTACAATTGAACTGCACTCTAGGCATAAACAGTGCAGATGAGAAATCAGTCCTTTGCAATGAAGCTACGTAAACGATGCGGTTTCCAGCAATGTGTTGGAAAATATGTGCATTAAAATAGGTTGTCTATATTAATAAACAATTTTTACTCTTTTAAATCAATTTTTACTTTGATTGATTAACTACGCACACTTTTTTTTTTTTGCACAATTTGTACGTGGAACTCTCTCCTGAAGACATGTGTTTAAGTCGCATCTTAAAACGCATCTTTTACTCAGTATTACTTATGATATTATAATATTCTCGTAGCTGTTAATGTCATAGGTTTTTGTGGTACACACACAAAAAAAATTGTACCTCTAAGGTACATTTGTCACAAAAGTACCCCATAAGGTACATAAATGGAACATATGGTGACAATAATGGTCCTTTGACTATTTGTAAAGGTACAAAATCCCTGCTGACAGAAAGAGGTACACATTTGTACCTTTCACAGCTTTTGCTTTAACATTAAATCAGTGACGCCATTTTACCTCACACGGATCACAGCACAGAGCGGGCGGCTGGAAGGTGAGCTGTTTGTCTTTCTATGCTCAAAAATATGATTTAAAATAAGGATATTTAATAAGCACTAATCAAATACTCTGTTAGGATTTAAGTCGCCGCTGAAAGTT
>SOMO01000118.1:222246-235298 GCA_028128575.1 Paedocypris carbunculus
TTTTTTTACGTTACTTGTTGCAAGTCTGGGATTGTGCACTAGGTGGCACCAGAGATCAGCAGTTTCTCACTCCTGGTTGGCGTCAGTCACTCTCACTCATTTCACTGGTTTATTTTAAGCCGTCTGCTTCACTCGCCCACCCGTCAGGCCCGTCAAACCTGCACGCTAAATAAAATTCAGCACGTACCCGTGACATTCTACTGATTATCCTTCCTATATTTCATTCCCTCGTTTGGGGAAGGGTGGCTTTTCTGTGGCTCAGAGTAGAGGCAACATGAAAGGGCCTTGGGTTTGATTCACATGGGATGGGTGAAGTTGAGTTTATTTTTGAATAATCGTGTCATTGTGGAGTGTGTCAGACAACCTTAACGCACTTCAAATCGCACTTCAAATCCTAACAAATGTTTTAAAATAGAATAGAAAAGCTTGCCTTTATTGTCATTGTGTCACATGGTTACTATGAAATTGGGAAATGTAGTGAGTTACAAAAACAAATTGTTAAAATAATGACAAATAAATTGCCAAGTTTGCCTAAATAAAAGTTNGCCGTAGGAGACGAGGCCGCATCGCTTGGAGGAGTGTCATTTCACCAGGACGGTGTCGACGTTGTTCGAACATTCAGCGTCTTTGCGTTGGTCTCGGACCAAGAAAAGCGCTATACAAATGAACTTGAACTTAAACTTGAACTTGATATACAGACATCTCAGGGAGAGCCGTTCAAGATGGCGGAGAGAAAAAAAAACATCGCCATTCTGGGAGAAGCTTTTTTTATATTTTGGAAGCAAGATCTCTGAAACTAAATACCGTTTTTGTTGTTTTTTGTTCATTTGACGTGCAAAGAAGATTAAACAGCTGTTTTATACACATCTCCCTGCACACTAGCGGTAAGAAAAAGACGCGCTCTTTTTGTATAGCGAAAATATTTCGGAACTCATTGCGGCAACACATTTTGTTACTCTGGATTTTCATTAACTAGGACATTCGTAAGCCGGAGTATTATTGTTTATATATACAGTATGTGTGTGTGTGTATGTGTTTGAGTGTGCATAGAAATCCACATACTCAAAACTGGCAAATAAAAGTTAAACTCAATGAAAAGGTAACATTGAACTCATAACCTGCTGTAAAAGTCTCCAGAACACTGCAAAGCTAAAGCCAATAACAAACTCTACAAAAAAAATAAAAAATCTGCAAAGTAGACAACATGAAATATATAAATAACACGGCTGAGTTCACTCCAAGTTCAGCCGCGGAAGGACAGCAATAAGACAGGAAAAAGAAGAGAAAAAAAGAGGAAATATTCTCCTATACATTCTCTCTGCCGCACACATCGGTGTTACTAAAATGATTAGCTGCCAGCAATCAGTCTGTCGCACAATCAGGTTTGAACTGGTTTGGCTTGACTTATCACATGACCAGCAGCCATTTGCCCCGGTGAACCCAGCTACGCTGTCAGGTGAAAGCTGAATATTTCCCTGAATAATTCTGCAGATGGGAGTGATGGGAGTTCAGAGGCTGCTTTATCGGAAACTAAATTGGTGGTACGGAGAAGGTTGCTGACATTTAATCGTTTCAGAGAGGTGAGAGGCTGGGTGCAGGTTCAGTTGTGTAGACACACACATTGTGTCAAAGAGAGCGAGTAGACATGAGGAGTTCAGCAGAAGGGGTTAGATTCAACATCTATCTTCTAACACTCAATTTTCCTCAGTCTCTTCGCTTGATGCATTGGGAAGGCGCAGTGGAGGAATGGGTTTGTAGGGGCCATACACTTTCCCACTCGCACACACACATCGTCCTGTCCGTCCTAGTTACAGTGTACAGTGGAACACAAATAAATGAAGAAAGAGCACCTGAAAACCCTACTTGATTAAAAGTATCGATACCTTACTGTAAAAATTACAAGTTACAAGTCACCAATTGCATGAAGACTTGTGTAAAGTATGTGTAAATAATTTGTTTTACTTGAGATTTTAGCCTCAAAAAAACTCTAGAAATATGAACAATAACATGTAATAACAATAACAATTTTCATGAGGCTATATCTCCTAATATATATATATATGAGATTTAACAGCTCAATGTTTCGAAATGACAGAACAAAATAGACTAAAAAAAGAACATAAAGTCAGTCTCCGTCAAACTTAAAATGCAAAAAAGTGCAACCGCTAATCCAAGTTCAAGTGATTTAGATGATCAGTATCCAGTACCTTCAGCATCCTGCAGATGGTGATATCACCTCATCCACGCTAGAAAAAGATGCCAACTTGTTGTGTACAATGTAGCGAGGAATGGTAAGCGTCCATTGAAATGTAGTTTAGTAAAAAGTGCAGATACAATCACTAATGTTGTCAAGTAGAGTGTTAAAAGTTGCTTATATTTTTTGATACTCAGTACAAGTACAAAGTATCCAAAATACTTACACCAATGGAAACAAAAGACTTTCAGTCAAGTTTAAATTTTTTGTAAAATATGTGGATTTAAACCTCTATGTACTGAGCAGATTAGACAATCTGCTCAGCTAAAGCACCCTTGTGTGTCAAACACCATATGTGATTATAATGACATTTTTTTAACATAAAACACACCTAAAATCCTAAAAGAACGTTTTAGAAATGACTGAGCGCTGTATAATCTGAAAAACAAAAATGTGTAACTTGTTTGTGAAAACATTTTAATGCTCAAATAATATAGCTAAAAAGTGCAATTTTTTGTTTACCATTTTCTCTATATTTATTACAGTGTACGAAAAACCATGTGTTTTCAATACTTCAGGACTGTCACGGATCCATCCTAGTGACGTCACGAACTTTTATGTTGAACTCACTTTGGACTTTTATGTTGTAACGTTCGCGCACGTCCGCCATGTCTGTGTATCCGTTTCCTGTTCTGTGTCTTCCGGGTTACCCAGGTGTTTCTGATTTAGCGTATCATTTAGTCTTGTATTTAAGTCCGTCCGGGTCAGCATGTTGTTGCCAGTTTGTCTGTGCTATTTTGCCAGCTCTCCAGCGTTATTTCTTGTTTCTAAAGCTTTTTCCGGTTCTGACCCTGTATCCCGTTTTTTGACCTCGTTTTTGCCTCGCGGATTTGATCCTGTTTCTGACCCCGATTCTTCTGACCTCTCGCCTGTCCCCGGACTGTCTTTTGCCTCACCTACGCTGTACCTGATTGCCTCCTTCGACCCTTTGCCTGTTCTCGACCACGAACTTAAATAAACTCCAATCGCTAAGTTTTGGATTGTTCCTTCCACCGCGCATGTGGATCCATCACCCTGCGGTCTTGACAAGGACACTTATCTAAAAAAATAGTGTTTGTCTCTTCTGAACCTGCCAACGAGAAAAAGAAGGCCATTGATCGAGCTATAAAAACACAAACAATGTGACTTACTATAGTACAGCCGGTTGAAGCTAATTGCCATCATGTCGATGTCGACGGATCTGTGTGTTAAAGGACAGTATAGAACTTTAGGAGAAGAAACAAATTCTACAACTTATTACCAGTGTTGGGCAGTAGCTTCGCTGCAAGTAGCGAAACTATTAGCATAACTAAATTTTTGTAGCTTGGTGGTAGCGAAGCTACTTTCTGATAGCGCTGCTTTAGTTTGCGTCTCACGAACGAGCTGATGCTTTAAGAGTCGATGCTTTGTAGCAAACAACAATAAATGGGAGAGAGGGCAAGCGAACTTTCTATTGTTAAATTAAAAGTTATGCTGAGTAATTGAGTTTCATAAATAATACCATAAGACAACAAATGGAGGAGTTAAAATTGAAATATAGAAATTGAAAATAGAAATTGCCAGTACTTTCCAGTATCAGTAAAAAAATATAAAAAGCCATCCAAAAGGCAATTCATTTTTTATACATATTTATACCGAATTTGTCATATTTGATACAATTTATTTAAACAGTTTGGAGTTATTAAATACAGTAAAGAATTTAATGGAATTGTTATTCCTGCTGTTTCATTGGCAGTTGAAATGAAGTTCAAATTATAAATGTATTAAAGTAGTTTGAATGTAGTTAAGCTACTTTTGCTAAGTTGTTGTATCTTAGCTTCGCTACATTTCCCAGAGGATAGCTTCACTGTAGTGAAAGCTACATTTATTGCAGGTTAGAGTGTACCTTACTACATTTTCTAAGTAGCTTGCCCAACACTGCTTATGACAAAACAAACAACAGGAAGAACCGACGTCATCATATTTTTATTGTCAATTATCATTATGATTCCTTATCATATTTTGAAATGTTTACTTTATGAAAAGAGTGTTTATCATTGTGAGAATTGATTGGTATTGAGATGTTAAAAAATGTATGAATTTTTATAATTCATGTCGATCTCTACAAATACCTGTGTGTTAAAGGACAATATAATTACACTATAGAACTTTAAGAGAAGAAACACACCTACAACTTAGTCAAGCATTTTAAGTGCGTATAAATGTTTATCGTCTTGATTTTCCCCCCCAAAATAAATAAATAAATAAATAACTGTAAGTAGCAAAGGTTAAAAACGATGAGTGTAGCGCAGTAGTCATTCACAGCGCTGCACAGGTAAAGAGCAAGAACAAAAAAACAGTGCATGCAAATGGAGGCATGGCACATCCACCTGGGTTCATTGGCTTGCTTGTTTGACACGCTGTCACATTGAATCGCCGGAGAGTAGTACAAACGCGGGCAGGCGTCGTGCCCTCAGGGCGGTAATGGCTTCGCTGACTCTCTCTCACTTACACTCACCCATTACAATTATCATGCCACATCCACTCAGCACTCACCATAGGTCATCTCAGAATGGCACCTGTCACTGCTTTCAGATTAGCCCCGTCTGCCAGAGAATTAAAGACAAATAAAAGAGCGCTAACTGCTGTGTGCCTTTTGTGTTTGCTATGGGCATCTCACACCAGCACTTTTTCTTACACCTCTCCACCACAGCTTTTGTGGGACTAGAGCCCAAGTGAAGTCATCGGCTCTCATTGGGGAAGTTTCTGCGCCAGCAAACAAACGTTTCTAGCTTCTTGGATTGGCCAATGAGCCAATGAGAAGCTTGCTTGAGATTTACGCAATTTTTAAAATCTTATAAACTTAAAAAAAAAATCATAAACGCATTTACATGATCTTGATCGTTGTAAGAAGGAGCAATTGAAGCGATTTGTCTTAAAAGGAAACAATAGATGTTTAAAGTAATAGATGTTTAAAGTAACCATCAGTTACACCTCAGTGGTCAAGACACATGGGCTTCTGTTCAGATTTTATGATATAAAGTTAGATGCTCTTATACACATTATTATTATTATTATTATTATTATTATTCTCATTAATATTATTATTATTATTATTTAAATTCAAGCTGCTTGTCACAAAATCCCCTCACCTCCTCACCGTCCCAGACTCCGCCCCCTGACCCAGATTCTGCACTGCACACCTGTTCCTTGTCTCGTTTTGGACAATATATGTATTGACCGTGTGTTTGCCTCGTCTTGTGTCTGGTCTCGTCAGTGTGAGAGCATGTAAATGTAGCTCTGTATTCTTCGTGTCAGACCCCTGTGTATTCCCGAGTGCCGAGTTTCTTCGTGTTCAGTGTTTGTCGTCATTAAACCCTTTGTGTTTCACATCCCTGTTTGGATTCCTATGTCACTCACGTTCCTCCCCGAGGACGTGAGTGTGACACTGCTAGTACACAAGCCACAATCAACAAAGGATGCAAATATATGCATATATTAGGGTGGTGGTCTGTGTTTCAACACTTCCGAAGAGAAAACATTAAGAAAAAGTATCATTGGAGATTTCATTAAACTTAAAAACTTAATTTGACACAAAGATGTTTTTTGCATTGGCTAAGCAGTGAATAGTTAATCCTCTAATGATCCAAGTGAATAGGTGTAACAAAGTGACACAAACTTTTTACTTTTATCCAACGAGACACTTATTTTCAGTTTAATATAGCATAAATATGTAGCGGGGGGTTAAAAATATGTGAACTGAACCATTACATTTTTTCATAAAATTTCAAAGTGAAATTCTACTTTTAAGCATTTCTTTTTATTATTTTCAAACTTTGCAAACAGGTCAATTTGACCCGAACATAACAGGAGGGTTAAGAAGCTGCTTTACCAGGAGCTCAAACCTTCAACCTTTGGTTTAAGAAAGCCTGCACTTCACATTGAGCCACAGAAAAGCTACAGAACGATTTTAGATTCAACTTTTTCCGAAATTGTTTAATGACCATTACTGTGTCATGGGGACCTGGAGCCAAGCCCAGTAATTCTGGATCTTAATACGAGATAAATTGGTGGACTACCAGTTGCAAAACTGAGCGGACCATTTTTCCAGAGTACTATCTCTCTTTCTTTTCTTCTTTCTTTCTTTCTNCTTTCATTCTTGCACTGTGTAAAGAAACTGAAAGAAAAATAATTCGACTCAAGCACAGGAAGAACATGCAAACTTCTCACATAAAGACTCTAATCGGGCCTCTGACATGTCTTTCTTGCGATCACTCTGCCACATTATTTAACAGATATAATAAAAGAAAATGACATATAAGGAAACTATTGGAACTAGACGTTCTGAATAACAAATGCATTTATATCCGATGTTCTGCTCATACAGTCCATATTCTGATGATGACCAACAAGAATGTGTGCTGTTTGAGTAAAGTAAATTAAGTGTCTTGTTCGAGAAATCATTCTGAGATGATTTGAACTTTGGCAAATTATCTAGCAGGCAGTAGCGTCAGTAGACTCGCATATGGTCGCCAAAGTAATGGACGTGGTCTGCAATAATGCTTTGTGTGCCAAGCTGTTGTGACTAAACTTGAAAAAGTTATCGTGAAAATTCAAACGTTATGAAAAACATATCAAGCACACCATTACCCCAACATCGCCATTGAGACATGTACACTGTAAAAAATGCACATGAAAAAATGAGAAAAAAAAAAAAAACTTTTTTTAAAAGAGTTAAAAAGACTAACACCAAGTAAAATTATCTGCCAATGGGGTTGATAAATTTTATTTGGTAAGACGACTTGAAACAAGTCCTATTGTCTTAAAACAAGTGTAACCCCTCAGCACGTGCAATTGTACTCAAGGTACAGATATATAATTTTCCATGCATCAAGGACCAGTCTAGGTTTTAAGGTTTGCTACGGGAGGGCAAAAATTGAAGACAAAAAGGCCAAGAAAATGATTTTATATAGAAATTTAGTAAAATTAATAATTGTGTGACGGTCCTACGGCTCAGCTCCCCCTGGTGGCGGAATGGAGAGCAACCAGGACCGTGTGATCGCCGACAGCTGTTCACCCTCGACAGGTGGACCTCATTATGGAGGTTCTCTTAAGGAGAACCTGGAGGGTGAACACGCTGTTGGTCGAACTGGTTATCAGACTTAGAGTTATTTGGAGTTGTTGTATCTTCCTCTTCTGTTTGGATTCCCTGAGTTATGGTGATTAAACCTTTGTTAAACCTACCCCGTCGTCTTCACCGCCTGAATCGTAACAGATCGACCAACCGTACCTGTTGTGAATAGCCCGAGTGGTCGTTGGCCAAGTGACGAAAAATCGTGAAAATCCTTTAACCCAGCTTTTAATTGTGCACCGGTGAAAAAATACTCCAACAAAAAAACAACAGAACGCCCAAAAATCCCACAGCAAAAATAAAACAAAAAACTATACAATATATACACGCTGAGAACCACTTTCTACTAGTATCTTTCTCCAACACACACGGCATCACACCACTACCTTGCCCCCCTCTCTGTAGAGTGCCTGGGCCACCATTTTAAATTTGTAGCCCCGCCTACTGACACACCCACTTCCGGCCGACAGGTATTCTACTCATTTCAAAATACATCACCGTCTCTCACAGACAAATTGACAATAACACTACACATTGTCTACATTTTGTATGGGTGCAAAAGTCCAGGTTTATGTGCATTATGTTCTTGTGTATGCATATATGAGGGAACGTGCCCCATAGTTCGTTAGGGAGCGTCTCCCTGACAGTACCGAAAGGAGGAATTGCCCTACAGCCTACCGAAATCAAGGACGGCTAAGGAGTACACGCTTTTCCTCTGACTCCTGAGAACAATGTAGTCAAGCATGATGTTTGTTGCCCTCGCAACCGCTCCGGAGAAGGCGTGCGACGCGCGGTTTGAACATCAATTGGAGTTTGTGCTTGACCACCTGTCCTCGACGAGAAGCCAACCAAATTTCTGGAGAAGGGAGCTGTCGTGGATGTGCCCATGCGAATTTCGTGAGTTGGATCCTGGCTCCACCATCGCAGAAATTCGCAAGGCGTGGGTTGGACTCTTTGCAAGCACATGGACTGGACTGCAGATCCCGGACCATCTCCGCTCGTGCGGAGATTGCGAGCAGGTTCCAGACAGCCAGTCAGAGCTACTCTCAATATAGTCAGATCAGCCTCTCTTTCTTTCTTCTCCCTCTCTCTCTCTTGGTGACTCTCCCTCTCTGGAGACTATCCNCGACAGGTGGACCTCATTATGGAGGTTCTCTTAAGGAGAACCTGGAGGGTGAACACGCTGTTGGTCGAACTGATTATCAGACTTAGAGTTATTTGGAGTTGTTGTATCTTCTTCTTCTGTTTGGATTCCCTGAGTTATGGTGATTAAACCTTGGTTAAACCTACCCTGTCGTCTTCACCACCTGAATCGTAACAAATTGCAAATTGAAATATGAAGATTCCATTTTTCTGGAACATAAACAACATACAATTGAGATAATTAAATAATTGACAACAATTGATTAACATTAAACAATCTGTTTCCAAAAATTAAACCAAAAATTCGGTACTGTCTCTTTAATCGTTCGCTCACTGTCCGTTCACAGTCCGTTTATAGGTTGGCTTGTTATCTCGAATCAAGCCTCTGGATCCACACAAAAAATCTGATCTGTTTATATAAACCACGTCTTAATATTAAATATTATATACATATAAAACACTTTGTATGCAAATATATACAAAACATGTATATGTTTCTTAGAAATGTAAGTTTGAAATTTTGGCATCTTATTCCATACACCAGGGGTGCCCACACTTTTTCGGTTTGCGATCTACTTTTCAAAGGACCTAGTCGAAGCGATCTACCGGCTATAAAAACACAAATTATTGTTTTGTATGTATATGTGTGTATATATATGTGTATGCTGAATTTAACCCATCCGTGAAAGTGCACATACACACAATGAAGTGAACACACACACAAAGCCGAAGCAGTGGGCAGTATAACAAGTGGGGTTCAGTGTCTTGCCCAAGGACACGTAGTTGCAGAACCAGCTGTAGGGAGAACCTCTCGGACACGACTCCATGTCCACTGCTAGAACAGCAGTGCTCTAACATCGTACACCCGACAGGAGCTTCTGGATATTGGTTTACTCGCATCAACCCATCCCTGTACATCAACACAACCGTAGACAGCGTCACATCACAAAAACAAATTACCACATACCCAAGCCAGAAGCCTTGGATGAACAAGCAGATACGGCCTACAGCACCACCAGGGCCAGTCTCAAGAAAGGCATAAACAAAGCTAAGCACTGCTACAAGCTAAAACTAGAGGAGCGTTTTACCAACTCTGATCCTCGTCGCATGTGACAGGGCATCCAGGCAATTACAAACTACAAACCCTGCCACTCCACCCTATCGAACGCAAATGCCTCCTTTCTGAATCAGCTTAATGACTTTTACACTCGCTTTGATAGAGACAACAAAGAAACCATAACCAAAATCACAACATCAGCCGACCACTCACCCATCATACTCACCTCTACAGACGTGTACACCGCGCCAAGCAAGATCAACGCACGCAGGGCCGCTGGACCTGATGGCTTCCCTTCCACATAAACATCATCCCATTCCTTAATCTTAAGCACACACACAGACCTCTGCTCAGACAGATTTAATGAAAATAACCACACCAACATGATAATATTTGTTATTTTTAATAATATGTTATTTTTCAAAAGTTAACATTATGTGCATATTTGACTCATGTCATGTGAAAGCTCCTGAAGAGCCGCATGAAACTAGTTAAAGAGCCGCATGAGGCTCAAGAGCCATGGGTTGGTCATCCCTGGTGTATATGGTCTGTATATACAGTGTAAAATCTGCTCATGCATCTGTAAATAATGCATCTGTTTATATCTATTCCTGCATAGATGGCTCATAGTATCTGTAAATATAGTCTCTGTTCATAGCATTTGAATTCACATTTCTGCACATGTACATCCTGTATATTTTAGTGCATATATACTGTATATTATATGTGCCCTCTTCTCTCTTCTGGCGGGGATGTCAGAGAGACGAGCCCTCAATTTGTACCTGAAGGAGGCTCTTGATCAGGGTTTCGATCGTCCATCCACTTCCCCTGCCGCTTCCAGCTTTATCGTGGGGAATGGAGGTCTCCGGCCCTGCATCGATTATCGCCAACTCAACGAACGGACTTGGAAGTTCAGATATCCTTTGCCTCTCGTTCCCGCAGCTTTAGAAAAGCTCCGTAATGCACGTGTGTATTCCAAGTTGGATCTGCGGAGCGCCTACAATCTGATCAGGATCAGGGCCGGAGACGAGTGGAAGACAGCCTTCATTACCTCGGAGGGGCATTACGAGTACCTGGTGATGCCCTTCGGCCTCTCCAACGCCCCCTCCGTGTTCCAAGCCATGATGAACGAGCTGATCCGGGACTTCATTCATCAGTTCGTGGTCATCTACCTGGACGACATCTTGATCTACTCTCCCGATATCTACCCATGTGCATCATGTTTCCTGTGTTCTGCAACGATTAAGAGAGAATGACCTGTTCCTAAAGGAAGAGAAATGTGAGTTTCATGTGAGTAAAATACATTTCCTCGGTTATGTGATTTCCCCGCAGGGGGTTGAAATTGACCAGAAGAAAGTGGATGGGGTCCGTGACTGGCCCACTCCTCGCACGGTACGAGATTTACAACGATTCCTCGGCTTTGCAAACTTCTACTGCCGCTTCATACAAGGATTTAGTACATTAAGTTGCCCTCTAACCTCTCTTCTGAAGGACAAACCCCGGAAGCTCGCCTGGGATAAGGGTGTAGACCACGCCTTCCGTGTGCTTCCATCGTCCCTATTGGTGAGTCCCATCCAATGGTCTCTTGACAGGCAGATAGCGACAACCACTGGTCAGGAGGAGGCACATCCCGGATGTCCACCAGGGCATGCGTTCGTTCCCGCTCCTCTACGCCAAGATCTAATGTGATCGGTACACGTCTCTCTGGGCTCTGGACACCCTAGCAACTCCTACAACCTCGCTACTGGTGGCCCTCCATAGCTCGGGACGTAGCGACCTTCGTGGGACATTGTGAGGTGTGCGCCATGACTAATGTTCCCCGTAGACTTCATCACAGATCTGCCCCAATCTCAGGGGTTCACGTGTGTGTTTGTAATTGTAGACCGGTTCTATAAAGCCTGTAAACTTGTTCCCTTGAAAGGTCTCCTGACAGCTATGGAAGGCGCAGACACTTTATTTCAACAAAGATATCGATACCCGGAAGATATCGTCTCTGACCGGGGGCACAGTTCATCTCCCGAGTATGGAGGGCCTTTTTCACCAGGATGGGGGTAACCATCAGCCTCACCTCCGGGTTTCAACGGCCAGGCAGAGAGGAAGGTCAGCTGGAGGCGATCAAATCACCATCAGTATATAGGTGTGCCGGGTTATCTGTCCGGTTTCTGTCAACCGTCATTGCTACCCTTCTGACTATTCAGACCCCTCGTGCCTTCTGGACTGAGTTCGCTGTTTCCTCGTTTCCTTGTTCCTGTTCTGTGGAGTGTTCAGAGTCTTCCGGAGTATGTTCCCGAGTCATCCCGAGTGTGTTCATTGTGTTTATCAGTTCTACGTTCAGTGTCAGTATCTTGTCTTGTATTTGGCTACCCCATCTGTCATTAAACCCACTGTACACTTACCTTACGTGTTTGTGTTCCATTGTCGCTCACGCTCGCCTCGGCTTCACGAGAGCGTGAGCGTGACAGCTTGTATAAAAAAAAAACAGTACACAGATATCATTTTATCATATTTAATGTTTATAACCAAAAACAAAATAACTATTAACAAAATAAAACATTGCCATCCAAAGTGTATGGTACAACAATAACAGTATTCAAATATTATTTTATCATGTTTAATATAGTATGTATTTTTTAAATAGTTAAAACCAAAATACGTGCTTAAGACCCCAAAGTGCTTCTTTTCACCGGTCTATCCCAATGTATACGTTCTAAACTGCAGCTTTTAAGTTTACTTATCAGGAATTTCTCCTGGTTAAACATGTGTCCTAGTCATTTAGCATGCAAGGCAGGTATCATGCATGATGACTTTTAACCCCAGAGGAGGAAACTTGATGGCAGGCCTCGGGGGAGATACGAATGATAATGGTAATTTCAGTGTGAAATGTAGTCTGTAGTAGAAAGGTCAAGGTATCAGCATAAGCCCCCTTGAGCCAGGCTTAAGGCCCATTCTGATCGCCCGTACAGCACTGACCCCTGTGCTCCTCTGCAGATCCTCCAGATATTCCTATACCGTTCTTAAATCCCACCGAGAGAGAAAATACTGCGCTGGATACGAGTCTGGGAGCGAGAACTTTCAGGAATTTTTTTGCACTCGAAGGAGTGATTGTATCGTGTAAAATGAAGCTTGTGCACACAAGTGATCAATGCTACAACTTGTCTCGTTTGTCTGCTGCCAGGTGGGTTTGTCTGGTGGGTTACCACTTTGAATAATGGGGGTGGGGCTTTTCGGATGGGCGGGGTGACAGAGGCGGGGCAACAACATCATCATTTTGTGATACAGGGACCAAAAATATGTTTTCAGGAAAGTATGAACACCGACACGTTTAAATAAACTGACTTTGTTTGAAACACTCAGTCTTTTTCTTCTAATACTCAACAAACGTCTCTAATGATAATCGTATTTTATCGCTTTCTTATAGGTTTCTAGAAGCACTGGTGTTTAAAAAACGAGATCATGGGTTCGATTCTATTTTGACGATACTTTACTTTTACTGACT
Organism: Paedocypris carbunculus; assembly: GCA_028128575.1. Classification (NCBI taxonomy): domain Eukaryota; kingdom Metazoa; phylum Chordata; class Actinopteri; order Cypriniformes; genus Paedocypris; species Paedocypris carbunculus. The sequence continues at coordinate 235,286 of SOMO01000118.1, forward strand.
ATAAAGTAAAGTA
>SOMO01000118.1:237218-251547 GCA_028128575.1 Paedocypris carbunculus
TTTTTTTTTTTTTATTTCTGTTCTGGCTTTGTTTGTCTGTATCCTTCCCAGACCTCTTGCAATGTATGGAAGTTCAAGAGAGATCCATGTTGCAAGTCAGAGTGAGTTTAATCATTTTAAACAAGCGAAAACAAAGATATGATCCAATACAGAAGTGAGTAGTACATAGGTGGGTGGCAGGACATGATCCAGACAATCAGGCAGAGATCCAAAAACCACAAGAACCAGTAACAATAACCAGTAACAATAACTATTCTATTCTAACAAAACAAGAATCCAGGAACCAACAATACAGTACTTTGCCCTGAGCAAGGAATCTTCAGCATTCTAAATATCCAATCTGTAACTCAGCATGGCTGTCAGCAAACGGCGTGGGTCACGAAGACTTGACACATAGTATCTGTCACATGCTCCTCGTTCTGCTTGTTACCCCTTACTCCAGCCTTTCCAGGATTAAGTTGGTGCTTGTAGTTCGGGAGTAGATGAACCAGAATATTCGAAAGCCACTCTGGGGATGGAGCAAAATGAGTCCTTTATTGTGGTGTAGGAATTGTCCCACTTTTTTTTTTTATCTATGATGAAGCATGTGTTTTTTGAATTTTGGCAGCTCACCTGTGAGGATTGCCTTATTAATTTCACAGAAGATAATTATGCCTGAGTCTGGGCTCTGTGTCTGTGATCTGATCAGCCAGCACTTGCACTGATGTGTTTTTCTACAGTCTGGTTTGTGGAGGGATATTAACAACCACCAGTAAGGCAGATTCCTTTGTTTACTTTGGGATTTGCACATCATCGTTCACTGATATAAAAGCAAGTCCCACCTCGCTGCAATTTCCCCATTAATTCAAATTCACAGTCCACTCAGAACAACTGGAGACATGAGACATACATCTGGAATCTAGTCGAATCCAGACATATTTCTGTGAAGCATTCGGCTCTGCATTACACCCATCCAGTGCACATACTGTACACTACAGACAGGGAAGTGGACACACGGAGCAGTGGGCAGCCTTATGTTGTGGAGCTTTGGGATCAGATGGGGCTCAGAATCTTGCTCTAGAAACACAACAGTTGGGATTAGTTGGGAACCCAACCAACCTGACTGGGATTAAATCCTGCATGCTTTGGTTGCAGATTCAACTCCCTACCACTGAGCCAAAACTGCCACAACGAGTTTAAAAATACTGACACATGGAATTATACAAAGTGTTAATCAGGGAGAGCCAAATACATCAATTTTGATGGATGCAGAGTTTTGATTTATTAGTTAAATACTGAGCAGTGCATTTCTAAAATGATCCTATATGAAGTTAAGATTTGATTTTGCTTTTCGAGGCGTAATGTTGTTGCACCAACAGTCACAATGGTCATCAGAATATAAAAAAATGGCATATCATCTCAGATCAAACTCCCTGAATCTGGGGAAAAAGTCTAGAACAGTAACATAACAGTAACTGAATTACCATGCTAGGCTGTACAGTGACGTTTAGCTATTTACACTAATTTTCTCCTAGCCAAAACTTCTGAAAATGCAGCTAAACTCAGTGAATCATGTGTTTGGATGAAATTCTGAACAGGACATACAAGCTACAAAAACCTTGCCAAAGTTGGACAAAAAAAAAATCAATTTAACTCAACTGGCCGCCTATCAGGGGCATTCCTAGAATTCACTTTTGTGCCTGGATGACCATAAGTCCATAGCAGTGAGATCAATAAAAAACAATGAAAGCTTGAGATAGAAAGAATCAGGCAAAAATGCACACTCCAGTACACTTCACTTTTGGGTCTTATGTGAAATGCAGCATCAGATTGCTTGCTGGCCTTTGTCATTCACTTTGAATATAGTGTTCTGTGTGTGTGTGTGTGTGTGTGTGCGTGTGTGTGTGTGTGTTCCTAAATACTCAGGTTGAACATTATTCAGTATTCATAGCTTGGATGCATACAGTAAACTGGTTGGCATGCTGAAAGTATTCCGCCTCCACATTCATTAGGAATTAAACGCCGCTGGCCGTCATAAACCACTGGTTCTTGGACACTGGCACAAATCCTGACCTAAACTTGCTTTCATCCAGAATCAACAAGGGCCCATTTTGACAGCTTACCGCATAGCAGAACTATCATGTGCAGCTTCCATGCTGCTGTTGCTATGGCAGCACTTCCTCCTTAGGGTTCTTATCAATGAATGTGTAAGGCCCAAGCACCGCAACACATTCACCCCAAGCCCAATATTTTAAGTTCATGGAGCTCGAAACTGGCATTAAATTCTGTGTGGAGTAAAATTTGAATTTTGATATTCAATAATATAATTAAAATTTCCATATTACAGTTTGGTATACAAATATGGTGTTCTCTTTCGAGTCAGTCTCTCAACATCACATGTGGGGAACTACTGTACGTTTCAGTAAGCTGAAACCAATAGAAAAACAGTGTAAATTGCGGCCAGTGCTGACAATCCCACCCTCGGAGGCAAAGCCAACGAGTTAAAAACACTATGCGGCGGCAGCCAATCACACAAAGCGTTGCTCCTCGCCTTGCTATCCAGCCGCCTGAAGACGGAAGAGTCTGAGATGCTGAGCAAAGCAGTATTGGTGACGTGTTAAAATTGACACACAATCTGCGAAAGCCTGGGTAAGACCATGGGCGGCCTGATTGTGCTCCCCTGCCAGTTTCCTACGTCAGCCTTTTCAAAAACAATTTATTCTCTGAAAAAACTGCGTTTCTGTTGGCTTTAGCTTCCGGGAAATAAGTAGGGAGCGAACTTTCTTTTCGTTCAGTTGTTTGTTCTGAGGCAGTGCAAAGGAATCGGGAAAGGACGGTATCATTGTCACTGGCCGCAGTTGTCGCTGCGTTGTTCCATTGGTTTCGGCTTACTGTCGCAAAACGTTGTTCCCCGTTCGTGATGTATTGTTCCCTCCTCTAACGGAACATGGGTTACATTTATAACCTATAGAGTTTGTCTAAAATACAAGCCAATACTTCTTTCCAGTTCTTTGAACTCTGCAGTCTTAAAAATGTAACCGTTTATTTCATATCCAGTTTAAAATTAATTGGTTGAACGGTTGATCTGTTGTGTGCAGTATATCGCATTTTAGGAAGTTGTCATGATCTACGCTGGCGGTGACTCACGCCAACGGAGTGACTTTCATTTTGATCCCGTTCAGAGCCGTTACTTTAAATTTCACCCTGAACTTTGGTTTATTTAATTTCAGTCACTTTCTGGTTTGGGTTATCTTGTTAATCATCTGTTTCACCTGTGTTGGTTTGTTCGGGATTGATTGTTTGATTAATTGTCTGATTATTGCATTATTTCTGTTAAATTGGGTCATCTGTGTTCTGGATTGCGTTTGATTATTGTCTGATGATTGTTTTGTTATTTTAGGGCTGTTATTTTCTGAGCTCTGTGCGAGTCCGTAATTTCATGTCCGGGAGGTTTTGGTGGTTTTTGCTGGTTCTACGTCTGAGCCCTGAGTGTTGCTCTGCAACTGTGTTTTGTTTGCCATCAGTGGCTGTTATTTTGGTCTAGTAATGTTTTGATCCCTCGTGATCTTTTGTTTTGCTTTATTTTTGTTTACAATTAAAAGCATCAAATTGCATTTGGGTCTGAACTCCTGTTCTTCTCGCACCCACCCTGACAGAAGTGTTTTTACTGGTTATTGCTTAAGTCAGACAAAATGAGCAAATTCAATCTTTTGCGTTACACAAAATCTCACCTTTGTACGTGAGTTTTGCGTGTTTCTATAGTAATTGGGATGTCTTCGTTCTTTGTAGAGTGGTTTTAGGCAAATCAGCTGTTGCAGTCCAATATTCTGTTGGCAAAGCTCTGTTGTTTGTAAGAACTTTTTGTGAGGATGACGTTTGTGAGAAACGATGTAAGACTAGTTTGCATTTCTAGGATGTTAGATCCAAGAAGAATGTGGTAGAAAATCGCTGTGGACATTTGACAGGCATTAAATATAATCGCTGGCTAAACTTGCAGATTCAAAACTCACATTTAATTCATAGAACACTGAAAATCCCAGGTCGGGCACATCTAGTAATTGTTTGATTGGGGTAGACCAGAAATGGCCAGCTTACACACATACACACACACACACACACACACACACACACACACACACACACACACACACGCACGCTCAAAGCAAGAAAAAGACACAGAATTATATACAGATAGCTTAGATTTATTCTTGAAAAAGCATTCCTTCTCTTTAGATTAACTGGCACATTTACAGGCCATGTTTTGTAACAAGCTAAATGATCTGCCCAATTTCATCACTTTGACTTCACGTTCTGATGGAAAATGTGACATTTAACTTGCTTTAAGTAATTTTCTCTTTCAAACCACTTCATCAGTTGAGGTTCTCTGCTTTAGAAGTGCCAGATCCCATTATTAACCATCATCACCATAGTTGTGAGGCAAGAAAAAAAGCCATTTTTGAAGGACTCATTTGACTTGCAAATTGTTGTTTGAATTAATAATCTACTCCAACTTTAATCTTGTGATTGATCTTGTGTCACAGAATAGAGACGGAGACAGAGTGAAATTCATAATTAACAAACAGCTTTATATTGAGACACATTCCACCAAAAGTAGAAACTATAGAGTTACACTTAATGTGGAAACATTGAAAAGCATGTTTTTGAGGCATTACAAATGAAACTTTTCTTGAGAAATGCACTGCAGCAAGGGATTGTGTCGCTGATAAAACACAATCCTCCAAAACTGCCTTTATATCACTGTTTAGAAACCTAGTAAAAGTCTTCTGATGCTCAAGAGGCTGACTGCAGACTACTCTGATGTGACTGNCATTTAAGTTAATATAATAATAGCAAATAAAAAAATAAAATGAAAAAAAAAAACACTTTAGGAATTTACCATTGTTTTAAACTGCGTATTAGAGGTGCTTTAGATGACATAGACGTCAAGTTAGAGAAAATAATAGAGAGAGAGAGAGAGAGGGAGAGGGATGGAAGAAAGATGGAATAAATAGAGTACGGGAAGACTCCTGAAATATAACATTTTGTCAGATGTTTACAACAAAGTTACTCACTGAAACAATACTGGTGGCGAGTTTAATGATTTATCAAGGCAAACAAGTCTGAAAGCAAAAGTGAGAATGTGAGGAAAGACTTGTGCATGTAGGCCACTGCGCTTCATACTGTGAGCTGTAACATCAATCTGAGAGACATCTTTGATCACAAAGGTTGAAGATGTTTGATTGTGTAAGCTTTAACCACACCTCATGAAAAGGAGAGGAACCCCATAGAGAACACTAATCAAAACTTATTAAACAAGTTAATGAAGGCAGCATCTCTCAGCCATCTCACAAGGTGTTAAACTACAATTTTCACATTATCTGAAGCAAGCTGGGAGTGAAGCACAGATGTATGTAATGATCTCACACTCATTAAAGAGTTACACAATACTGAACATAGAAATTCAAAAAGGAGCATTTAGAGCCTATCTTCGTATACATATTCTATTTATGCAAATTTAAGCACCCCTTTATTGACTTTTTGACGCCCAAAAACTTGTGGGGGTGCTTATAATTCCCAATTTCAAATGTGCGCATAAATATAAAAGTTCATTGTTCCATATTTCAAGTCAGGAGCAATCACAAATAAACAGAAACACATCGTCTTTATGCTGGGCTGCGCATTATCGCCGATACCGTGGCAAAGTTTTTATTACACGATAACAAAAGATCTCAGCAGGTTGGCCAGACATTTCATCCCTGGAGATGATAAGGTGATGATAAAATATTTTACTGTATTTCGTTTAATCTTACTTCTTCCAGTGTTATTTTGTCTCTGTTGAGTGTTAATGTCTAATGCTTATTTATTTCTGTTATTGAGCCAATAAAAGCTTATACTGTAGCACGTCTGCCTACAGACCATTGTTTAACATTATATAGACACACTCACGCGCCGCTGCATTAAGACAATGTGTTTTTGTTTATTTGTGATCATTCCTGACTTGAAATACAGAAAAATGGAGGCTTAATTTTAGGCGCATATTTGAAATCTGTGATTATAACCAGTCTCCAAGTTTTTGAGCGTCGAAAATTTTAAAAAGGGGTGCTTATATTTGCGCAAATATGGTATATATCATAAAGCCTCTAATCGAACGCCATGGTGTTCTATTTTTCCACTCTTCTATCATGGAGGGCACTAGAGGTGGCGTTCTACTAGAGGGTGACTGTGTCGTTTTCAAAGTGTTGGTCACAAATTTACACCATGATGACTCATCCCACATTTCTGAGAATTACTGCATATCACATACAGATATATAGAACTTGTCAACAATAGTTACCATAAATTACATGTTGTAAATAACAATATTCCAAGTGTGTTTTCAGATTGTCAATCAAATTGTGTGTGCTAGCTTGTCAATAAAACTCATCGACACATAGAATGTTTGTCCAACTATAATTACTTCTGCAAGGTCAGGAACCATGGTCTTGACCTCTGATAAAATAGGGACACTAAAGTCAAGTACCACCACAAATTGTGATTATGCTTTGTCATAGCGCAGCAGAAAATGTATAGGGAAGCATCTCGTGATTTAATTTATGGCCCGCTTTATAACAATAATCCTTCAGCTTGTTTTCACTCTCCTTGAAAATAATTGTGTTTTCCAACGGGCTCATAAGTGAGTCCAGCTTATTTGGTCAGATAATTCTGAGTTTTACAGCACCGGCTGGATACTTGTTTGGTTTTATGCAAGACCTGTCAGTTGCTCTGGGTCCATGATGAAGCGTTTCGCCTCAGGTTTAAGTGATAACAGAGAAGCTGCTAGGCCATAAAACCACATGCTCAGAGTCACTAATCACAGCCATTCATCAGCACAACCTTATTTCCATGGACCACAAGGTTCCTTCTCACATAGCTGCTTTTAAGACACAACCTTATTGGCAGAAGGAGTCTCAGATGGCCTTCAATAGCTAGAGACCTACATATGGCGGTTACAAAACGTTGATTTTCTGTATGCATTGTAGGGAGATGTATTGCAAGGCGTCATAAAGAACAGATAAGATTTGTCTGTAGCCAAAGGCAAATGACAAGATACCTACTCTGTCAGCTCTAATATTGATCTCTCTGTATGATCTATGACCTTGCACTAGATTGTTCAAATGCATCATTTTGCATTTTCCAGGCATGCATTGTCTGCCAAGTCTTGTATTTTCCCCACCTCAAACAATAGACACATTAAACATTTCCATTTTTTATTACAAAACTAAGGTGCCAAGAGCTCTCCAAACGATGCTTATGGATGATCCCTCATTCATATGCTACCTATTTAACACAAAAAGCCACTTCATGCAAGAATGCCCATTGACAGCATTTTGTTGAAAACAGACTACCACAATGGCGACTTATTAAAAAAAAAAAAAAAACGCTACTTGAATGCACAAACCAGGATTCATATCATTCAGGCCAGTTAGATGGAGTGTGCTGACAATACTCCTTTTAATATGCTCCCATTTCCTCATCCCACAATGCCACACTGTCACACTACAAGCAGACGTAATGAGACAAGGATAATGAATGTTTGTGTGAAGATCGCTGCTCTTTATTTGAGGCGGATGAATCAGTGGCACTTAACCTCGCCGTGTCACTTTGAAAAGTTACAAACAATAATTAAGAGTCTACAACTTTTTAAATGCACAGGTCCTGTTTATCTAATTGTCATTTCCTATGGAGTCTGGACAGATTCACATGTGTGATGTGTGATCACTAACACAAGGAGCCTGTTAGTTAAAATTACTCATAACTCTATCTATCTAATCTATTTATTTATGTATTCATTCTATGCATTTTTCTGTGGCTCTGTCAACAAATGGTTGCCCCTTTTATTCATGCACGTCAAGTTTAATAACTTCAACATTTTCAAATGCATCGTTTTGATTTCTCTCTATTCGCATTATAGGATCAATTTCGATGTACAACAGTTTGACTGTTTTCTGAGTGACTCTGAAGATATACGATTTGGCTCCATCAAAATAGCAGTTAGTCTGACAAAGGTCCAAGGTTCCTGCCACAATGCAATTTCTGGGACAGACCTGACAGATTGAGCAATACCACTGCTGGACACAAACCCTATACTTCTAGCAAATGAAGATGGCAGAAGATTGTATCTTCTAAGGCAGGAATTGAGCTGAGGGCAGTTTTTGGTACTCACTCTTTCGAAGACATTGCCTGAAAATTGAACACAGCTGCATTAAGCCATATTGTCTGGCTGAGACCCAGCGCCAGTACAATCAACATAAATTCACTTCACACCTGAGGAACAGAAGCCATATTGGCAGTCAGCTTGGGTGTATTGTGAGTGTTTGTGAATGCTCACATCTAATGAGCCATGATATGCAAGTGCACATGTGGCATGCACACACACACGCACGCACACACACACAAACACACACAAACTTCAACATGATTCACTTGACAGATGGCTTCAAAAGAGAATTTACATAATAATGAATACTGGCAATACTAAAACTGGATGGTGCTAATTTAGACTAGACAATTGAGAAAAAATGGAGGTCCCCATCTGAGCAAAAGATGCAAACAGCAGCACATACTTTCTCCCTGTACACAAAATTTTATTTTAAATTTCTAAAACTATATAATTAAACATTTTTTGCAAACACTACAACTTCAAGAACTTCTCTTTTTTTGGTGTTATTCAAAAAGTTTAATTGTTTTCTGTTAGTATGTGGTCAACCAGAATGTGTCCATATTATTTAAAGGTTGGTCTAATATAAAATATTCCCAGTAGCATATAATAGAAAAAAAGTTGTAATTGCATTTTTACCTAATTTATAATTCCCAATTTATTTCTTGCTACAAAATAAACCTTCCATATGTCAACTTTTCCGTTTCGGGGTCACAGGGAGGTGGAGCCATTTTAAGCTTCTCTGGCCTGAAATGAAATACCGACCATGGAATTGTGGCCGATCAATTGATGAGCACAATGGACATACAAACACATTCACACACTCCTACCTATGGGCATGTATACAGAATATGCACAGAATATAAAACAAAAATCAATATTTAAGAAAAAACTAATCCTAATAAACAGCAACTACAACACACTAACAATTAAAAGCACTTCAAATAAACACTTTTGATCAGAATTCCCTAATAAGTGTAATCTTACCTCTTCAGGCTGGCTGTGTATAGTGGCTCCAACTTTTCAGATGGGGATTGCAGAGAAGAATTTATCACTGGAATTAGCACCAGAGACATCAGATTCCCAAAGAATTCCTTTTTGGTGTTGATCTCTCCAACAAGGGTTATGTCCTCACTTGTGTACATCAAGCTCACAGCTCACTGGAGAACTGTGTCCAACCATGACATGAAATGATGAAGAAGGCGGATAAGGAATGAAAGCGCAAGAAAGGGACCACTGCCTTCTGCACTCTGCCATGCTCCAGTTCCTCTTTAGTGTTTTGATCCACTCAATGTTATGACTCTCTCTTTCTCTCTCTCTCTCTCTCTCTCTCTCTCTCTCTCTCTCTCTCTCTCTCTCTCTCTCTCTCTCTCTCTCTCAAAATAGACTGTGTAATTCATTCACTGTACTGTATACTGTATCTTAAACTATTTTTTGTCTAACATCCACAAGCTTTCATTTCAAATGTCTGCGGGTAAAAATGTTTAATTTACCTCTAAATGCAAAAGCAGTATACTTTTGAAAACAAATGTATTTCTGTGTCTCCAAAAGTATTATTTTTATTTGGTTTAATAAGAACATTATAACCAATCTGAAATTTTACAAGGCAAAAGATGAGACTTAGTGAGGTTAAACACTCCAGTTGTGGCACTAGTTCAGCTCAGTTAAAAATACAAATGTTTAATCAGTGGGGTCAAAATAAATAAGCACCACATATTCTAAAGCATTGCAGAGTACCAGATGGTGCTTTAAACAGATGATGTGCAAAATCCAGTCAGCCTGTTATGCAGAATAGCTTCAAATTGAAGATACTTTCAAGAGAAAAGTGTTTTTTATGGCAACACACAATTAAATTCCACCTGACTTAACCTACGCTGCAGAATAGGTAAAATCGATAAGTGCAACGTTGCCATTGGAAGTCTAAATGAATTGCATGATGAAAGGAATTTAAATAACTGTATCATGTTCTTTGAAAAGCAGAAGCCGACCTAGTCTGCAGGGGCTGCCGGAGGGAATGAGCAATTTCAGGCTTAAGATCAGCAGTGCAGAGAAGGCCCTGGTCGTGTTGACAGAATATGGATCATTTCTGTGTTGAGAGCAGGAGACCGTCCAGAGGATGTCCTTGTTTCCTTGAAATACTGGATGAAATATGGAAATCATGTAATTGATTTAATTATTAATAATAATTATAATAATTATATATATCCTTTACCACGATGTACAGCAAAGAAGCCAATTAAATAAAACTGAGTGCGTGCCTGTGTGTTGCCTCGCTGAACAAGTATTTTTAGCTGGCTGGCCAAATCTGCATAGCTATGGATTGAAAAACTTTTAAGTCTTAATGTCCTCTGAGTACTTTCTTAAAATGGCAGAATTTATGCACAGGCCACACATAATTGCTGCAGTGTGATTAGGCTGCTTTTTAGCTGTGTGAAAATGAAGACGAATGTGCATTTCTGCGATGCTAATAGCAAAATAAAATGAAATGGGATACAGGGTTAAGAGCAAGGTGATTGCCAGTGGGCAGGTTGGAAAAGCATAATGATGACAGTAAGAAATTGGTCACATTCTGAGTGGTGAAGAGGAAGAGACTTCCAGTGTACAGCTCACATGCGTCAGACACAGACTGACAGTGGTGTAAAAAAAAATTCCACAGATGATATGTGACAGCCCCGAGTGATAGATGTATCATCACATACAAAAAGCAGCAAACTAAAACTATACTACATAATTGGACTCAAAGTAAACCTCAGGGCTCTATGAAGACCCTTAGTGGTGACTGAAGTATTTTATAGCAGAGTTTCCCAACAGAGGGAAGGCAGACCTCTATGGGATATTTTCAGGAGCTTCGGAGCAAAAAAATGCCTCAAAGGAGATAATAGACAAGGCTATTCTATCGTAAAGCTAGCGAGGTTCAATAATTATGACCACTCTTTTTACAACTCCCATTATTCTTTTTTAGTACATAGAGGAATTATGAATTGTGGCACACTCAGGCTTACTAGGACTTTCTTTAATAAGTCATACTTTTACTTGGAATAAATATGAAGCTTTTCTTTTACATTATGCCACCTTCACTTACTGTTATTTAATCACTTATATTGTTATAAGTAGAAACAAAACGTTACGGTTCACTCCTCCAAATCACCTTGATGGTGTTACAGCATAAGCAACTTTTTTTTATTGACAAGAGACACAACAATAAGCTGGACCTCTATATTAAGTCAGGTTAAGGCAGGTTAAGCCTGAAGCACCATTGTTGACATTGCTACCTTAATCACTCCACTGACTGAAACCAGTAGTGGCACGCAACTCCTGCAAGGACTCTGGGCATGCAATTCCCTTGTCAATCTCTTTCATCATTTAGGCGTGTCAGAAAACCAAGGATGATGGAGACGTGTAAGCCTGTGCGGTCAAACCTATCACGCTGGCGCATCAAACAAGGATAGTTGGGAACATTGAGCAAGAAAGAAGAGTCCTACCAGTCTACCTAAACTCATCATATACCTTGGGTAAAGATCAGATTTGGGCTAACCACTGACCCAGAAACCTATTTCCAACAGTGACTGGCTTCATTGGGTTTAGTTGCTTCAAACCAATGTTATTCGTGACCCTCTTCTGTCACGATAAACCTGGGTGAAGACATGAAATTTCAACGAGTACAAAATAATAATAATAATAAAAAAATTAATATATCATTGTTGCAATCATGGACTACACTTCCCATGATCCTGTGTTTCTGTTCACGTCTGGTGTTTCATCCTCATCTATAATCAGTATCACCTGTTCCTCATCTGTCTTGTTATTTAAGTCTTCACCCGTCCAGTCATCAGTGTCAGTCATTAACGTTGCACTTCGTCTTGTCCGTGAGTCTTCTGTAAGTTTATCGTCCTGTGTTCCTCATTAAATGTCCGTTTGTCGTCACATCGATCCCCGGCTCTTCATCTCAGCACCTTCACCCGACTCGGATCGTAACAATCATAACATCTCTAGAGTCTAATGATTAGGGTCATAATATAGAGATTAAAGAGTTGGATACAATACATTCATTCACATAATATCAAGGAACTTTTATTATTGAATGTTGATTGTAGTTGTCTATCATAGCCTGTGGTTGTCATCAGTAAGAGAGCATGAAAAAACTCTACATATTTGTGGTTTAATGTAAAATAAACATCAGTCACAAAATTAACTGATTGTTAACATCTACAAATTATATTTCTGTTCAAACATGATTATGATTGTGTTGCTCCCGTTTGATTCTAAAATCCAAGATCAGATTTAAAATTTTGGGGTATGGAAAACTGCTCATAACTGTGTGATAGTATGACTCCTATCTGTGTGGGCTTTCATGAGATTTTTGCGACAGTGTGTATTCTGGGTATATGGTTCAGAGACTGAGACTTGCAAGTTGTGCTATTCAGGAAAACATAGAGTAAAACCCCCCCAATCGTCAGGTGAACACAAAATATCAATGCCCTTAATTACTCACATTGTATTTTGAATATAATCTTGATTTCTATTTCAATGAAAAAAAAAAACACTTTTTACTAGAGAAAATGTATTTTTCATCATAAAAAAGCACAGCATGGGTTTGTTCAGTTTCATGTTAAATGCAGTTTTTTATGACAATTACATACAAATATGCAGTGAGTCAAACAGTCTAAAGTGAAGAGCTTTTTTTTTTTTCACCAATTGGCTATTATTTCAAATGTTATTTTCTGTCACTTTATAAAATGAACTGTTGAGCGAGAAGATTTGCTCTTGGTTTAAGCGTCTCTGTTCTTCACTGAAATTATTATTGATTCTTTTATCATTGTATAACAGCTTCAGAACAGAAGAGAAACACACGATCAGTTGTAGGCAAAAATTGTATGATTTAAGTTTTTCACTCAGTTTGCTACATACAATAAATAGTAATATATAGAATATACAATGTACAACCTATGTGGTGTTAGCCCCATTGGTAAGTTCTCTTGGTCTTGGTTACTGGTGTAACCTTGGACTCTGGACTTACGTAAGGGGACGAGACGTTCTGTAGGACTGACAGTATGGAAACCGGAGTGGCTCTAAGCTTCAGCTCTTTCAACAAGCCATTGGGCATGTGTAATGGTTGCAGCAATATGCCTACCTGTAATTATTTAATTGGAACATGGATTTATCTACAGGCATGTAAGCACCATGCACAATATCTCACTGAATCATCCAGAAAAGTTCATCTTCAGGCAAGTCCAGTGATTGTTTTGTTTGCTTGAAAGCTTCTCCATCTACTCAGTGTTGTGTCTCCATCTACTAGTGATCTGATTTGCTTCTGAGCTTTATTTCCCTAATGTGCAGACTTGATTTGGCAGACTTATTCTGCACTGTGACAATTTACCAATTGAAATAAAACTTGACATTGTACCGTTAAAATAAATACACTTACACTTAGAAATGCACTTTCACTAATCAAAGACCTTCTATGACTCTGCTGCTCATCTTCAGTAAGGGATCTCTGTGATTTCAATGTCTTCTATATCTCTCTCAACGCGAAATAACAGAAACACCCTATTTTGCCACAAGAGTAAACAATATACTGTCTGTAACTGACGCAATGTTTGTGTGGACCATTCCTGAGTTGCTCATGGTTCTCATGTGAAAGCACAAACATATGTGTGTTGAGTGATCACTCGCCGCTGGAAATTGACAAAGCCCAAGTGGAGAAAAGCACCAAATTCCTTGGTGGTCACTCAACACCAGCTCCATCACAAAGAAAGCCCTACAGCACCCTTACTTCATTAGGAAGCTAAATAGATCACACCTCACTTCACCCATCCGGACCACCTTCTACACAGGAACAAATAGAGAGCATCTTGAGCAGCTGCATCACTGCCTGATGTAGGATCTGCAACACCTCGGAATGACCCTGCAGAGGATAGTAGTGAAGGTCATCTGTGTCTCTCTTCCTTCCATAATGGACATCTACTGTACACCATGCGCTGCATCCGCAAGGCAAAAAGCATGGTAGATGACCTCACACATCTCTTACACTCTTTTTAGTCTATTAATGCAATAATTGGATTGAAAATGAAACTGAATAAAATAATTCAGTTTTAGTTCATTAGGTGGATAAGCGAGGTTTATTTACTTAAAAGCAAAAAAAAAAAAAAAAAA